>KK351023.1:785428-911929 GCA_000671755.1 Glossina brevipalpis
TATATATATATATATATATATATATATATATATATACATATATACATACATGGAAGTACGGTTGTACTTCGATAATAAATAGCACAGCAGTTTGTATACGAATGCTTAGATATTGGCATTCTATAGGATTTAACATGCATTCATCGATTATTGGTCAATAATGATTATTATCATGATTATTCTTATTAAGTGGTTCAGTAACAAAAGATTTGTACGCCGTCATTTCATATGGCTACTGTTACCCAATGTGCCTACAACAAACAAACAAACAAACGAACATAAAGCAGACGTACACTAGAGGAGTAGTGGTCACTAACAGTTGTTGTTGTTGTTGTGTAACGCACTAATACCTCTTCTATAAACTAAAGCTAATGCTACAAAAATATGTGCCCGTGTCCGTATCTACGCTGTAATGGTATGTTTAAAGAGCGAAAGAGAATTAATTCAATATTTTGTTATTGTTGTTGTTGGTGTAGTTGTAGTACATGTTGTATGCGAAAAGTCCCCCCTTTTATTATTCGCTGCCGCATAGTTACACTAAATTGTCGGCAATTTTTCACAATTTTTTATTACAAGCATACAACTAGTGTACAACAATAACAACATCTATTATTACAACAACAATATTTAACAACAATACAAATATTAAATTTAATGCTATACAGCAACACAATGAATGTTTGATTAAAATACCAAAAATGTGTATAGATGTGTGTACATGGAAAATAGCATATAGTCTTCTTTTCTTAATAATGACACGCACACACACACATATATATATATATATATATGTATATTTATTATGAGCAAAAAATAAATCCTTTAAAGAATTTAAATTTTCAATTTAAATAAAATTTTTTAAAAATTTCAAAACTTAGACAATGCAAAGCAGAATTCATTTTTGTGTCAAGTGACATGACCTGTTTACTAAGTGTAAGTGGACTTATGTCCTGCATACAACATTTACACTGTATGTCTTTAACAGGGCAAATTTTTATTCCATTTTCGTAATCGGAACAGTCATAGAATTGTTGAAGATCAACATCGATTAAATCACGATATTCTCTTCATTTGTTCATTTTTTATATGCAGAAAATCTAAAAGAATCGACAACACCAGGACAGGATGCCAAATATATATCAACTAAGAAAGAGAGATATAACCATAAAATGATATGAAAATGGTTGAATGATTAACACATGTTCAACTTTATATAGTATTCCATACAGAAGTCTATAAATTATTGATTAATGATTGATATTGAAAAAAAAAATCGATTCATTCTTATAAATCTTAAATCATAAATAGAGATAACGATTGATTGGTACATATATATATATATATTGTACATATTTTATTATATAAATATTAGACGCGAATTTCACCTGTGTATCTATAGTACATTGTAACACCAGCATTTACTATGCCGGCAAGGCAAGCTATAAAACCGAAAGATATTAAAAATATATCACGCATTTGTACGATACGCCAACGACCATAGTTATCAGGATATTTTAAGCACATATCCATTATACCAGGAAGCGATATACCCAATATGCATAGGCATACGCTGGCGACTAAAGAGATTATTATATCAAAATGTGGTATCAGCAGGCAAGCAAACACTAGAAATGAGAAAAACGAAATAAGAGAATGTAGTTATAAAAGATCGTAGATATAGATAAAGCAAAGTAAAGTAAAGTTTTTTTTTACTGGTTATAGCCACAACAATGACTCGAAATGAAGTTTCAAAGATTGGTCGTGCTTCTTCAGGAAATAAAGCAGACATCCTGTGAGTCCAAATTATTGATACAACCGGATATATTTGCAAAGGGTATGTAAGAAGTATAACAAACGAATAAAAGATTTTGCTTACATTTGGAAAGCTATAAAATAAATCAGATGGAATTCGTAACTATTGTTCGCATTATTTTATCAAAATACAGAGCAAACACTTACATTTCCTCTTCTGGTATATTATCTATTACATAAAAACGGGTATCTTCACCATAACCCCAGTAGCCACAAAAGGAGAATAAGGCAAACAATATATATAGAAGGAACATACCTACATTTAAACAACCGAGGGGGCCGAGATATCTCGCAGGATCTTTCATCTCAGATTCAATGGCTATTAACTGAAAATATGCCATCAAGAATATCAATAAAATAAACGAAGTGATTATTAATTGATTAATGAACATTCATCTATACGGCGTAATTTGGCACAATAGAAAAAATATAAAAAATAAAAAATAAAAATAATAAAATAAAACGTACCACACCCAATGAAGAATTACTTAATAAGACCAAACCAATGTACAGTGGTATATAAGTAAAATCATTGAACATTAAAAGATCGCTAAATGGTATTTCTGAATGTGCAAACATGTAATATCCAATCATTGTAAGACCTATTAAATGTGAGAAAGATAAAGTAAAAGCTATATCGGCTTAGTAGACATCATATCATACTTACTAATCATCACCGAAATATTCGATATAAAGCTTACGGGTATTAAACTTTTTAGGGTTTTTATCATAGAAATTGCGATTAGGAATGGTGCCAACATTAACATTACCAACTTATAATCGATATAGCCCAAAAAATAAACGATCAGATCTTTGACACTTTCCGTTACAAGATCAATATACATCGTTCCAACCCCAAAATGAAATATGACCAAAAAAGACGATACATAAGTTCTAAAAATGAATTCGTAATTAATTATGTGGACATGTTTTTATTGATTGAAGAGAGAGAAAGAGAAAGAGAGAGAAAGAGAGAGAGAGAGACGTCTACATCATCATCATCATCATCATTATCATATTTAACTGTTTTCCTGTAACACTTACGAAACTGATTTTCTATAACGTTTCGCCCAGTCGGGACCCTCAGCTAAACACTCCATCATCGCTCTGCCAAATTGCATATAAGGAACCTTACGACGTCTACTTACCTCGTTTATAGATTTAACCTAATATATATATATATATATATGTATACATATATCGTGTTATTAATATTATATTCCAAGTCAACAAGTTTCGTGTTTATTTACCAACAGCCGAAAACTGCTAACAATCAGAAACATGACAATAGCCGACACAATTAAACCAACAGCCCAGCCTACTCTTTTAAAACCGAATGGACCCGATAGTATTCCTCCGCCAAGAATACAGTTAACTAAATGCAACAGACCGCCCCAATATCTAAGCGAAAGACATATGTGTGATTACAAGTAAAAGATAAAAGATACTATTTACCCTAATGTTGCGGTTGAGCCTCTGTATTTGTAAGGATCGTATGCAGTTTCTCTGGGCTCCATTGTGGTTTGATTAGTAAAAGTAGTTGTAAAAAAAATATATAAAACTGTAAAATTTTATATGAACTTGAAAAAAAAAAATTGTTTTCTAATTATTTTTGATAGTTCATCGTTTTGTTAGATTGAAAGACAGAAATATAGTTTTTTTTTTAATTTTTTTTTTTTTGTTTTTATAAAACTTATTCATACTTATTCACACTTATTCATAGAATCATAGAGTTTCATGGAAACGTTTCTATTAAATACGTGTCTTCGTTTCATAGGAACGAAACTAGTTTGAGCTTTAAAAATTTTTATTTTTAATTTTATTTTTATATAAAAACAAAACAAAGAAACATAAAAATATACGAGATGTGTTCAGAAAAAAATCAGTGACTTTTTATTTTATTCATAATTTTTAGTTTTTATCAATATTTGCTTATTTATTATTTATCAATATTTATTTCGTTCTTCCTTCAAAGTAATCCTTCTTCGGTATAATGCATTTGGTCCAGAGCTGTTGCCCATCTTCGAAGCACTTCTTTCTGACATGCGCTTTTTGGTCTTAATGGCCTTAAGTTCTTCCAACGATGCGACCTTGACTTCCTTAATCGCGGAAAAAATCGCTGTAACTCGTCAATAAATGATTGCGATCTTATGAAATTTCTGGTAGGGCACTCTTGAGATTTATTCTTTTCTAAAAATATGAGTTTTTTTGAACCGGAAATTTAAAAAATTGAAAACATATAATTTCGCAATTTTTCAAAAACAGAAATAAATAAATCATATAACGTTAATTTTGACCGAGTACTATACCATAATAATGCCAGCGAGCACATTAAACGAAGTTCGGTGAGAAATGTATGGGAAACCCTATACATAATAAAAAAAAAAAAAATGTTTTCCACACAAATGATAAATTTTTTATGAACCTAAAAAATAAAAATCTTATAATAGTGAACTCAAATCATGTTCTTACGTAAAGGGAAATTACTTTAAATCCTTAACCTCAGTTTACCTTGATTTATTTGATAATTACAATTTATGGAAATATGGACATCATATTATTACTAGAGTCTCATTCGCATCATAAAATATTAAAAATGTTGTCCATATAAACGCTTACTTTTCATAGGAACGGTGGTTATAAGGAAACTGATTCACATGTATATTATTGTATAGGAAAATATGAGTTCCTACCGAATTTGTTAAGAAATTGAAATTGTTTGAGTTGTTGAGTTCGTCCTTGGCTAAAACACAAAAGAGCCCAAATTTTGACAAAATAGCTCAAAAATTGCGACTAAGAATACATGGACAGACATCAGAGAAGCAGAGAGACGAATGGACGGACGGACAGACAAGCTTAATTTGATGCAAAAAATGATTTCAAATCGAACCGTATAATAGGAAAATTTGTCATAAACTTAATAGACTCTATAGGACATAAACAAAATATACAAGTAAGAAATGTTCTTACGCCTTAAAGCGAATTTTGACTACACACTATTTGATCGCATTTCTTTTATTAATAAGGTATTAGCAGAACGAAAATTTCACAAAATATTGACATTATTCCATTAAAAATTTCAATCAAAATTGAGTCATAAAATTTGATATTAGAATTTGTTGTTGTGATTTTTCGAAATTTGTTTTTTAGTCTTGAAACTATCATGATTACATTAATGAGGTAATCACTGTGCTTTTGCAAACACACATCTATATACAATATAGGGGTCAAGTGTTAGTTTTTCAATTATTAACTTTTAAAGTTGAGTTTACATATAAGAGATAAATGGAAAGACAGGAGGCACAATTAAAAACTAGTCAGTGTATCTTAAGCTTAAGAAAAATTCTTACATTTTTTGGGAGAATTCCGTTGTACACACTTGTGGAAGTTGCAAGAATAACGAGAAAATTAATGTGCTTCCATCCTCTTAGATGGCGGCTGTAACGCGCACTTCCGTCCAATCAATTTGAGAAAATAAGAATTTTACTATCTTTGCTTTAACACTAAGGCAAAGATTTTTATCTATTAAGTGAAAAGCAGTAGAGCTACCCCCTGCTTGACAAAAACAATCATTAATAATGAAATGAAAATTTATATTTATAGTTAGATAACAGCAACAGCAATAGCAACAGCAATAGCAACAATGTAATTTTACCTCTTCGTCAGCTGTACGACAGGTTACAACAGGTTTCCAATATATTTCTTATTTTTGCTCCTTCTACTTACACACGGTTTGATTAAGCAGCAGCAGCAGCAGCAACGGAGATTATGGCAACAATAACCGGCAAAACAAAAACGAATTTGTAGAAAAACTTTTAAACATTTGTTCTGTAGTTAAGTAACAAATTAACGTTTGCGGGACATCGACGCTTAATGCTACGAGCAACATGACGTCGTTTCCACCTTCAACAAGCAATTTAAACGCTAACATTGGCACAATTAAAGTATTAAACTTAGCTTTTTGCTTAGTGTTATTGTAGACAAACACCAACACATCATAGATCGGCTAAGGCCGTGTAATTTTTCATGAGAAGAATCAAAACGAAACAAATGAAAGAGAGAGAGAGAGAGAGAGAGTGAGAGAGAAATATAAAATTACATTCGGCATGGGGCGAATCTTTGATACCCACCACCAGCACTTCAAACATTAAAAATTGTAAAGTATTTCGTTAATTGTATGAACAGGTCCTTTGGATCGCGTAATTTCCCTATCGACCCTTTTGTATTCATTTCTAGAAAATTTCTCTATCAATGCTTAGCTTAGTTTATCTCTCCTAAGTTGTAAACTGCAGTTTTGGCTTATTGCGAGCGGTGTTTGTAGGTGTGAATCATGCTTACTCTTGTTGCAGTAAATATCTGATTTAAGTTTTACATTAATATTTGCTGTTGATTACAACCTATAGTTTTGTGCGTGTGTGTGTAGTTTGATCATGTTCTGGCTCCTGATCATCACAAACCACCTATGTACGGCTTATACTAAGATTTCGCTTTTTTATTTTGACATTTGCTACTGCAAATGTTCCACGAAACATAGGACGGATAGACGGACGGACATCAAGATGAAAGTACAACCCATATTCAGTTGATTTGGAAAATCTATTTGCTTTATGGAATCTTTGATGCGCATGTTACAAATGAAAGAACAAGCGTAGCACACCGCCCTTCTTGGTAAGAAATTCAACTGTTTATCCTTTTCTCTACTTCGGACTTCGTAGACACTTTTTTGTTAAATGTCTAACACTTCATTATGTTGTTGGGGAAAGTTTTTCGATTTGATAGTACATTCATTTCGTGTTTCTGTGTGTTTGTATGTGTTATTTTAATATGTTTAGAAAAGAAAAAAACTTCTCCTTTAGATAGATTTTGATTGATATTAAAACGCACTGATATTTGTATGAATTAAATATTAAATGATTTGCATTTCCAACATAATTGTTAAGCAGCAGCAGTGAATATAATAATATAACGATTGAAGTTTAACATGCAACAAGTCAAACAAGACGGATTTGTCAAATTCTTGCATTGTCTCGAAAAAAGTAAATTGTTTTTCTAAAGTTAGCATCTTAAGTTGGCTTAAACTTCTTCTTTGGTTTGTGTACGAAATTGTTATTAGATAAATGAGATGACATAAGCTTTCATATCATGTATGGCTTCTTTTTAGAAAATGAAAAAAAAAAATCCTTTGAAAGAATATAATAAAATATCGGTATGAGGGACGATATAGAAGGGAATTGCTCATCAATTAAAGTCTTTAATATGACAATGCAGCTTTCCTAGCTTTCTTATCCATTCGTTATGGAGTTGTTCGTACACCGCACAGCACACAGTGCCGCGTAACTCCTCTCTCCTTTTTTAAGCTCTCTGCCATGCTTTTGAAGCAACTTTTCCGCTTCAATTAATTTTCCCGCTTTCCTACATATCACCACTTTTGAATCCAATGCCTACTTCCTTTCCCCTTTCTCGTCTTTCTCTTCTTTCTGTACATAATGTTTTTTGGTGTCCACTAAGCGATCGTATTAATATATATGTATTTATAAAGTGTATACTTTCTATAACCTAATGCGAACAAACAAAAAGTTTTTAAGAATATCTTTGCATCCCCTGCTATTTTTTTTTTTTTGATTCCAACATGTTCCTAAAAAGAAAAACAAAAAAAGGACAAAACATAAAAAATATTGAAAGGAAAATACTTTACTGTTTACTGCATGCACTTGCACTTGCACTTACGATTCGGATATAGACATGATTCGTACAATTTGTACTGTCTTTTTCCACATGTTGCATCTGAGTTTTTAATACGTATTGAAATGATTTGAAAGCTGTGTATAGTATAAAATAAAATCATAATCACAACAACAATTACATGAAACTTATATGGAACTAAAATGCAACATTAAAAGCATGAAAAACTCCCGCATACGTTCTTCTTCAGACGACAGACCAATGCTGAGATTTCTTAAGTAAAACATACACAAAGCAGGCTGTCTACAGTTTTTCTGTTGATTGTCAAGTGTGGTTGTATGTAATGAAAATAATTCGCACTTGAAAGTGCAATGAATCTAAAACATGACACAAAATAGTTTTCTGATTTTATTTATGCGACAGTACGGCAAGTTCAATCCACCCATCATCATCATCATCAACATGATGATCATCATCATCATTATTATTATCATCATCAACTAAGAAAGTTTTTTTTTTTTTTTTTTTGTGTGAGAACAGCCGACATTATGTGGAAAATATGTTCATAGTCAGACATGCCTACATATGTATGGTATGTTGGATGTCTCCTTCGTTTTATAAATCAGAGAGGATAGGATAGGATAGGATACAAAGAAAGAACAGACAAACAGACCAACCATACAGTTTATTAGAGTGCCTCCTGATAGTAAAGTTAACCAGCAAGCACTTTTTCTTTCCCAATGCGCACAGTGCAGACGCATTTACCAAAAGGCGATGTGATAAATCTTAGGCAGCAATAATAACAACACTTCCACTCCACTCCAGTCGCTAACAAAATGATCGTGCATCAATATGACGTTGCCGCTGTTGCCTATTGCTGTTGTTGCTGCTGCTGCTACTGCGAACTGGGGGTGTGCGAAAATAAATAAATGTAAAGTTTATAAAATGCCATGCATGCATTGCAATAAAAAAGAGAAAGAAAAGACGAAAATCCAACAAAACCACCAACTCTCTACTGCTAGAGTCTTATTGTCACTTTTTTACTATAAATACTTACTGATGACTGCTTGTGTATGCCTGTAAGAGAGTATGAGTGTATGCGTGAGTGCATGTAAGCGAGAGTGTGTGTTATTTTCTTCTTCTTCTTCTTTTTCTTCTTCTTCTTCTTCTTCTTCTTCTTCTTCTTCTTCTTTTGCATAGCATCTTTTTATTACACAAAGAAGGCAACATATTTAGCTGTTAATATTTAGCATATGTGCGATGTACGGCTCTCTGTGTGTGTCTGGGAATTTTAATCAGAAAAATCAAGAAAATGCGTTTAACTTTTGTGTCGCAAACTAAAATAAACCAACAAAAACTATCTGCGAATATCATCTTAATTCACTATCGTCAATATAAGATGCGTTCGTCAGTCAATTGTCAATGTCAGATACACACACATAGGCAAAGACACACATACACGCACACACACACACATATATATATATATATGTATATATATATATATATATGATATAATGATATGTGTATGTGTATGTATATATGCATGTATATATGTATGTAGCGCGAACGCTTACAAATACGCACATGTTATCCAACAAGAAACTTGTCACCGTCAACAAACGCAATAACACTTTATTGGCAGATGATGACAAGAACGTACATATCTATGCAATGCATCGTTATATCGCATCTTTGTGCTGCCTTTCAATGTGATCGATACAAAAATAAACTCCATAATAACACTACTAAGTGATATGTACTGTATGTAGATGTGAAAGCACACAATGCTTGCTTCTTATTTCTCTCTTTACGAACTATGTATAATAACAACAGCTAAAACAACAACAATGACAACAACAACAATGCAAAATATTTAGAAAGAACAAACGTATTGCAAATCAGTTTAGTAACAAAAAAAGAGAAAAAAAAAAAAAGGAATAGAAGAAAGGAAAAATGGAAGCGTATGATGTATGTAAGTGCGGGCAGTTTTCGGCTTCAATTTTAATCATGTGACAACTTTAAGAGTTTATGCTCTGCTGCTGTTGATATCGTTGCCGTCGTTGTCTTTTGTCCTCGCTGGCATTTATACTGCCTGCTTGCTTGTCTGCCCGCATGCATGCATGTTTGCTTTTGCGATAGCGATTGCTATCGATCGACAACTCTTTTAAATGCTGCATAACGCAGGCAGCATTTACTTTTAATTAAGAATAATATGCCTACTCAAGTTACGATTGCGATCTGCTCGCACACTTATACACACATACATATATATATACATATATATACATATGTATATTCATATATATATATATACCTGTAGGCATTTATATAAATGTTCATTGCAACGTTTGTGCATGTGCATATGTGCGTTTATTCAAACTCCAATCACAGAACCTAACCATACAAGGCGTGATTTGTTTTAACGCGCGCGCAAGGTATTGATCATCATACAATATATAAATATACATATATATATATGTATATATATATGCATACCCTGCTTGTTTGCTCGCCCGTTTGCTTGCCTTTCTCTTCTTCTTTTTTAGAGTGAGATCCCGATGTTGTATATGTATTTAAAAAGTTTGAATTTAAATGTCTTGTTGTTTGTTGCACATAAATGCACTGGAACGCCACGCAATACTATTTTGATGCTGTTGTAATCTCTTCGGTTGTTGCTTTTTTTTCTTCTTTTTCGTTCATTTTATTTGTATATTTAGTTTTTATTTTTCATTTCATTTTCTTTTTTTTTTGTTTTTTGTTTGTTTTTTTGCATGCCAACCAAACACACTTTTCGCTATTTTGCATGTCATTTGATTCATGTTGTTCGTCTGTATGTTGTGTTACGTTATCGACATAGTGTGTCTTCTTGTTCGATGAATGGGTGTTTTGTCGGTCGTTTATTCATATGCTGGCACAGCACACACACACACACACACGCATCTATATTTATATACATCACACTTTTAAAAATCCTATCCTCTCTATACTGAGTCTGTGAACATCAATATAGACATATTTTCGATAAATGTGGTCGGTCACACGGTTAGAAATTACTGCAAAAGAAGTGCTCTTGTTGCGGTGGTAGTTTTCTGTTTCTTTTAAAAGGGATTGATTTTTAAACACTAAATAAAAAAAAAAAAGAAAAATAAATCGTATCATCATCATTCTTGTTGATGGATATTCAATTGATTTCAATTTGGAGGTAAAATTAAATAATTTACTAATTTTTTATACTTATTTAAGACGAAAATAATTTGCTTTGAAAAGCACTTATGTGATTTTTTCATAAAAATCAATCATTCATAGGTATAATAAGACCTAAGAGAAATAGTGGGTCATCTATTGCTTAGTTTTGCTGTAAACGTAATTAAAAGACTATTCCGATTGAGAGATTTGGATAGTATTTATTTTTCAATATATTATTGAGACTTTGGCATAACATCATTTAAATGTCATCTATGAGACATGCAGTCACAGGATTGGATCATAAAAAATAATCCTGCGGTGAGAAATCGCTCGATCTTGGCGGGCAATTCTCTTCACTATAACGTGAAATTATATATCTAGGAAATTTCTCGCCCAATAATACCAAAAGGGTGCTCACAATTTTGCCTCTAATGCACTTAGATGGACAATTATTTGGACCATAATTTGCTTATGAAACGTACCTGCTGTAGAGAGAATCAGTATTTTTGGAAAAAGTTTTTATTAATTTAAAATATTCAACGGTCATCAAACAATTCATATTGTGAAATGGCAAATATTATACTAAATATATGATGCCCTGGATAACAGCTTTGTTTTATATATGTTACTGAGACAAGGTTGCCAAATCCGGATCATAAAATGGATAAATAATATACAAATATTTCCATTAAATTATGATTAGAGATCATTTTTGTGGAGGTTTCCTAACGATATGGTAACGATCGCTACAAAATAATTTAAATGACCCTTAAATGTATATATTTTTCCGATTATTATATTTTTAATTTTCACAATCGTAAAAATTTCAAATACAAAAAAAAAATTTGCGGAGAAGCCAACCTAATTAGACTGATCGTTAAATGGTCGAAGTCAATTTTATCCATCAAAACTCATGTCTGTCTGTACGGCAATAAAAACAAACCGTTTGAAAGAGCAAGCACAGATAAAATTTTATATAATAAAATGCTTAAAGCTTTTAAATTCTCACGCAGTAACTTTATGTAAAATCGAATGTAGCCTATTAGCAGTAGCTAATGATTGCTAATTTGCATAAATAGATACCTTGACGCGTATTATTAACGAGTCAGTTTGACTAAAATCATTATCCAACGCGAACAAATTCAAATTTCCCTGTAAATATATTGTATATTGTATGTAATGTAAAAAAATATCGATGGAATAATTACCGAAATAAACATGTTTTTACAAACGAAATGTATTTCACATATTTATTTCAAACTTTGATAATAACAAAGATAATAATTATAATAATCTAAAAAACAAACATTCTGGCTATTGATGTACCTACCAAAAAAACCTGGCGACCGACTTCTTATACTTACTTTCCGAGCAATTCTCTCCGGCTGCTCTGAGAACTAGCAACGAGAAAAATAATATTGGGTAGTATGCTTTTGCTTTACGGTTTTTTAATACATTTTTAGTCTTCTTTTTGTAGCTTAATCTTTTCAAATGTTTCCAAACTGTCATATGGCTGATGCTTAGTGCCTCCGTTGTTTCCTGACAGCTTGTGCGTCAATTCAACTCCACAAGCTGCAAAATTTCATGAACTTGTTTAGTGATTGGCCAAACTTGTTTAGTGATAGTGATCATGACCTTGTTTAGTGAAATTGATGAAGAGCGAGGTGCATATTTGACATGAAAATTTCCGAAATGAAATCGAGCAAACCATTTCTGGGTCCTTCGTTCAATCACAGCATTTTTACCATGCCCTTCACAAATGTTTGTTTTACCATTTTTCTACCCTTCGTACTACCCTTCGTACTTACCCTCGTACTTGTCCTTGTATTTACCATCATACTTAACCTTGTATGTAGTCTCGTACTGGTCCTCGTACTTATCTTCGTACTTACCTTCATACTTACCCTCGTACTTGTCCTCGTACTTACCCTCGTACTTACCTTCATACTTATCTTCGTACTTACTGTAGAACTTACCCTCGTACTTACCCTCGTACTTGCCCTCGTACTTGTCCTCGTACTTGTCCTCGTACTTATCTTCGTACTTACCCCCTTACTTATCCTCATACTTACTCTGGTACTTACCAAGATTGGACAAAATTTTAGATAATAAGTTCATGTTACCGAATTTCTACTATTCAAAAATAAATTGTGGCAACCAATTGAAATGTAAAAAAAAAAAAACAATGCAGTAAATATCACAACGTAATCTCAAAATAAATGAGGAAAAAAGAATATCCAGAAGGCAGGACGTTTCGTATAAAAATTTTTAAAATAAGCCTGGGAAGCTGTTTGACATTTTTTATTAGTCGTTACCGTCCTTAGACTAAGTTCTAAGACGTTTGGTTTTCTTTGCAGGACATGGCAGAGACAACGTATCCAGTCAAATATATGTGTGCTTGCAACTACGAACATTGGTCAGGTTTTTTTTCTTTTCTGTACTGATTTTTGACTAAATCTTTTTATAGTCTATGGAAGTGTTTGGGGAATAACAAGAAGCTAATAGAATAAAAAGAGAAGATAATGAAATCAATAAGAGTTCACCCAAACAAGTAAGACTAAGTATATTAGATAGCTATAGTTGATTGAAAAGTTATTAAACATCCTAGATAGTTTGTATTGTTTTTGAATTGAAAAACAAAAACAAAAACAAAAAAAAAAAGAAAAAGAAAAAAAATTGAAAAAAGTGAGAAATCAACTAAAAAGTAACAAAAGAAAGAAAAAATTTTTTTAACAACTTGATGTGTTTAATACTGTAACTCCTTCGAAATGTAGATGTGCTTGGCAACCCACACTTATGTATTTATATGTATTGTTGATGTTGTTTTTGAGATTGTTTTTAAACAAACAACATTTTTTTTTTTTTAGTTTGGTTTCACTGTTGTTTCTTGTATGTTGTGTAACATGATGACTTAACATAAAAAAATTTTTATTTGCATATGCAACAAGGTTTTCGGTAATTGCTAGACGTTGTTTAAAGCTCCGATACCAGTTGGGAAGGGAAAGAAAGCGAGAAGTCTGCGGTAAAAAAAAAAAAAAACAATAATATGGAGTAAAAGAAGGAAATCATTTACGCACACAGCACACAAAGAGGGAGGCACAGAGAGTAACATGAACATGTTCTCCTTTTTGGCAAAAAATTCCCATTGAGTACATACATGAGTTTCTAATAAAGTCGATGTAAGAGCTTATATATAAATATGATTATGTGGATTTACTTAAATCTGATCATGTCACTTGGTAGTCTAAAAAATATTGATCCCAATAATCGAGTTTGCATTAGTGTCTCAAATGTCAATACACATGAATGCAGTTTGTATGAATGAGATGAATAAAAGAATTTTGACCTGGGAAAGGTTTAATATTTTTTTAGATTATAGTGAAAATAGTAATGATCATGAGAGGTAAAGATACGATCAAAATAGACAGATACAGTTTTAGCAAAGCAAATTGTATAGAAAATTTTGAAATTTTTTCTCAATTTCTGGGTTAAGGACTTGCAGCTACATAAAGAGCGATTTTTGAAAGACCAAAAAGAGATCGTAGACAAACACTTCGAAAATGTAATATTGTAATAGTAGATCGCATTACGTTCGAGGCAACATTTTGCTATAGAAAAGACCAAAGTCGGGAAGGTCGTTGTAAGAAATGCACAATAGCCACTTACCAATAGAAGGATAACATTTCATTTTTTTTTTTTTTTACGTATGGCCTTAATAAGAGACACACGTTACTTATGCCCCTCTGTGTTTATTTAAAGTAAGCAATGAATTCTCTTTATTTAGGAAACGTGAATGTATGCTTTGAATTTGGGGAGCGGGGATCCAAGTTTGGTTCGTATTTGATTATAGCGTTTTCATGACTTTGTTGTTATTGGTGTTGTTGCTATTGTAACCGTTCAGGTTACTAGTCGAAAGTTACATTAAAGTGGTAACAAGCCAACATTTCAATTGATATCATCATCATTATTATTATTATCATGATGATGATCGTCATGATCATCAGAAGCCGCAGCAGCAACCACTCGAGCTCAACTCTAATATTTAAATGTATTCACAACTAAAATAAAAACGGAGAACTTTTTTTTTTCTCATGCAGACAAACAGATAGGTAGACAGGCATACAAACTGAGCAGAAAATAGAGTAACATGTCACCGGAAGTGCGTTCATAAACAGTTTTAACAACAAGTTTTTTGTCTTAAAAAAAAAAAAAAATTCTTTTTTTAAATTTTTTATTGTCACTTTTTATTTTTATTTTTATTTAAAAAAAATTTTTTTTTTTTATCTCATTGCATATATTTTCTTCTACTGCATTTAAACTAGAGCATCATTTAGGTGCATTGGGGTATGTGTGGTTGTCATATGTAAAACATACGCACATTTTATTATAGACAAATATATACACACATACACACGCATAGTCAGTCGTACGTTTGCATATGCATATGCAAAGTGGTTTAAAAACATAAAAATTATTTGCAATTGACACGCAAAGCTATGCAAAGAAGCACATACACCCAAACGGAGTTATACGTAACATACGCAAAGAAGCAGAGAGAATGAGAACGAATTAAACAGTCATACAAGTAGTTGCATTAAAGATATTTCGTATTTGCATTTGTATATGTATTTATAATATAAGGCATAGGCAACCCACAACAATGTACGTGTGCATGATTATGTATGACTAAATGTATGTATGTGTATGTGTTTGCGTTATTCCTGTATTTTATACTTTAGCATAAATGCTTAAGCATATCGAGTTGTTTCTTTTAAGATATTTTTTATATACATTTCTCTTCTTCTTCATTTTTCTCCCCCTTTGTTTTATTGACGTTGTTGTGGTTGTTCGGTTGTTTGGTTGTTCGATTGTTGGCGTGGCATGTCCATTATGTTAAATCGAATGAAAAAAAAAAATGCAAAATAATTGTTATTGTACTTCTTCATACCGAATGCACATACACACACAAACACACACAAACACATTGCTTAATATTATGTTTCTCTTCTCTTTTAAAAGAAATTATTTAATTTTTTTTCCTTCCATCCATTCGTACATTTGTGCTAAACGTAATTGCCGTTTAAAATACAATTTATTGGGGTTCGTTTAAGTTGGTTGTAATGTTTTGCTTAAGTGTCGTTTGTATCGTAAATGACAGTTGGATGTATGAGAATATTTCACTATTCAAGTTTATTTCTTTTTATTTCATAAAATTCAAAATTTAATGCTTCAAGAATTATTAAAAATAGTTATGATTACTACTATTAATGGCAAGATACGTTATGTCGTTTAATAAACCGTAATAGTTGTCAAAATCCTTTAAAAAAAAATAAATCGCAATTATCATTGTTAATGCAATGTATTAAGGCACTATGAGAGTCGAATTATTTTAACAACTATTCAAATCCATAAAATCTATAGTACAACTTAACACTTTTATCCTTATAATAATATAGGAATTTTTGTTTATAAAATTAATTTTTTTTTTTTTTTTGCATTCAGTCAAGGAACTATACATAGCTCACAAGGTTAACAAATTCCAATTTTCAATCAATCAAAACTTGAATGCCATTATCCTTATAACTATTCCCAGAAACGGGTACCAGAAAATCGCAGCCATGTTACCGGAAGCACTAGCTCTTATGTACGATTCTTATAACTATCAGTAGAAATAAGTACGAGAAGATTTTATTTGGAAAGAATTCAAATCATCGTAAATAACTGAATACAGTTCGTGTCAATAAAATCTTAAAGTGAAAAAACTGACCAGAACTGCAAAGAAGAAGATACGATAAATCTACGATAAGTCCACGATAATTTTTCTTTCGATTATATAAAAATAGGACGGCTGCAGATCCAGGTTAAAAATGAATGCTATCTATTTCTCCTTATAACAATCAAAAACTATTTTCAAAATATACAAAATTTTTTATTCAATTCAAATCAAAGTAACTCTCCAAATAGGGTAGAATGTAGTCTTTCTAAATTAGATCTCCAAATAGAATTAATATAATAAACCGATATCGTTGTAAGACATTTTATAAATGCTCTGAAAAATAAATCTTCCAAAAATCATAGTCATAGCATTTCGATAAAAATATTTTTGTAGCATCGAGTGCAGAAAGAAATTGGTGATGAACAAAACTTTGAATACTATCCTGCTACACGCCTAGGGTTGTATTCAATGCCGTCAAATCAATTGCATATGACAGAGATTACAGATTAGAAACTTGATTTGAAACTTAACATCAATTTTTTCGGCTTAAATTTTTAACTGCAGCTTCAATATGAAATTCCATAATGCACTGTGTGTAAATTGAGTACATTCATATTTGTCAATTTTATACGTCAATTTGATACGTCAATTTTCCAGCGATTTTTTGCCCAACATTTTTTGATACGTTTTTCCAAAAAAACACGCAATGGTTATAAAGGTTTATAAAGGTTATTGAATTATATTTTGAGAAAAGTTACAGTTTGTTGCTATAGGTGCAAAATTGCAACCGGTACCGGTACGCCGGTACCAGTGGTCTCTACTTTGTTTTTAAAAGACTTGTAAAGAAATTTTCTTTTTTTTTTTTTTTTTTGTATATTCTAAGATTTGTATTTCCCTAATTTCCCTAATCTTTATATATTAAAATTTGAAAAAAAAAATGAACCTTTTCTTAAAGCACACAAGTTGATATTGCCGTTAAAAGATTTTGAAGCAAATCTGTTTTTATTAATATTAAAAACTCTGTCTATGAAGATTAAAATGTTTTATCGTACAAGAGTTTGTATTAAAGAAAGATTTTAAGTGTTGATGTGAGACGATGAGGTTAATTCGGTCAGTAGCAAAACCAGTTTACAGAGAGTTCAGTTTCATATATCATTCATTCGGCATATGGTTGTACTTCAAAAGGTTTTAATTTAAGCTAGAAGATCTCTGATCCCTAGATGTGATGTGTATTTAACGTTCGCTCTAAAGCCTGATAATAATTTTCTTTTTAGTTTTTTTTTAAAAATAAATTTCTTTTGAAAAATATTCACAATTATAAAATGCTTGAGAAATGCTCGCTGATGAGTAGAAATAAATAACAAAAATTAAAGACGAATTAATAAAATTGTTAAACAGGTTTCTTTTTTCCTTTTTTGTTTATATTTTTTGTTTTTTGTTTTTTTTTTTTTGTTTTTCAGTTCGGTGCGCTAATGATTTGAACCAAAATTGCGTTAATATATACGCTTTTGCGTACAATATTTATTTTCATATTATTATAATAATTTATGCAAAAATTTCTTATGAAAAATACGTTTAGCTAAAGGAGATAAAAACAAACAACATTATAGTTATAATTTTCAAACAAATATACATAACTCAACGGTACATATATATAAAGATAATCATCCCAGTAGTGTGGTGATTATAAGACAATCTCTTCGTTTCTTTGTTTTTGTTTGTGTTCCTTTTTCTAGATAATTATGCGTAGAAAATAAATATGAAGAGCTTTTAATATTTTAAGCTTAACATAGGAATTAATTAAAAAAAAAAAAAAAAAAAAAGGCATCAGCAAAACCAACTTGTGCCTGACTTGTTCATATGAAAGAAACACTTATGATGATTATAAATTTTAGCACGAGACCAAAAGACGCCTAAGATAATGTATACTTTTTTATACTTGTTGTGTGTGTTTGTACGATTTTCTTAAGCAAAGTTCGGTGAAATTCATTAGTGAGGCAAGCTAAACCGGTTAGATTTTCGAAATTCCATTTCATTAGTAGGAGGTACTGCATCCGCTTAATTAACACACATATATACGATATAAAATATTTTATAATCAAATAAAGAAAAAATGCACTAAATTTACATTTTTCAACACAACCATAAAATTTCAAAAACAAAGACTTGAAATTGAAATTGAAATCAATTGTCATTCGAAGAGGAAATTCTAATATTTCACAGCATTTGAGAATTTTTCTCTCTTTTTGTTTTTTACTAAATCTCAAAGCATAACTACGTAAATTTATATTCGTCCTTCACTTGAGATACATTTTGGAGTAACCGTAGAGAAGGATGCTAAGAAACTTCATAAGGAAACTTCTTAGATATATATTTATAGTCAGTATATGTAGCAATTTGATAGATATGCTTGTCTGTCTGACTTGCGTTAAGTTCCTGATGCCTACACCCATATGAAGCTTTTAAATCAACTAAATTGTTTTCGAAATAACTCCAACGTCAAAAAAAATCTAAAAATTAAATATTTATTTGTACAGAGAATGTTCTAAATTGACGATATTTTCTCATTCATCGACAGTCTTCTAGAGAAGTCGCAGAAGCCCATTGTCTTAACTGAAGTATTATTTGTCACGGTTGGCTTTTTGAATAAGTTCACTAAAAGAATTTGGCAAAGTTGATCAAAAAAATTGTTGAATCAAAAATCATAACGACTTCCTTTATATACAAAATTTTCATTAACCGAAAGCGTTAACATCTAGACGAAAACTGCAGAAGTCAAACTATGGGAAGAAACCTTTAGTTAATACTTATTCGCCGCACTAGAATTTTCATATCACTCCAAATTTCATGTTATATCTTAATCATATTCCGCGTTAAGTTTTAGTAATGTCATCTAGCAACTGATTGCTGTGGAACTGATTATTCGCTTTAGATTTTGTATACGTCAGGGAAGCGAATCTTCTCCACCTTATTTTAAGGATCATTAGTTATTTATCATATAAATTTATTGTGCTAAGTTCGGGGCCTGCAATAAACATATTTTTCGGACACTCTCCGGGGTTTTTTTTATCAAGTATATAGCACCAACGAGGTATATATTTCGATAGTTCATGACGACCATGCGTGACGATGAAGTGGAGTAGAATTGACCATTTCCGGCTGTAACATTTGAATTTGTTTTATTGACCATAAATTTTTCATTAATGATTTTGTTATTTTTTTCTTTTCCAAAGTTTAATATTTATTAGTTCCCACCATACTTTAATTAATTAAAAGACTTTTTTTAAATATGAAAAATATTTTTTTTTTTTTTTTTTTTTTGTAATAATGGATATGTAAAATTGTTGTAATTACTGTTGTTAACATTGATTTATGTGTTTGGTATGCAAAGTGTTGAAATGATTGATAACATAAATTAAAAATTTGAAGTATTTATTAATAATACCGATAAAACATGCGAATTTAAAAAAAAAAAAAATTTAAGAATTTTGCATATTTTTTTGAATAATTCTACACCGCAATGGCTTGCGAAAGGATTGAAATTTATTGTGTATTTATGTTAATCACACTTTGAATTACTCTATAGTTTTTACTGTGAAGACATTAACTAAAGGATGATATTTTAAAGATTATGTTTCACACACAGTATCGTCACGTGAATCACTGAAAATATTACAGTAGATCTTGCCCTAAGAAATCAAAAAAAAAAAAACCAATCAAAAGCACAAACCTACGGCCAAAACAGAGAATTGGAAGCTAACAGTTGACCTAGTGTAATCGAGGATAAGGAAGTTAAGGAGAAAGGCAAAAATTTAAAACTTCATAAGAATAATTTTGAGAATTGGAAGCTGGTAGCTGACCTACTATAACCGAGGATAAGGAGGTTGAGCAGAAAGGCAAAAATCTAAGTATTCGTTTAAAGTGTAACACTATTGTGTGTAGACTGAATATATCAAAATGAATTAGAAAACCTAGAGACCGAGATGTAAAACAGTAGTTTATATCTTTCGGGGAGGGATGTATTCGATATGGATCGATTTTTCGGAGCGCTTAAGAAGACACTGAAAACCTAAGGGGAAAACATTTTTTCATATTAGTTTGGGGAAAAAGAAATCCATTATTTTTTCGGTAGATGGCTACACTGGTAGATTTCTCGTAAAGTATCGATCAAACAATTTCAGATTTATGCTCGTTGGAAAGGTGACATTTCGCAATAAAAAAAATTCTAATATAATAAAATCCTTCATATATATTCTAAAAAGTTGAAAACTTCTATTAAATCAATAAAGAAAATTGATCTACTAAAAAATATAGAAAGATTCTACCTCTTAAGAAGTGAACATATTTGTTGATTGAGTTGAAATGAACGCTGCCTAGAAATTTTAGATGCTATTCGTTCCAAGTCTCATTACTTGGGATAGCTTGAGCTTTCTTGTTAGTTGTAACAGGTGAAAAAATATATCCAAAGAATACCACAATTGTTACTTCTAAAATAGTTCCAATAACTCTCGATTACTTTTGGTTTACGTTTCAATTTCTGATTGTCACTCATAATTATTTACATTTTGATTTTCTATGTTTTCCGTTAAAGAAATGCAAAAAAAAAAAAACCTAAAAAGTGCACAGTTTTTCGTCTACTATAACTCTGCGGCCACTTGTTATGTTTCCTTCCACCTTTTTATTTTCATGAAACACGCACAGACTTCAGTTGATTTATCTTTTAACGCTTTGCATTGCTATGATAATATATTATATGATAAATGATAGAAAAACTTAGTAGGAACATAAAGCAATCTCTTCTCATCTTTCTTGGACTGTATGCGATTATATCAGAACATTACAAAATTTTATTATATAATTAATATGCGCCCGTAAGAACTGCGCGTTTCGCATAAGCTACTGACTGAGATGCTTACTTATGGAAAGTTAGTAAATATTTCGTGTGTGTGTGTGTGTGTGTTAAAGTTGCCCAACTAACACTTATTTACAAATAAAAGCATTAAAAATTGAAAAAAAAAACAAAAAGCTAATTCCAAATTCCTATATGTCAATCATAATTTCGTACAATATTAAAGCTATTAAACATCGTAAAAAGCAAAAAAAAAAAAAAAAATTTCAAATATTTATAACGTATTGTAACTATTAAGTCGCCTTCCATTGCTATCTAAGACAGCGTGTACAACACTTTCACTTGTATCTCTCCAATTAAGGTGACAATGGGTTTATGCGTTTATGTTAAACAAATTATTTTATGATGATGTTGATAATGATGATGCTATTAACATATATCTCTTGGCTCACATGCTCTTAATTATATGAAATTTGTTTTGTTTTAATAGTCTTAACGGTTGTATAAATTTGAATACATTTTCTAATTAAACGACACATCACTTGCCCCTCAACCATAAAAGACCCTTACTTTGACTCATCAAATATACAACAATATGAAAAAATGAAAAAAAATATATATAAAAAAAAATATATATATTTAAAAAAAATATATATATTTTTTTTTATGATTTTCACAAAAATTCAAAGGAGTAAAAATTCAAAAAAAAAAAAAATAAAAAAATAAAATAAAATAAAATGTCTAGCGATTTTTAATAGCTGTTAAGAGAGTCACAACAGGTGCCTTTATATTTGGAATAACTAGTCGTTGGAACTAGCTTTGCAGTTATACTTTGTTAGGCTTTTCATGTTTTACGTTATAAATATTAAATAAATAAAAGCAGTTCGAGTTTGTTTCATTTTCTTTTTTGATCGCATACTAATCAAAAATTCAAATTAATTTTTGTTATTGTCGGCACAGTTGCTGTTGTTTTCCTTTTATTTTTTTTTCTTTTTTCTTTAAATTAAATTGATTTTAAATCGAAATCACAATGATTTTCAATTTTTCTTTTACAAAACCGAAACATAGTTTTATTTCACAGTTAAGTTATATCATACGTATACGATACACACATTAAGTGCTTTTTCAAACGCGTTGGTGGTACATTTTCATTCCACATCTCATGCCTTATGTTGAAGTACGTTTTCTGTGTTATTATTATAAGTTTCTTGGCTTTTAGTTTTTTTTTCTTTTTTGTGTATCATTTTGACCTATGTCTAGAGAAGTTCATAAATAGTAGTTCTGTACGATGGGAACCCAGCAGAAAATTACAATTTCAACAAATTTGTTGGAAAATAAAAACGAGCAAAAAAAAAAGAATAAAAAAATTCTTCAGAAATGATACATCAACTCACCATAAACACACTTCAATTTATGCTTTAGGTACGAACATGATGGTTACATATGTTGACTTCACTATGATTTCGTAGAAATGAATTTTTTTTTTATATATATATGCGAGGGTACGATAGATAGGGAGATGGTACCAAACACACATAACGATTTGTACTTACATTTACTCCAACGCTTAAGTTGGAGAATCCATAAATAAATAAATAATATATTACATGTATATATATATATACATGTACGTAAACCATGTAAAATTGGTAGGAAAGTAATTTCAATTATTATTGTTTAAATTGAACTTCTTTTTTGACAAAATTTCTTCCTTTCTATTTTCCTTTATTTTCGCTATCTCTTAATTGGACCGATATTCAATGTCCCGATTGGCGCTTAGAGAATCAAATACGATTAAATAAAGTCTTCGTTAGTAGTGAAAGTTTTACTGTTTAAAAAGCTTGTAATCTTCTTAGCAAGGAATGCGTTAAGTCACTGCCCCATTTCAATACTCTATCAAGTATCAAAAGTTTCCTAAGGCATGTAAAACTTTGCATTATCGTGTCTTTGCAATTTGTTGATCCATTTGTGATCTTCGTCCTAGGAAAACTCGGGATAGTATTTTAAGCTTAAGAAGAGAAAAAAAATATTAGGCTATGCCGAATCTTTTATACCTTCCATCTTTACTTACAATAATTGTTTCCAATTTTATGGAATATCGTGGAAATTTTTATTGTGTAATTTATGAGTAGTAAGCAAAATACATGGAAACCAGAGGTGTTTTCAGCCGTGAATTTGGCTAGTTGACTAAGGTTCCTACATTCTCTTCATAGATCACTACTCTATAAAAATTTTGAAACCCAAAAATTATATATAATTATTTGTAAAAGATCCAGCTTGACTGAAGCATTAGAACAAATTTTTTTTTTTGTTTTAAATAAAGGGACTTTTGTGAAGATTTATAGATCACTCATCCGACTTTGTGGTTATCATTAAAATTCAATTACTTGTTCAAGACAACAAATTTATCGACTCTTTGATAAATGAACCGATTCTGGAAACCTTAGAGTTTAAACTGACAAAGGTGATAAGAAAAAAAACAAAGTTCGAAACAAAGTTTTGAGGATTTAATAAGGATTCCAATACACAAAGAGCAGACATATAGACAAAGGTAAGTTGATTCCGCTATTAATGCTCATCAAGCATATTTACACTTCATGGGTACATTATGTCACAGGTACACCCTGTGTTGGTTTACAAAAATGTAAAACTATAAAAAAACATATAAAAATCTCTAAATAAATCTCTCATCGATAACTTAGAAAGAGCGTAATAGTAAGTAATAGTTTGTGCGAAACAAAAGCTTAGTATTAATATATATGGAGGATACTAAAGAAAACAGTTGAATTTTGAATTGTTTTCGACATCTTTTCACGATCCAATTAATTATCAGTAAAATTTTCAAAACTACTTGACAAACAACATTTTAAGCGCATGCGCCAAAATATGTCAAATGTCAATGGCAACTAAATTGTCAACTTTTAAATGAAACCACCATTAACATGACAGTTTCGAAGAGCGAAAGAGAGAAATGGAAAGCACAAAAAAAAAAAAAAGAAAAGTAAGATTCTCTATATGTACGTATGTTACGTGTACCATAGAACTGTCAATAGCCCACGAAATGCCAAACAATTGGCATTTGAGGTGGCTTGAAAATAAGAAAAGGCTGAGCGGTCTGTTGTTTTTCATCATCAGTCAAGTAATGTGATTAGAAGAAAACGTTAGAGAACAGTAATAGAGAACAAGCAGCCGAACGTATAAGCGACCGTTAAACGAACGTGTGTGTCAATTATGTTGCCTTTAAACACATCAAAACTCTAATGAACTCTAAACGTTTTTCTTCTTGTTTTATTTAGCTGGCAACGCCAAAAGAAATTGGATGAGAAGACATAAACGAAAAGGAAGTGATTTGAAAACGTATCAAATAAGAAAAATATATTAGCAGATGGGGGACAGACAAGTTATGTTTAAATAATAAGAATTGAAAAGTTTAATGCTCAAAACTCTCTCAGGCCATAAATCACTCATAAATGTTGAAAAATCTATTCGATCTGTGGTTTTTCGTTAATGATTTATGTTCACGTAAAAATTTTCACAAAACTATCAACTGTTTACAGACTACATATCTAAACGTACATACATACATATATGCTCACATATATATATATATATATATATATATATATATAAATATATATATATCAGCCATTAGACTGATTTGTTCAGAGTAAAAGTCGTTGTAGTTGTCGTTGTCCCAAGTGTCTCAAGTCTAATGTTACCTTAGAGATCGTTGGGCGAAAGGATCAATAATTTAATAATTATATCTAGCAAATGAATGAAGGATTACACGATCAAACTGAAAGTCAGAAAGCAAAGAACAACAAGTGCCAGAGTATAGAACAGAGTAAATGAAATCAGAATCAGAATGAGAACGAAAACGAGAACAAGAACAAGAAGTTGAGAATTCGAGGGGGAAAAACAGACGCAACTTTATTTATCAGACAACAACGATCAGATCAATTACAAACCGAACAACAACAGGTAACTAATAATAATCAAAATGATTACTAAGTAACGACGGCAGCAACTGCAGCATTAAATGCAACTATTGCATACTCATTCACCTGAATATTTGTATGTTTATATGCGGGTATTAGTGTACGTATGTTTATATGGAAAAACAAGTGCTTCCACATCCTCACACAGACGAACAGTAACTGACATACAATACAAAAAGAACATAATGCTCTATAATTCTCTGTCTTTTTTTGGTGCCATTGGGCGAATGGACAGTTTGGACATATGTCTGAACGGATGTCTGACAATGTATTAACTAACAACAGCAGCAATAACAACAACAATAATAATATCAACAACAATAACAACAACACTAAGGAAATTATACACATGCGTGTATTACTCATACATTATTTGATTTGATTGCTATTGTTGCTGTTATTGTAAGTATTGCTGGTGTTCTGCTATTTTTTTACTCCTTCTGTGCGTTGTTGGTTTAGTTTGTTTTTTGTTTTTTTTTTTTTTGTGTGTGTGTTTTTTTTTTGTATGATGGGGCGGCACTAATGTGAAAAATTCACACAATCCATCATGTCATGGAATAGGAATTGAATCGATGTTAAAGCTCTGGTCACACATATGCCTGACAGGCAGTTACACCAAGACAAAACAAGTTTAAATTGAGCGTATAAACAAAACCAAAAAAAACCGATCCAACCGATTCGATCGACCGTCCAACGCAGCATAAGACAACAAACACAACACAACACAGCACAATATAACGCAACGCACAACAACTGTGCAAACATTAATTCTACAACTAGAGTAAAACATGAATTTATGGCAATCATACATCGCAAATGATCATGATCATCATCATTAACATTGTCAAAGTGCTTAAAAGTCAGTCCGTCTTTTAGCTCTCTTTCATAACTAATATATTATTTTATAGATGACGCGGTAGCGATATAATTGCTTAACAAGCGTTCAAATCTCTTTAGAATTTCTTTCTTTTTCTTGCTTACATAAACACACACAATACACTATTCTATTAGTTATTGTTGTTTTTGTTGTTGGTGTTGTTGGTGTTGTTAATAAGGGTCTTTTTTACTTAATATAGTAAAAATTGTAACATAAGTCTCTAATGTTAGAAAAGCCTTTGCTTGAGCTGCCTTCTCTTTTCGAAAGCATATTAAAGAAGAAAAAAAAAAAAAAAAAAAAGTAAGAAGAAGACAATAACAGATATGTTGGCGTCATCATTATTATTATTATCATCATCATTATCATCACTGTCGTCATCATCTGTTTCAGCAACAACTTGTTCATCAACTGATATCTAAAAGACGAATCCTGTCATTTTTGTGCTTTGCACGACATTCTATTCTATTTAATCTTTAAACAGTCAAGCAGTCAGCCAGTGAGCCCTCCCGTCAGTCACTTAGTCAGTTAGCCAGCTAGTTAGCGATGTCACCCTGACGAATACACACACACACACACACACATGTATGTATATATGTATGTATATTTATACATATATACATGTTATATATATATACATATATATATATGTATCTGTGTGTGTATATGTATGTGTGTATCTATATGTATATATATATATATATCGCGTTAGGTAATTTAAGTCGCTTTATATGGCAAAAATATTATTTTACCGCCATCAATTGTTTGTTGGCGCTCACCAAATTGACAATTATTAACTGCTGCTGTTGCTGTTGCTATTTGGCTGTTGAATGTTATTGTTGTTGATATTTGGACGTGCGGACACAATCATGTCCCACAAGAAGTGATGCTAGTCACATTTCTTCTTTTTTTTTTTTTTCATTTCGTTGCCTAGAGTTGCTTGATTTTATTTTGTTCGCCTCTAAATGTTTAAATCTTGATTGAATGACTGACTGAATGCCAAACTGACGAACTGTTATTGATATGATTAGATTTGTATGTTTGTTACTTTGGATTGTTGTGGGATTTTATTTGATTTGATTTAAGTATCAAATTTAATTGATTGTTGATTGTTGCAAAACACTTTCTAAAGGGGCGGCAAGCTGCAGTTTTCCTTTGGAAAAGCAAAAACTTTCACGACTTTTATTTATATATATATATATATATATATATATTTATATATATCTATTCATTCGTTAGAGGAACGGCTCCAAATTTTAAAAAACTAACATTTCCTGGTGCAAGAATCAAAACGATACCCTAAGAGTCACTCACAGAAAAAAAAAAGAACTGGGAAGAAAATTATAGTCGGCTAAGCCGAATCTTTTATATTCATCAACTCGTTTATTTTAAAAACAGGAAAAAAAATAAATTATAATAGAAGTGACAGATTTTTTTCTATTTTTATGGAATACCGTGAAGATTTTTGTGTTGCTGTCTATGAGCACTGAGCACAATAGCCAGAAAACAGACGTGGTTTCAGCTCTCTTTATACTGTAGGGGTGGCCTGCGCTCGATTGGGCTCATTTTCAATAGTAACGTATATGAAAGAACTTCCATTGTTTCTGCCAAATTAAAGGCCGATATATCCATTTTTGCGGCCAGGAGAATGTTTACCACCAGCAGACAGCTAGATAGACGGACATGCTTAAATCGATTCCAAATTTGATTCAGATCAAGGATATATATATTTTTTGTGGGATCTTTCACGTTTCTGTTTGGGTATTACAAATAAAATAACAAAATGAATATACGCCTCAACTCTTCCGATAGTGGGTTTAAAATCAAAAAATGGTCACAGTGTCCTTTTACAAAATCTATGCATGACGGTATTTAAAATATTTTAAAGTAATTTAATTTATTTATATTTTTGATTGTATTAAATACAAATGTACAAATGTATTAATACATTTAAAATCTATTGAATTTGATTTCATTTAAAATTTAATTTAATTCAATTCAACACAAATTTCTTTTTAATTTTCAACTGATACATGCTACTTACAAAAGATTATTTTTAAACTTAACTTTTCCCCCAAAATCTTTATATTATTTTTTTTTGTCCAATTAAAAAGCACACTAAGCGCAATTATACTAAAGTATTTTAGTACTTCTTCGTTGTTCTTTTTATTCATAAAACATCTCTCTTTCCAATAATAATACAATTTGATGATGATGAAATTCCTTAATCGGGGTGTTATTTGTATACCAATCCCAGGAAATTTTGTGATTATTGCAGCAATAATAACTTAATTTACTTGAATGTACACTAGTCCGTTGAAAGAGCTGCTATGTTTTTGTCATATTCGATAGATTAAGTCAGAAAAATACCCAAATTCCGTCCATGACCCGTATTTAGCAAACAATTCGCCACGAACTTTATAAGAGGAAAAGATTGAATCTTTTTCTTCACTGATGCTTGATGATGGGGTATATTAAATTAATCAAACGATTGCCATCTATAAATACCCCATAGAGATCTCTTGAACAAGAAATTTCAACAAACACTGTCAACAAACGTTTATCAATCAATAGATGAACAGAACTACACCCACTGCTGAATGACGGATCGAAAGAAGACAGTTGCCTGAAAGCAATTTAAAACTCTGTTATTACCTATCTATACGTTGCAAAAAGGCAGGACACTTTAATGCATTCTCCCTTACATGTCTTGAAGTGAGTGAGTGTATCAGAAATAATTGCGTACATATCATTAAATTTATGCTTTTTATACATAAAAAACACTTATTTATGAACAGCAATTTTAAAATAACATTCACAAATATTAAAAAATAATTAATGTCTCAAAGTGGAATAAAGTTTTTTTTAATGACACTTTCACGCAAGCAAGGGAAAAAAAAAGAAAAACACACACAAACGCACGCACAAAACGTTCTGACCAGACTGTGGCAGAGCAATACCAACAATATCAACAAAGAGGATAAAAAAAAAAACCAGAAAAAAAAAGACCAGAGATATAATACAAGTGTGATACACAATATTAAATACTGAAGGCTATTAAAAAAAACGCCCACTTTCATCGTCGGCCAATATATCTTTAACGTATTAAATTCGCTTTTACTTCGTACAAACTCCATATTATTGTGGCATTAATTGCATTCTGTTGTATATTTGTATTAATTTTTTTATTTTTAATTTTTATTTTTTTTCATTTTTTGCCAACATTCGACGTCATTAGCATGATGCATAAATTTAGTGAATGTTCGGAGAGAGGTAAAGATATACAAAACTACAAACGTACTCTTACATATATATATATATGTATATACATGTATATATACATATACATACATACATACATATACATACATATATATATATGTATATATATATATATGTATATTTATGTATGTACGTATATATGTTTACGAATATATTACAATATCTTGTCAGTAACACCCACCGTTAATATGCCAAAGATGATGATAATAACGACAATGTCTGCGAGTCGTGTAAGCCAAGATAGCGAATGTGTATGAGCTGTGGCCGCCAATGTAATAGACTGATATGCAACAAGTGTTTATATTAAAGAGTTTGTTTTTTTTTTACCCACAAAAGTAAAGTACACTATGTCTCTCGTTACGTTTATATTATCCTGTGTGAAATACGCGACCAAATCTTATAAAGCAATACAAACACTTCCAACTTTTGAGTCACACTTTATTTTTATATACTTTAATTACGGCTACGAGCTACGATTTACTTTACATTAAATTAAACAACTTTTTTTTCTTTTTTTGATAAAAATTTAGTGAAAAAAATTTTTAGTTTATTTTTAGGAACTTTTTGAATGCTTAAGAAAGCCGACAATGTTCCGTGGCGGGAAAATCAACCATTCTGAAGAAATTGTCATTCCTTTTGCAGCAACCAAAAGTGATTACCAGTCAGCGCATGAACTATGTAAAGTATTCCTAGTCAGTCTAGGATTTCCAGACCATTTTCTCTTTTATCAAGTTTGTCTTTCTGTCTGCCTCTTGAAATCACGATTTGAACCTTCAAAACAATTTGATCTCAAAATTTTTCTGATCATCCCTTTGAATGAAAATCAATTGATTCAAGTTCTGAGTTCATCTACAATTCCCAAGAAATCAATGTTTTCTTTTTTGTTTCCTAAAAGCTTCAAAACTGTGCATTTTAGAAACTTAAGTTGGGTATAAAATTTTTTCTTAATAAAATCTCTACTTCAAGGCTAACACAATCAGATAAAGTCGACCAAGATCTCAAAATGAAATTATTATATTCTTGTTCCAGCGTAAGTTAGTGGTCGATGTTAAAAATTTCGATTCAAATTAATTCCAACACAACGAATAATGTTGAATTGATTTACATAACATACCGATCAATAAGTTCAGGGACAGATCTAATAAAATAATTCTTGCGGTTGCATTAGAAAACATCACAAAGATCTTGAATATTATTTTCGATAATCGAAAAATGAAGTTCATAAGAGACATCTAATATTCTAAAGATATAATAAGGAAAGCAAGCTGTTTTCAAAACTTGTATCGTATTTACTCACAATGGCACAAAAGCATCAACTTGTTATGCGATCGCTACAAAGGCAAAGTTGCATAAATTACAATTCGAATTGCAGACCCAATCATTAAATGCTTCACACAGCGCACAGTTGGCACACAGGTAGCAAGAGAGCGTTCCAAGGCAAAAAGTTTAGATCACATGATAAGGCCTACGAAAAGTGACAAATGGTCTCATAAAAAAAAGGGAAGCACTACACTGATGGTATCATTCTTAAAGGAGGTTATGTTGATGAATAAAGTAGAATTTTCCTTTAAAAAAAAAATGTTTTCTTGCCTAGTTTCGGCATTTATATTGACTGAAGTTATATCGCAAGCGTTTCGATAACCCTTAGAGACTTTATCTACTCTTAGTGTTACTGAAATTTTGCTAAGCAAGCCTTAGTCAAATCCAGATTTGTATGCCTCTCACAAAAGTGTGTCCTACAATTATGAAAACGTTTACCAACTTCTATCGATTTACATATTAATCATATCTTTCGATATCTCTGCATACGTATTAATATCGTACCTTTGCTAACGCTCGGAATTTCTTCTATTCCTTTGATAATTAAATGTGAAAGCTTCCTTGACAGTTTGAGTTATTAAGCTGCCCTTTCGCTGAAGTATCGTTGCGACCCTTGATCCAATAAAGCTCTCAGAGATATGAAAGATCCATTGAAGCCTTTTACCCATATTTGTGCTGTAGCTAATAGCACTGTACATTATTTTGAAGTGTTGTATGCGTTATATGAAGTAATCTGTGCTGTAGTTAATTAAAAGAAGTGTCATGGAATAAGGATGAGATGTGAAAAAATGTCGTTTATTCAAATTCGGATCTATTTCAGGTATAACTTTGTCACTGCATCATTATACTTAGATTATGTTCGTACTCTTTGAAATTCTACGTCTAAGAAATAGTATAATTTAGCAGTAGAGTATGATAGTAAAATAAAAAAAAAAATAAAATATTACCGACCAATATAGATAAGAATGAGCTACAATCCTAAAGAGAAGTCTCTCGAGTATTGTAAATCAAAGTTATGTAGGCTGATATATTAACAAAAGAGTCAAAAAAAAAAAATGAATTGAAAACCTTTTTAATTAAAAGAACTAAAACCCCTAACTAATTCTAACTTGTTCTTCTTTACAAAAGTATGAACACAAAAACCTTTTCTTACGGCTTCAAAGAAAAGGTATACAATGCATGCGATCATCCGTGTTTTAATTCAATTTGGATTTCGAAAACATAAGTATAGATTTACAAGGTAAAGAATGAAAATCAATAAATAAAATGAAGAAAAACTCTTAATTCTTCTCACTTATGTTTTTTTTTTTTTTTAATTATTTGTTTATTATTATTATTATTATTTCATTTTGTGACGCTTCAATTACCGGTTTGTTTTTTTTTTTTCTTTTAAAAAATGATTTTGTGCTCCGCGAAAAGTTCCATTTAGTTCCATACCAATGATTCGTTTTTTCTGCAGTGTATTGTAAACATATGCAACCGGGTATTACGTATTACGTATTACGGTAGCACTTTAAAATATGGTTCAACATGAGCTTTAAAGAAAGAAAATAAATAAAAGAAACTATTGTTTATTGTATTCATTCTGTATCGTGTTGCATTGCATTGATTGTGTAAACAGTAAGGCGATCATTTGTAGTGCTAGATAGGTAAGAAGATAAGATCAATAAATTAAAATTAATGGAGAAAAATAAAATCAGTTAAGAGACCTGTATGCGCCATAAGATAAGATGAATATTGATTACCCTTTAGAAAAAAAAAAAAATTTTTTTTTCAAATTTAAATCACTTTTATATCACACTAGAGAATTTATTAAATCTTCGGGCAGATTATGATTGAAAGTTTAAATTACATTTGTTTCTCAACTGTGAACACCTCGAGTGATGATTACCAAACAGTAAAAAAGTAAACTCAACACGAACTTATTTATACCTTGAAATGATTTTCCTCCTTTTGATTTACATAATTTTACATGAGTTTATTTCCAAAATTTTTGAATCAATTTATAAAATAATAATAATTAGTAAACATATGAGTGAGTAAGAGAGTTCTTCTTTGTTTTTTTTTTTTTTTTTTTTTTTTTTTTTTTTTAAAAGGAATTTTATCTGATAAAACAAATTTTTTCCATTTTAATTTTTAATAAATCCTCGTTAATAGTAAATGGCATTTAACTAAATTTAATGAATAAACTTTCGCATTTTATAACGCACTCTGATATACACATACATCGCAACTATTGTTAATATATCAACATATTATCTAACTACGACAGTAATTATGGAAAAATGTGAAAAGAAAGTTGATGGGATAATCAATGATTTAAAAGAAACGACAAAGGGTAGGAAGATAATCGATGAAAAAAAGAAAGAGAAAGAGAATCAAAGAGGAATATGCGAAATTGCAAAAGAAAGTCTAAAACAAAGCGTAGTGTTTCGAATTGAAACAAGAGAGAATTGCGAAGAAAAATGATAGAATAGAAAGAGGGAAAGGATCTCCTCGAGAGACTGAAAAACATGGAATAAAAAGCAAAGAGAGAAAGCACTAAAATACTGTTAGCTCTAAATAGTGTGCATTAAAAATAAATTAAAAAGTATTGGGCATTATAATACAGATAAGATTCACTGACGATAGACAGATAATGTATAAATTATACATTAACGATTTATATTATCATTTTTAATAAGTTTATTGCTTTTTCATACTATGTATGAATTAATAATTACTTTAATGAATTTCATGTTGAGTGCATTTTAGGTAAAAACTTCCTTTATTACCATTTCATAACACGTAGCAGCAGTTTGAGGCAATAACGTAAGAGAATCCCGAAGAAAATGGTTTTGATGGAGCGATAATGTCCATTTTCAAAATCGCCAGAAAATATCATAGCAACACAAATGTTAAATGTCACACCGTACTGCTACCAAACAAATCACTATAAGGTTTAGTACCGAATGATTACAAAAACTCTTTTTAATTTCATGTTTTTCAAATATTTATTTTGTTTGCTTCCATTGTTAACTCTCTGGCAATTAATGGAATTATAGTTGTTTCATATATATATGTTATGTATATATATATATATATATATATAGTGCGTAGTTCTCATGGTGCAGGCAACATTAACTACAACAACAGTAGTAGCAGCAGCAACTAAAATTATAGTAAGAGAAAAATATGAAAATTATATTTGCCTTGAGACGAAACTTAAATGCCTAAGAAATAAGGCAAACATATATGAAAACTATTAAATTTTCTTTTTGCCTATTGACGACTAATGTAAATAAGCCGACCAATAATATTTGTAAAAAGTTACGGCAAAAACTTACACCAAATATGCGAACGACCTCTGGTCGAGTTTGTACTTTTGACTGAACTTGACTGAATCTTGACTTTTTCGATACTTACTTGGATTTTTTTTTTTTTTTTGTTTGAGAGATTCGTACGATTCAAACGAAACTTATGAAAGTTAACTAAAAGTATAAGAACAGCTAAGATAAGTGATGTACGATGTATGGAAAAGTTATCTGTCTCAAGCTGACGCGCACGTTTCAAACAAAATTAGAAATAGAACGAAAAAAAAAAAAATATTTTTACATTTATGTTACAAACGTAATGATAAAATTATATCGCTTTCAAATTTTAATGGTTGAATATATGAGAGCAAAATATGCTCTATAAACATGAATAATGTTTTGTCTAATTATCGTGCGCACATTTGCATTTGCCACACTTTGTTAATTGGCTAAATGATGTCGCGCTTGTCGTCAGCAGCATACACATACAGTTCGGTGCAATCAATGTGAGCGCGCACCGAGTAAAAAGTGAAATAAAGAACATAGAACATGTTCACCACATATTTAAATCTATTAACAAACAACGCAAACTACCAGACATAGTCGAGTTTATTTTTGCTCCACATAGAACATATAGAACCGAATGTGAGATGTTTGTTTGTTTTTTTTTTTTTGTTTTCTCAATTTCACAAAGCTTGTTAACATTAAAACTCATGTTGCCACAAAACGTTTCACATTAAACACACCTTCGCAATTAGTTTACATTTTAATATTTTTTCCTTCTTTTATAAGTATATTTATTTATTTATATTTTGTTCTTTATCAAATTAATTTACTGAGCGCTCTGACAATGAAAATTCATTTTTATTAATATATTGCGTGTAGAGAAAAAACAAAAAAAGGAAAACTTATAAAAAATGAAATAGCTAATGAAGTGCCATTAAAAACGATTAATATGTAAATTAAAAATATTGTGATTTGTTATTAATTATTATTTTTAATTTTATCTATGAGTTGTAGACCATTTGATACGATACGACAAGCTAAAGTCGACAAGTCGTTTACACTTCGATTCATTTAAAAGTAAGAAACAAAAAAAAAAAAACGCAATACAAATAGAAAAACTATTAAATTAATTATTCTGACTACTGCCTTAATTCTAATCTAAGTTATGTTATACGTAAATACGTAAACATATGATTCGTTTATCAACCATAAATAATTTATAAACTCACGCTAAATTTTGCATTCATTCTCAGTGGACAGTTCTGCACTGCTTTAACATCGTATTCTAATTGTTTATTGAAAATAATTTTGTTTTATTTGGTTGAGAGTTCTTTCTGAGTTGTACCAAAAAAAAGGAGGAGATACTTTTATCATTTTTTTAATACTCGGAAATATTCCTTAGAGACCACGTTACTTTAGTCTTTAGTAAAATTGCATCTAGAGTTCGCATATAATTACCAAAAAAGTCATGTGTAGATAAAGCAAAGGACTTACTTATGGTTCCTTAGTCTAAAAATTTGAGAAATTGTTAAATTTTATAAAAATATAATGTAAGTCTTTATTTTATTTATTTAATTATTTCAGATTGTTTGCTACAATCAAAAACTTAATGCCTAACATATAAGAATGAAAAAAATAATTGAAAAAAATAAATAAAAACCTTAAGCAATAACTTCTTAATAGCAAGACTAAGTAGACATAGTGATAAGTATAATGTTGAAGAAAAATTAAAAAATCCAGAAATACGGGAATGATTTGAAATAAATTACTTTATAGAATTAATAGTTTGCCCGAAGGACAGCCCTCTTTATACTATTTATCGAATCGTACACCGGATCAAACAAGTGAGCATATTTATTAAATATCTTACAAAGTACCCGAGAAGGATTGCAAAAGTAATAATTGCTACGGCACTGAGGTAAGTATAGCACATTGTAATGCCTCCTGAACTTACCTGGAATGTTAAATGAGATGCCATGAAGCAGCGAAGGCGCGGAAATAGACCCTTTAACTAGTTTTTATATAACAACTGCCCCTAACATTTCACAACTTTTTTTGGACAATAAGCAGAAACCTATTAACTTAGGGAGGTAATATCACAGTTGAGGATCCCAACCCAACCGCCTGAATTGGAAAAATTAAAAAGTTTCTTTGTACCGATTCAATTTAATCGATATGGAGCTAGGTGACCAAACGACCGAAAACCATCTTATATGTTACCTCAGTATACGATGTATACATATGATGCGATACAATAGAAAATATGTCCACAATGAATGCATTTTCGATTTATCTTCTCACAAGTTGACTGAATGCAATTTTTTTCTTAGTTTTTATAAACTGTAAAAAAAAAAACTTAAAATAGAGTGTAAGTCAATTAGAGTTTTTTTTTTCAACAACAATATCATTATAGTTTTCATAAGCTCAAACAACAATGTGTGTAGCAAAAATATGTACGCTATCACAATAAATCTCTAATAAAATAACCTTCAATTATTGCCTTTTCTTCTTTTGTAACAGTAAGTTAAGTTAATGTATCAGAAAATACTTTAAATGCAACACAAATTATTTAAGTGTATATAAGTATATACACATAATATATATATATATATATATGTATATAAAATAAATATATATATATATATATATATATATATATGTATGTATATACATGTATAACAGAAAACGTATCATCATCAGTATGGCTTTTGTGTTGAGCGTACAATTTACGAACATTTGCTGCCACTATTACAACTGCCTACAATTGATCTTTCAGACAATACACGTTACAGGTAACACTATCAAACCATATCTCTGACAGCAGCAACAGCAATTTGTCGGCAACAACTTAAAGTCAAACGTTACAAGGCAACTACCACGAACAGAAGCTACAAGATCCTGGTGTTCCGTATACATGCATGATGCAATTGATTGCGTTGAAAAGATTATTGAAAAGTTCACGTTTATAAACCAATTTCTAAAGATTTAATGACTCTATATACTCACATACATCTATAACTAGACAATCGTCTCTATTGAATGCCTAGAGAAGATAAATAACTTGAGAATTTTATAGTTATTTTTATATATGTTGCATAAGTTTTATTCTATACATAAATACATACATACATATATAGATATATACATACATACATACAGGCACACAAATATATATAGTGTATATATTTATATATATAATATATACATAATATATAGTATGTATATATATACATATATATTTATCTATATATATTTATATATACACAAATGTAAATACATACATACATATATAGATATATACATACATACATACAGGCACACAAATATATATAGTGTATATATTTATATATATAATATATACATAATATATAGTATGTATATATATACATATATATTTATCTATATATATTTATATATACACAAATGTAAATACATACATACATATATAAATATATATAATATGAACGTTAAAATGTTTATACCCTTTATAAGAAATTGTTTTTAAATTGAAACTTGCATTAAACACTAACCACCAATTGGCAAGGAACTCTAATTCCCAATCAAGTACTTTTCGAAGACTATCTTAGCCGTATTCTATCGTTGTGATGATGATACACGCGCAGCAAGATATTACATGTCGTCTGCTGCTCGGTTGTAAGGAAGGAAGGTTTTTAAAATTCGTTGCAAACTAAACTAGTTGTGAGAGTAAGTCTATGAGTATTTGAAGGAGTTTTCTTAATTTCTATTTTCTGACTTGTTTTTGTCTTTTTTTGTTTTTTTTCATTGCTTGGTTTTTGAACGACATAAATGATACACAGGCCATTAAAATGGCAACGCATCAACAGGAAATATAATTTAATGTCGGTTGTCAGGTGATAATTTTTTCAGAAATGCTCTTTGCGGCCGCCACATATCAGGCAAATCGATGTCATCGTAGCGGTTATACATACACACACACACACATAGAAAGTAAAACAAACTAGCTTCGAGTGTTTGAAATCATTACCATTTCTAAGCGTAGTCATGTTGTTGGCCGGTAAAGGTTTGATTGTTATTGGCATCACATTGAACAAATTGTCTTTATAGGAAAAAAGAGAAGCCGACGCCCCATCAACACTTAGTTATGAAATTCCAATGATCACATTGAAAAAGCTCAAAGGCTTTAGGCCGCCGCCGCCACCACTCAAGCAAACCGCATGGCATGCATTCATGCACAGAATTGCTACCAACTACACCTGCACACACGCATATTTTGTTCTTTCGCTGTTTATTCATTTCAGTTCCGAGCATACAATCGAAATGCAACAGCAACAACAGCTACCGCTTTTGAGCAGCTAATGTTGATGAGCATTTGATGAATGTATGATTTTTCTTCTTTTTTTTTTGTTTCTTTTCAGTTTCTTTTATTTTTTATTTTTTTTTTTTTGTTATTGTTATTATTTTTGTTGTTGTTATTGTTGTTATCGTTGTTGTTGTTGATTGATTCGACTTGCATAGAGAGAGAATTTTCGACAAAAGAAAGAAAACACAAAGCAATAATAACAACAACAATAACTATGTAAAATGTTTGTTACATCTTTTGAATAGTTTGACGTTGCTGTCGTTTAATAATCGCACTTGAAAGCGCCGCTACATTGTTTAAAGACACGCAACATAAGCATCAATGTCGCGCTAAGGAGCAATCATCAAACTGCTGCGTTTAGATTGGCAAGTAACTACAATAGCATTTGTTCCTGCTGCCATTGCTGTTGTTGGTATTGTTGTTGTTGCGGTTATTGTTACCGGTCATTTTTAGCAGGCTGCTGTTGTTATCTAGGCATGCGGTGCAAATAGTTTAAGCAAATTACCGAGTTTACTTATTGTATATTGCTATCTCTTTCGCACATAACATATCTATAGTTAGCCTCTGTCAGTTTCATTCATTGGTGTCTTTCACCCTCTCTCGCGAAGTACTGTATAAAATGATGGATCAGACATGGTCGATTTACCTCGTTCATATGATTTTTGTATTATGTGTGTATTGTTGCTATATGTATTGTTATTGTTATTATCCAGTTAATAGTTATATAGTTAATATATATAACTAAATAAGTTGCAAGTTAATTGCTTCTTGTCATCATTACCTTTCTGCCTACGAGTAATTAGATAAGCTTCCAATATGCATATCATTAATTAAACTTCATATTATTTATTTTTACACCATCTGCCTCGTAAGATGATCGATCAATTGATTAATACAGTTCAGGTCCTGTTTGTGTATATATATATATATATGTGTGTCCTCAATAAACCGTTTTGAAAATGAAAAATTTTTTCTTTTCATATAATGTTCAAGGTAAAGTAGCAACAGTATTAACGTAAAAAGTTTCTTCTTTTATGAAAACTATTAACGAAACCAGATCAGCATCATTAACAGATCATCATCAGAATTATAATCATAATTATTGGTCTTATTACACTAAATGTCGCCGCCATACACCGGAATAGCAAATTGCTGGCTGGATGGCTGGCCTGGCTGGCCTGGCTGGTACTTGTGCAATAAACTCATTGATAAATTTACGTAATTAAATCATTTCATTCATTATGTTGACTTCAGAGAAAGAAATATTATGACGATTTGATTCGACATAAAACCGGTCGGTCTCTCGTTGGTTAATTGGAGAAATATCCGAAGAAAAACTAAAAAAATAACAGAATCGTTTTATATAATTTTAAAGTCATTATGTCAGCAATTGTCGTAAGTTTCTAATGTAGGCTATAAATCAAAAACACGTTTCAAGTAAAGGGAGTTATATAAAGTGTGTGTGTCATAATAGAAAAAAAAAAATTCAATAAATTGAAATAATTTGAGCGATATTTTTTGCCATTGCTATTCAAATAATTAATTCTAAAGTCAGATTCTTAAGTTAATGAAATTTAGAGCTAAATAAAAGCAGAATAAGATTTTGAAATCGAATTGATACTACATGTCGTTTGCAAGCGATTAAATGGAATTATCACCAAAAATTTCTCAATATATATTACAAAGTATTTACTCTAACTAAACACTTCTCTCCCTATAAGAATAATGTTTTTCTAAAGATTTGAAGAAAATGAAAAATCATATATATAAAAATAGTTGAATACACTATATTGGATCATAGATGAATTGTGCTTTATTTTCTATCTGATTCCAAACCTTTAGTTGACGTTCATAAATTTATTTTATTTTTTTTTATACGTAGACAATTTACAATTTTATTTTATACGTAGACAATTTACTTCTCTTACTTCTCAATTACGTAACATAAAGGTCAAGTTTTCAAAAAGAAATTTTTTTTTTTTAATTGAAAAATGAAAATAGTGTAACAAAAAAAAAAGTAAATTAAAACGAATTTGACCAAGCAACATACATATTTAGATTATTTAGGCCTCAAAACCAGATTGACAGTATTTTCGTGTTTATCCTACACTAAGCAAGAAAAGCAAGTATACAAATTGTAAATGGAGAATTAGGATCTTATCAGGACTACACATAGACAGATTTACTTATATTTTAATGATTTAGATTTTTTCAATTACTCCATGGATGAGGACGATTGCTGTCTAAACGAATCGACGCACAGTCTATAAAGGTCAGATCAAAATTAAATATTGGAACATATGAAAATATGTTGCTGGATAATAATCAATTTAGAACTTCTTAAAATCTAGGAAAATGTATATAACATTCATTTGAATATTTGGATCAATATAACCGCGAAGTTTTTATCTGAGAAATTAATTCAATTGTCAGCACTTTCAATAGGCTCACACCCCATTTTCGTTCCTTTATTTGGAGGTTATTTTCTAATATGTGTTCTCAATTCTTTCGATATTTTTTTTCAACTTGTTAATACTGATTAAATGAAGCTTGGAATTTATTAAAAATATCTATAATTTTATTCTTAAAGGGAATTTATTGTTTTCTCTAGAATGGCGTACATTTTTTCTTTTCTTCAGATTTTTCAGGAAGTTAAAAAAAAAAGGTTTCATTTCAAACTTTCGTACATCTTTTCTTTTTTTTTTTTCTTGAAAATAGAAAATGTTGCTTAAAATATGTCTTTCGAAATTAAAAGAGAAACATAGTTTTAAAAGTAAAGTGTTCATAACCTATTCTCTAAGCAGATTTTGATAAATTTTAAAGACTTTTCTACAAAGTTATGCCCTCTTTTTCGATCATTTACTTTCATTGTTGTGGTTACGATAGCGTAACAGTTGGTTTTCTTTTATGATCCTGTTTCAATATGAGCGCCTTCAATGATTGTCTAACTGACTGACTGACTGACTGAGTGGTCTGAGAAACTTGATTGATTTCAAAGTACTTACACGCTTTAATTTTCAACGATGAGCTAGATTTCATGCTACCAAAAGAAAAGTAAAACGAAAACAGTTTGAATTGTTCGGCAGCAACAACAGCAACAATAGCAACACCTCGATTAAAAGACATTGTAAGAATCCCAAGCACCACCGGCAACAACCGCCACCATCTTGATTCACTTATCTCTGAATTACTTTCTGGACTGCAGTTATTGCACAGACACAAGTGTTTTACAAAATTATATCAGATTACAACAATTTATAACGCTAATGTGTAAAAAGCAACAAAAATTGACTTTAATACAGAAGCTTCTGTTATACGAATAATTTCTACATTTTCGACTAAAAGAGAAAAATAATAATAAGAAGAAGAAGAAGATGATGATGATGACGATGATGATGATGACGATGATGAGGAAAAAATGAAACAAGATAAAGCAAAATATAAGATAATTTCAACAACAACAATAACAACAAAAGAAAAGTATATAAAAAAGAAAAAAAAAAAAACAAAATCAAAACGATGATGCACTTGTGCAGGTAGCCGGTATGCTAGCTGCTAGTTACTGATGAAACAGACACCACTGTTCACAAGCATATAAAGACAAATGAACGGACAGACGCACACAACGCAAACATGACTAGGATTTCCGATTAACTTTTCGATGAACTCAATCATCTCTTAACAAAAAAAAAAAATAGTATTTTTTCTTTCCTTTCTTCTTTTCTTAAGTTTACTACGTCTGTTACTGCTCTACGAATTAATTCGTACATGCTTCAATTTTAATGCTGCACAAGAGTGCCTGGTGGTATATAAACAATATACATATATATATACATATATACGTGTAAGTCATAGTTAAGATGCATGGAGATGCATTACAAAATTGTGGGGATAATAAAGACGATAATGATGATGACGGTTATGCTTTAATACCAATAATGTAATTCATATACAATATGTTTCTGTTGTTGTTATTGTTAAAATTTTAACGGTTACTTGGGCTAATAATAATGCCATACATACATAAACGCATATGTAGGCATTACACACATACACACATAAATATATATACACATATGTATATATTAAAAGTCCAATGGACATGTACATGATTGTGATAAATGTGTGAAGGTGATCATTGCTTATTGAGTTTCGATTAAGAATTAAAAAAAGAGAGAAGAAAAAAAAAAAAGAAAATATAAAAAGAAAAGTGCCTGAGCTAAAAATCTACATTACTGTCGCTGCTGCCGTTCTTGCTGTTGTCTGTCCGTCCTTTAAGCAGTAAAATGTCCAGAGATTTGGCTTGTAAGACACTAATGACGGCCTGACATACCAAGCATAAAGGGTGCTTTTGCTATATCAAAGCTGCCGTTCAGTTGGTACTGTTAGTAAAGTAAAAGATGCGGAAGCTATAGAAAAATATTTTATACTTTATGGTCACTAAATGTACCTCTGCATCAGCTTCACAGCATTGCTATCATTAGCACGAGAACAGTAAAGTGTAAAAATTTTTTTTACTGATGAGATTTTCGTTACTTATTTCACACTTTCATGGCATTGGTGGAGAGTATATTCGTACCTTTACCTCTTTATACAAAGTAATCAAATCAATCTACAGTTTTATTGGGGAATATGCACATGTACGTCCATTTTCAGCTACTCAACAATGTAAACCATTTTTATTGATCTGTAAAAATTCGCCAAAGTATAAAGCAAAAAAAAAGACAGAAAATAGGGAGAAAGACTTTAAAGAGACATAATGCGATAATTATGCGATGCCAATATGCGTATGGTGCGCACAAATGATTTTCATACCTACACAGAAGCTATACAAACAAACAGACTGACGACTATCGAGCTTTTCACTACAACACCCGGTCTATGGTGGCGACTGAGATGGACTAACACTAACAAACAAAAAAAGTGCAAACAAACACCGTCAGCTAAAAGTAATACAAAGTGTCCATGAACATTAACATTACCTGCCTACCGTCCATGTGAAATGTGTGGCTTGATAAAGGTGAAAAAGTATCACAACCTCACACACCGCACATAATATTTGCTAATGCCTTAATGGAGAGTAACACCTGCGCGTTCGAATACAACGCGGACATGTACTTGTACATACCGTTGTGCCGTTTGATTACGCTTACGCATTAATGTGCGTAATGCCATTCATGTGCATCTTAATCGTGACTTATGCATTAATATGTGCTCGCATAGTTCTACTCCAGCCCATATATACAATATATGCACCACACTATCCACTAAAATGTGTATTTCTGTGTTGCTCGTAAATCTATAAAAGTGATTGAAAATGATTTTTATATTATGTTACGTTGCGTAGTTGCTTTTCTTGCAGTTACTGTGTTGCTACTGCTGCTGCTGTGCTACAAATTCTATAATTATGTAGTAGTAGTAAAATATATATGTAATATGTACATATATATGCTATACGTATATATATATATATGCTATACGTATGTGTGTCTATATATTTGCTATATGTAAACCACATATATCATGCATTCATGCATGCTACAAGTGGCACAATGGCTACCGGTTAATGATCATCTTGTGGCCATATGGTTGATAATGAAGTTTTACATAATTTTTTCTTTAATGAAAATTAACCGTAAAATTTACATAAATTATAAAATTCGGATGAAAAGCGAAAGGAAAGACATTAAAAAAAAGGCATCCAAAACGGTCTTAAAAACCTTATTCATACACAAATTAATTTTAATGGATTTAAAGTATTTTCTGTTATAATTATTTAAAAAACATAATTTAGTAGTCCTTTAACAATAAATAATATTTAATATTTTTTTTTATAAACATCTGACAAATTCTTGACAATCAATAATAATTTGAGATCTAAATATTTGATATTTTTGATAAGTTAGCTACACAGACAAAACCTTTAAATGCATGCACAATATATTGTTTAATTTTAAGATTAGTTCATTACTAACTTTCAAACCCCACAGTCATTTGTACCACGTATGAATTATATTAGTTTGGGGAAAAAGAAATCCATTATTTTCCAATTCGAAATGTTAAATAAAATCCTGAAGTTCATATAAGATTGGATGGATTTCTTTTGTTTGGGGAAAAAGAAATCCATTATTTTCCAATTCGAAATGTTAAATAAAATCCTGAAGTTCATATATGATTGGATGGATTTCTTTTTCCCCAAACTAATATTAAATAAAAATATGTTAATGCAATCAATTTTAAAATCAATACCATACGTTAGCTTGGCAACTCTGTCAACGTGTTTGACAATAATATTATCAGCTGTTAAACCAATTGGAAAATATTTTATCTATCTTACAGGATAATTCTAACTTTTTTTTCGACTTTCTAACTTCGTATATATCGTACAAAATAACATTTACTTTTCGAATTCAATTGATTTATCAAATATACAATTGTACTTGTGCTCAGTCATTCTCCTTTATTCATTCAGAAAGTAAGTGCAGAAAAATGTAATATTAAGTTTGGAAAATGGAGGAGTTAAAAGAAGAAAGTAAAATAATATGTGATAAGACATTGAACAATGCAAGTGGTTCTGAAGCATCGTTAACATCTGATGACAGCTTTGAAGCCCTAGAGTATCTTTGCAATCGAAGTTCTAGCGATCCGAATTCAACACTTTTTAAATATTTGCGCTCTGATAATAAAAAAGAAATTTTAAATACCATTAAAGAACACATCGCTAAGACTAAATCCAAGACGCCATCTTGCTTAGAAATAACACAAAAACTAAAGGAATGCAATGTGTTTCTTGATAAATCTCTTTTACCACGATTCCTGGATAGCGTGAGGGATTGTAAAATGCATGTTCAAAGTCCTTCATCTTCTACTATAAAAGCAGATGCATCTTCTTTAAGTCAAAGTGAAGATTCACCAAAATTGGAAACTACAGTCGAAACCGTTAAAGATATCGAAGTTATGCATGGTCAGGGAAAATTTAACGATCCAAAAGTTTTCGGAAAGCAACTTGTACCTAAAGAGGATATGATACAACATAAACCTGATCATCTAAAACTCTATGGGAATTCTCCCATTACAAAAAGCTTAAACGTATCGAACACACCGTTATATGCAAAAAAAACATTTAAATCTCCATCAAACAGAGAGATGTTGAACGTTAAACCTTTTGTTGGAAATTCCGATGGAGAAATTATGGGTTCATTCGGGGCGAAAAAAGCAAACAAATACGCTCTCAATATTGGACCGATTCCTCGATTGAACCTTTTTCCTAATCCTGTTGTTCCGGAAAAGGTAAGTTTGGGCGTGCGAGAGTTGACGAAGAAGAAATTCTCGCACGTGACTAGTCCCGTTGCGGCCTACATTAGAGGTGAAACACTTACCTCTTTGAGCAGCAATTTGAAATATGGCAAGAAGAAAGATGATGTTGCTACTTCTAAAACAACCGACAAATCAAAGTTGAATTCGCCTTTCCCTCAATCTCAATTAAATATTAATATTGGAAGTAGTAAAACTGTACTTAATCCTGAATCAAAACAATTGCCGAAGAAGCTTTTCGCAGCATCTGGATCTAAACGTACTCTTCCTAAAATGGCCAAAAAAAACGGCACTGCCGAAAGATATTGACATTATTTTATTCAAGGGATATAAGTTATTCACTTTGATTGATTTTGAAATATTGATTTAAAAAATACCTGATACAAAATTAGAATCGAAATAATAAGATCGTCGATAATCAGAAATTTTATATGAGACCTGAATAATAATCTAAAACTCAAGGTTAATAAACATAAAAAGAAAGAAAAACAAAGGAAACTGAACTAACCATAAATTTTTGTCTCGTACCGTTAGGCAAATAAATGAAATTCCATAAAAGCACATCACAATATGTGAAGGCCAAACTTGCTCAGTTATGTAAATACCTGCTTAAAAAATAAATAAATAATTAAAAGTTTATTAACAATATAAACGTAAGTCCAGTCATGGACATTTTAAACTTTTGTAATTGTCATTAACTAGAGAGAATTTGACCCACGTACAAAACAAATGTGTCTTTGAAATTGAAAATTGAAAAAAAAAAACAGTTTTTTATTCGATAGTCAATCGAACGTAAGCAACATATTAAAAATAAGTAAAAGAGAGACCCGTCTTGAAATGATATTGATATCTACCGCTGTAGACAGACTTCGCCAATAGGCCGACCATTCTAATTAACATTTGCTTAATATTATTCTAATTAACCATAGATTTCAATCTTTTTTAAGGTTTCATCCATTTTTTGTCTAAAATGAATATGCGTGTATCAACGAAGCGATCCTAATTTTAAACTTTTTCAATATCTTTGATTCAAAAATGTGTCTGCCAAGTCAACGAGTTCTAGTTTGTTTTTCGATCGAAAAATTCTCGTAAACATAAAGCGAAAGTATAGATAAACAATTAAAATTTAATTAAAATTCTTCGATTGTTGCGAATGTTTATTTTCTTTAATGTCGTCTCTGATACATCACAGGTGAGGTTATAGGTGCAGCATGGCTATACCGTAAGGTCGTAAGAACCATATTGGTTTGGAAGCGATGCAATCATTGACGTATTTTTGCACTTTTTTATCATTTCGAAACCGTGCATGCCAGCCAAGCCATCCTATATCGATCTGAACAAGTGGTAATCAAAAGGCGCTATGATGTGGTGCGGCTTGCAATGCAAAACACTTTGCTGATGCCACCATATATGTACAATAAAACTTTATACTCCCTGAATATTCCGCTTTGATAACGACATGAATGGCTTTTCTTGACCAATCCATCATTTTTTGCCCTTGGGATAGTCGTAGTAGATCGATTTTTTATCGCCAGTCACAATACGTTTATTTATTTTTTTTTCCTTACAAAGCAATGAAGCTGCGATGTTGAAACAATTCAAAATGACATTTTCAATATATTCGTGTGATAGTTATTTTTCCTCCTTTGCAAGGTAAATGTTCAAAAACAGTTGATTCATTAATTGCTAAGCTGTTCGAAATTTCTTTAAAGTTTTAACTGGTTTTTTCGTTCAACAAGTCTTGGAATTTATTGCGTTCGAACTCTTTTCGTCCTCCAGGGCGTTCTTTGTCACTAAACGTCAAAATTATGACTTTTAAACCGTTGAAACCAAAGCTTACTATTTCGCTACGATGCAGCAGTAATTCGTTAATCTCCAAAAATGTTTGATAGGCTTCAGCAAAAGATTTCTTCAAGTTAAAAAGAAAAAATATCGTAAATGTCGTAAATACAATTTTGAAAGTTCCATGATTAGCATTTTTATACATTGAAATAATATAATACGAAATTGAAAAGCAAAAACCCTTAGTTTATTTAGAGAAAGGTCGCATTACCTTATCATTTTCATCAACAGATGTCGCTGATCAAAATAAATGCAAGCACCTAATTAATACATATTTCTGCTGTTACAAATGCAAAGAAAAAATTAATTTACTCGTTTCCTCTAACTCTGATAGAAAAATATATAAAAATTATATAAGTTTTTAGACAAACGTTAGTACGTATTTATGTAATCAAACAAAATTCTTTTATATATATAAACAGAAAGATTACAATTATTGGTAATAAGTGCCATTCACATATTAAAGGCATACACGCACACATAGGTAGCCTTCATCACACATTTGTGTCTAGAAATATTTACATACATATATTGTGATCGTGAGACATGAATATAGTGACGTTAGTTAATTACATAATAATTTTAGACAATTAGGTATGCATGCATGTATGTTTGTTTGTATACGTTAATGAGCCAATTAGATTATGTATAAATATTTGGTTAACTAGATGGACTCACGCGTGTATGCTTGCATATATACACATAAATAGATAAAACTAGCGCATAGACGCATAAAAGGGGGTTAATATACCGGCGACACACTTGGTAATAAACCAACAGAATAAGAAAATCATACACACGCTCTTACATATACTGATACACTCAATAATACGTGATCTAAGTTTTAATATTTATAGAAAAAAAAAAGTAAAAAAAATAAAAACTGAATGATTCGTATAAATAATAAAAATCATATATCGATTTGTATGTGAGAGCGGAAAATAAACGCAATTGTCATGCAAATCGTGTTTTATCAGTTTTACGCTTTTCTGCTCTTTTTGATTATTGTTTTTTTCCCCTGTTTGTTATTTACTTTTTTTTTCCTTCTCTTAAGCCCACGCTTACATTATTGACCACATTTGTAATTATCAACTAAACAAGAACAACAATAACAAAAACGATTTGTCTGTCAGTATGACAAATAACTTTATTAACATAATTGCATATGTTGTTGTTGTTGTTTATCAGTAAATCATATCAACGTCAGCTACGATTTTTACACTTTTTATGGATCAACAGTTTTTTTTTTCTTTTTTTCCTAAAAGTTTGATGGAATTTTTGGCACCGCATATAAGTTTTTTCTTTGTAAATCTTTTAAATAATTTCTGGACTTGGCATGTGATGGATTTATTATATATATATGTATGCGGTTTATTATTGCTGGTGCTATGATTTGCGATTTGTGTATAAAATTTATTTTAGAATTTTTTCAAGACAATTTTTCGTTACTACTGGTCTCATGTTCAATCCATAGAAGTGTTAAAATGTTAAACTTCACTATAAAAATCTAATTTCCTACAGACACCAAAGATCCCTAACTATTCAAATAAGACATATATGTTATCCCCATCCGCCTCTCTCCCCAATACATGTAAAATAAAATCTTCGATTTGAAAAGAAAAAACTCAATTAAATGTATAACGAAGTAAGGAAATTATATACGGCTATGGTCGAATCTGTTATATCCACCATTTGAATTTTTGACAAAAACTATTATAGTTGTAGCAGACTTTGTTATATTGCTGAACAAGTACTTTAGGATCAGTCATAAAATGTGGGAAAGAAGTGTTTATCATTCTACAATATTTGGAGCAGTTTATTTGCTTCAGTAAAAGGGATGTTCACATTTTATCTTGTACAGCAGACGTGTGCTTCGATGCATTTGACCCATTTTCAACATTAACCTGCATACAAGAGCTTCCAATGTTTATGCGAGATTTGAAACTCACATTTTCACTTTTACCACCGGGAGAATGTTAACCACAAACTTTCATACAGATGGACAGATATATACGTTTGAATCGATTAAGAATTCAAAATTAATCAAAATTATAAGAACTTTATCGGGCTTCTGAAGCGTCCTTTCGCGGTTGTTGCAAACGTGAGGGAAAAATGAAAATGTCTTCCATTTTTCGGTGATGAGTACAAAAATGCTTTATGTAGTAAAGCATACAAAAGGGTTGGATTGTGAGGAGTTTTATTAAATAATTCATAATTTATTATTAATTTTTATTGTAATTTCAAAATTTGTGTTTGCAACAATAAGTCCACTTTAGTAATATTACGTAATTTTTTTAGTAAAAAAACTTCCCAAACAAGTTTCATTTTTCAATTTATATTGGCATGTTTTCAAACTTAAATGTGGAGAAAGGTGAGAGTGAAAATACAAGTGTATGCGGCATTACCAGGACTTTTCGTTGGAACTTCCGTTAGTATTTCTTTGTTACAATATTCATACTTTATGTATTGTTGTAAATATATACTAACATTATAGAGTTGTGTTTTAGATTCTCGTGAACATAATACGAGTCATAGTTTGCTTCATATATTTCTTAACTTCAGTGTCACGAATTATACGTGAAACTTTAATCATGATCTTGTCATCTTCTTTCATCTAGTACAGGGTCATACAATAGAATTTATTCGTTGAATTAAAGCTGCGCTAGTCTTGCAGGAAGTACGAAACAAATTCGATCTAAAATTTTCAATTCCTGAGAAGGATTTGTATCATCTCCATGATTCTTGCGTTCAAAGCTCAGATACTTTTCTTTATATTTGCCCTTTGATTCTTATTCTCATAGCAGACTTTCAACAATTCAAGGAATAGTTATTACTTGACACTACCGTACATAAAATTGTTTCTCGTAATTAAATGTCAGATATACAATATTTGAGGGACAGATATAAGTAAGAATAAAAATAAAAGAAAAACTTAAAAAAATCGAAAACAAGAAAATAATACTCTTTCTCAACTCGGTTTACCTTCGAGGAAAATGTAGAATGTGCTGCTATAAGTGATGGATGGATAGTAGAAGTCTTTACACGAAGGCTTTGATTCGAGCTTTAACATAACTCGAAACTAGTTTGTTCAAGAAAATATCGTATCTATACATGGTGGTACAGGTAAAACCAGGTAAAAACTAAAATATCGCAGGTAAATTATATATTTTTCCAATTATGTAGTTGCTCGTTATAACAACCGCGCTTTTATGCTTTTTTTTTAGCGGAGTTAAAAGGAAAATTTATTTATTATAAAATAGAGCAAGAAAAGGAAAAACTAAACTTCTTCTTCTTAAACTTTAGTTTCTGATCTCTAATATTAATCCCTTAATCTCTATAGCTTCGAAGAATTTGCGAAGAGAAGAAAATTCATAACAGAGATTAAGAATTTTTACATAAAGAAATTTCGTATGGAAATCATTCATTTGCCTTAATGGTCGAAAGGTGACTTTACAGAAGAAAGCTTCTTAAATCCCTTTTTATATAGACACAACTATTATTAACTGAAACATGTGATAGCTTAGAAGGCGGCCAGGGACTTTTCTGCGGTTAAACAAAACAAAAATTTACGTTTAGAAACTTAATAAGTACTCTTGACATCTTGAATACTTACCTGTGTTGCAACTGACAGTTTTATCGAAAATTGTCAAACGTTTAAATGTTTAATAAAATAGGTGCTATTGCTGCGTAGTGTTTCTATTTGGCAGAAAAACAAAATATTGCACAAGAAAAACACTCTCATAAACTATATTACGTGATTTATGCCGCTGGGCATTAGAAACTTAAACCACGACTAGTGTGTAAAAAATAAAAAAAATAAAAACATTCAATATTTCCATGAAGCACAGTATAACAGTAAAGAAAAATAATAATAATAATAAAAAAGGAAAAAAGAAGAAGAAAATACTTCATATTAACCAATATGTGTTTATTTCGCACACTTGAAAAAATCACTTTTGTCGTTTACCATCAAATCACACACACACACACACACAAAAACATTTATGTTTATATGCCGGCTTAAGTGATATCAACTGGCCTCATATTACAACATTAAGGAAAGCGTTGATATTATGTAATCTTTCTTGATTTTAGTGGCGTGGTTTCAGGTACGGTTTTCCCCATATGGGCAACTTTGCCAATCAAGGTAAGGGAATGCAAAAAAAAGGCGAAAAAAAAAGAAAGAAAAAAACAATTTGTACGACTGACTGACTATGTGATGAGTAAGTAATTAATTGTTACTACTTTAGCTTTCTTTGACATGACATTAGTGCGTTTGAGTCTATCATAAAATTCCACCAAAATATAAAAATTGTACCGGACTTTGTCATAATAATTATTATGCGCATCATGTTTTAGACGCCGTTTAGTTTATAGCGCAACACTTTCAAAGTTAAGTCATTTATTTGTACGTTGTAAGTTAATTTTTCTGATTTGAATTTCGGTTAAATGATTAAGCGGTCAGCTGTTTCGATAGCTTTGCTTACCCCCCGTGCACGTTATATTTCAATAATTATTATTATTTTCTTTTTTTCTTTTTTTTTTTGCTTCGTTTTTAACAATTTAGTATAAAATGCGTGGGACTCACTCGTTTATCATCAGTTAACTTTTCAGTGTTCAGCACAAAAGAGTTTCAGGCTTTTTGTGGTTTTTGTTAATATAATTTATTTGGGATCAAGTGTGAAATCGTAGTAATGAAGGTATAAGAAAAATTTAAAAAAAAAATTTTAACTATTAAAAAGGATTAAATTTGAGAATTTTTGGAAGTCCTTTTTTCTTGTTTTTGGTATTGACTGTGAAGTTGAAAGTTATTTAAAGTGCAATCTTTGAAATGTTCGAGGTTCGAGTCTCTGTCAGCCCTTCAATAATTTTTAGAAATTCATTGAACTGTAACACTTAAGGTCCACGTTATTTACAGCCATTACTTTCCATAGTCAATCTATCAATCTCTGTTGTATGATTTAAGCGATTTCCTTTTATTAGATTTTGATTTTATTATTCATATTCATATTAGTCACCTTTGGCATAACCTGCTGCCAATATTACAGCTTAGATTATTGAATTGAATCACATGTGAGAGTGATGTGATCATTGTAACCATAATGCATTTTTTTAAGTTTTTGTTTTGCTTATTCAGTCAATTAAAAAAAAAAAAAAATTTAATGTTATTTCTATCTGTGTGCACTGCTTTGTAGACCTTCGTGGGCATTTTGGTTATTACTTTAGCTTCAGTGCAAGCTGGACTTTTGTCTCATCACCATACCGATGAGGTGGTAGATCATGGTCACTATGTTGATCATGGGGTTCATCATGGTGTTGATGTGCATCATGCTAACGGCGTTCACATTGGTCACTCGTCCGCTATTGTGATTGATGGCGATCATGTAACTGAACATCATCCGGTCTATCATCATGATGGTAATCAGGTAGGTGCCGTTGATGTGGTTCAATCAGGCGTTGGCGTTGGCGTTGGCGGTGGCGGTGGCGGTGCTGGTACGGTTGATGTCACTCTTGCTGGTAGTTCGAGCGCCAGGGTAATACATCACGAACCCATACATCAAGTGGAACCGGTGCACCACGTTACCAGGGTAGTGCATCATGAACCACATCATTTTTTGCATTATACAAATCCCGTTGTGGATCATCATGTCGTCCATCAAAATCATCATGTTGATGAACATCATCATGCCGCCGATTTGCATCATACTGAGTTGCATCATGGCGATTTGTTGCATCGTGGCGTTGTACATCATGCGGCGGCGCCTGTAGGTGTTCATCATCATGGTTATGCGTATCATAATAATGCAGCTTTAGTACATCATGCATCAGTACCCGTTCATCATCACCATAATGCTGCCGTTGTTCATCGGGTATATCCCGCCCATCCCACACATGCCGATATCTTGACCTTTGCCAAACATCAATTGCACGGCAAATATGGTAAAGTGAAGATCATTGAAAAGCATTACTAAACGATTCCTTATCCACTCCCCCATTTCATCGTTCTCGGCCACTATTATAACTAATTTATTGTACTGCGAACAATTGTAAAGAACGACTCTACTCATGAATTCATCAAATCAATGTTATTTTTATTATAATGATTAGGTTAAGTCTTTCATTTTGTTGTTATCTCGGTAGTTCATTCTCTTAGCTCCCGTTTACTATCGTACTAAGTATTTTCATTTGTTTAATAAAAAGAAAGTTGAATGAAACCTTTTTTTTTCCACCATCTATTCAATCACTCAATCATCGCATTCAAAATCATTTGTAAATGAGTTCGATTGTCATTTATTTGCCATTAAATTGCGATAAACATTTAACGATAATGTCTTCTGTAAAGTTTAAAAATGAAAGATAACGCCTACCTTCCTACGGATAGATAGAAAAAATAAACAAAGAGGCAGACAAGTAGGCAGGCAGGCAGGCAGGCAAACAACCGTTCAGTCTATACATCAAGCAGCGGGGGTGTATTTATAGTTCAGAAAACTCTGGCTATATGCAGTCCATGTAAACGAATGAGTGTTAGACGTTAAATGTATTGACAACAGCAACAATAAAAACAACAAAATTAATAAGAAGAAATAATAATTGAAAACAACAAACTTGAAACTCAACTGCAGTATAACAAACAACACTTGCGTCCTCAAATCAACTAAAAAATTTGATGCAGTTAAGGAAAAAAAAACAAAAAAAAAAAAAACAGTAAAAAATCTAAAAAATAATAACAATTGCTTTAGAGTTATCTTGGCATAGCGATAGAACCCCTGGCACGTTCACTGAGTCTTTATACCAAAAACACGAGTTTGTTGCCTGTTTTGTGGTGCTGCTTGTTGTTGTTGGATGAATGTTGTATGCAAGTGGCTGTGTGTGACTTTTTGTTGCTGAGTGCCACAACTTCTAGTCGAAGCGCATGGTGCGCATGCTTAACACGTGGCCGGCCTTTACTTGCCTTGAATGTTTATTTTACACAGCACACAACCCAACCGATCACTATTTATGTATAGCTTTTGTTTTATTTTTGCTTTTTTTTGTTTATTTTTTTTTAACAGCACTATCATTACTGTCTTTGTTGTCGTTGTTGATTTTCCTTTGTTTTACGTTAGTCATGTTGTGCAGTTTTGTTTTTCCACTCCGGTGTTTCAATTGAATTTGGATTGCAGGTGAATTTTTTTTGTCTTACTGTAGCAGCTCAAGAGCAACCAGCACAAAAGTCCATAAAGTTACAGAAAAGCGGAGAGATTTCAATGAGAGCTTTGAACGGAATAGTAAATAATAATAGTAATAAAAAAAAGACCAAATACACGGCAAAAATTTTTATTTAAATTTAGAAAATCTGAGAGTGAACTTATTGGGACGAAACTTATCTGATCTCTAAGGAGAAATTCATTAGAAATTTATTTCAAATGGAAGTTTTAGGAAAAGCTTTCGCAAAAGTTTGGCGAGCAAAGCTCACATTAATGTTAAATTTGAAATACTAAGCAAAAGTCATAAAACACCGATCTCTCTCGCCTTAGAAACTTGTGATTGTCTGAGTAATGAAGGAGAGTTATATTTAGAAGATAACATACCTTTGCATTCTGTGGCCTGCTTTTAAGTTGATCATATCCTACATTAACTATTTTCTTAAGTGAAGCGATCTTACAAACGTCGAGCTTCGACTTTTAATTCTCAAACTGAACAGTGGAAATAAATGAAAAGTCTTCCTGTCCAAGTTTGAATTAAAATGCTCTAGCATAATTCCTCTTACAACATAATTTGAATGTCTGAGGAACTAGGAGATAGCCCAGTTTCAGATAGTGTAGTGAAGAACTTCAGATATATAAATGATGACTTTGTTATTCGCCTTTAGAAGCACATCAGCGTTATGACTGAGATAATTGGTAGCATTTCTATCGAAGTCAATGCATTTTGTAAAGCTTTGTAAAAAAAGAATTGTTTTTTATCAACTAATGTTTAAATTCAAAGATATCCGAAAATCTTCAAGTTTTGAGCTCAATTTTCATTTTTTTGCTTTTGAACGATTTCTCCCAGTGTACATTTCGCAAACGATACAAACAAGTGGCTAATGATACATAAATGCTTTTGGTGAACTCGCTTGATATTTTCATTTATTGAACGATGCAACAACAACAACAAAAACAACAAAAATACACCAGGAACAGGGTAAAAATTTACAACAAAGGAAAAAGTGTAGCGGAGCCTTATTTGGAGGCAATTGCGGTAAGCAGGAGAGAAAGGAATAGCAAAAAAGTGAAACAGCTTTAAACAATAAGCCTTAAGTGTTGGCGGCAAAACGGTAGCCATCAAAAAAACAAACCACTACTGGATGTTCAATGGTCATGTGTTTAAGCAGTAGTAGTACCACTATCAACCAACCAACACAGTTTATAAAGCGAGAATAACATAAAAAAAAAAAAACACTTATGTTTTCCAATCCCAATCGTTGTTCTGCTTTTACCCCACTCTATAACTGAAATATAAAATATGACCATAGGAGACCCTAAAGCCTTTGAAATGAAGTGAAGCTTTAATAGCAACGATTTGTTGTACTTAAAAGAATCTTTGAATTAACATCAGCTGGTTTGTTTGCTGCTGTGGTTTTCCGATTTTTGTTTTATTTTTGTTTGTTTGTTTGTTTGTATGTGACCACAGTGCCACCACCATGACAAGTTAAACAAATGTTGTGCGGTTATGTGTGATTTCTGAAGAGTCGTGCTTTCAAAATCAGAAGAAGAAAAAGAAGTTAGGTTGTAAAGCCAGCAGCACGATTTTTTCACTTTGACATTTCAACAGCGAGAGGCCCTGGATGGGAACTATTTACCATACACCAAAAAAAAACAAAAAAAAAACACAAAAAAATAACAATAGATTATTGACTGGAGGAGTTAAACGTCAGTCTAGCATAACGTAAATGCCTGCCTATCTACCTATTGATTGAGACGGTTGTTGCTAATAAGTGCCAAAGTGTTTATCACGACTAACAATGTTTCTCGTTTTTTTTTTTTCTTTAAATGTTTTTTTCTTCTGCCCAAACAAATCAATTGCCGTTTGTTTCATTTTCAGCATTAAACAGACAGACAGACAGATGAGTAAAGAAACAAATATCATCATATTCAAGCAGCAACAAGTGGCAATTCATGGTGCAGAGAGATTAAATGCGCAAATACTGAGATAAATACAAATATCTTGTGATTATTGGCACAATTGTCACTTGTGAAGGGTGAATGAATGGATAAAGCAATGAATGAATGAATGAATGACTGAGTACATGAATGAAAAGGTTACACGTTTGTATACATAACTACAAATTCACACAAGTGTTAAGATACTTTTCACATCGGTGTACACTGGTGAAGCGTGATGATCACACAATTAACGAAACGAAAGGCAATCATTGATTCATTCACTCATTGCTTGCTTCATTACATTGGCACACACATATATATATATACACACACACACACACAGACATACACGCAGACACATACAAAAACATATAATCAAAGTTGGCAACAGTTTTGTATATCACATTCATAATCATAATCCTAACTTGATACTTTAAATAGTTAACAACATTTTTCATCTACAATTTAGATCGTAATTGATTTCGTTGTATAAACAGTCAACGCAGATTCTTCATCACCACTCAAATGCTTGCTAACGCTGATGGCAGTCATTTTTAGGAGAACAAAAAAAAAAAAGAAACAAAAACAAAAACAGAAAAAAAGTAATATTCGTCTTAAGTGATGCCTTTAATAGTCACTACCTAACTTATTGTAATCGGATTAGCGGGTTTGGGGATAAATAATACACAATTTCATGCTAAGAAATTATGTGCAAAGCCCGATATTCCGTTTCAATTTTTATAGCCTACAAGCGTTCCAACAACAGACGACAGACTGATTTATCATCGGGCAGACAGATCAACACAAAATCTCGGGCATTTCAATCAAATAATATCTTCTTCGATGTTTGTTGCTATTTCAGCATTATAAGCTGACAGAGAGAAATATTTAAGAAGTACTTGCTCTGCGTACGGTGACTGTAAACATTACCAATGATTTCATAGATGTTCCCTATCACACACAAGATTATTTGTGTTTTGGAAATTTTACATGGCCCTAGTAAATAGTGTTGTTCGTGTTCCAAATTTTATATCAAAAGTTTGCTGCGAATATGAAACGTATATCGTGGCAATTTTCAATCTCAAGCTGGAGTCACAAATTAAGAATATTTTTATATCTTTACGAGTTACATGCGTAAGGATAAATTTAGTAGACCTCTACCCTTTGATGTTGAGTATAAACAAAAAGGAAAAATTATATAATTTCGTTTTTCAACTCAATTGTGGCATCGGAAATTGCATGTTTTTGCATGCAATTCTTAGTAGAATCTTTCCATTTGTGTGATGTGTTACTCAGCAATGCAAGCGACATACGAGGATTGCATTGTATTTTTGTGCACATCAAGCATTTTATAGCGCCTGAAGGTATATTTTCGCAGAGATTATTATCAATACAAAAAAAGTTTCAGTCTCAGTCTCAGTCTCAGTATATAAGAGGTGCGTGTGTCAGTCCGTCTGTTTCGGTTGCGTCGTTAGCAAAGTGTACAGGCGTGGTTGCAGTATTTTCTGTAAGGGCAATTATTTACAAGCTTCTCTCCGTCAATTTAAACTGAACGGATGGATGGATGCCTATATATTAACCTTGTTTTCCTTCCCTTATGCATGTGTGCGTTATGCATGTTTTAAAGAAAAAGGATGTTTCCACTTTCTTTTCATCCACTCTTGCAGAGGGGAAGGTATTCCTCTTTACAGACATACATGAAGAACATAATTAAAACGTGAAATTTCTGATAAGATAAAGAACAATTGGACTAAAATTTTTCAATAATATTGTTGATTAGGAACGATATTGACTGACTCTTTTTTTGGACTACAGCTAATGCTATGGGTGTGCGCGGTGTTCGTTTTCAACAGGACGGCCACAGAACAATAATTTCATTGCGTGATTAATTAAATACGTTGGAAGACCCTATTAATCTTTAAATAAAACCTCTATGAGTATAGTTAATAGCATCCACAGTACGTCGTAGGTTCCAAAAATCTCTGCTTAACGTATTAGTTGTAGTAAATCAATCTAGTGTTTGTGAATATAACTTTTTGTTTTGTTACAATTTAAATTTTTATGACAGATTTTGCAAATAACGAGCTGAAGTGCTTTTCCTTTATTCCATTGGTTGAAGTTCGAATGTGATCTTGCAAATAATAAAGAAGAAAAGTTTGGCACTTCACTTGGAATCAGTTCATGCCTCCGTAAGAGAGATTACGGGATTCTCAACTACAAATTTCTGTTTTGTAGCTTTAAGTTTCTAGCAAATACTAGTATGAATTTCGGTAACTTATTTTGATAGGTGATCTAGAGTAAGAATATTTCTCAGTTGCAATCGCTGCCGTTGACACGTATGGGTACATTTATTTTGTAGTTGTCCAATTCGGCAGCAATTCCGTGCGGGAATTATCAAAGGCTCGACACGAATATTTGCTACTTGTGATGATTTATAGTCAGGAGGCAAAAATCCTAGTTCTTTTGTGTTCCTTAGGCCTAGAAATAGTGAAACCTTGTTATATATATATACATATATATATATATATATATATATATATATATATAAACTTTTTTTTAAACTTATCAACTCCTCCTATAGGGTACACTTCCCATGTAGCAATTTTACAAGCATATAGGATATGATTCTAGTCGACAACTGGTAGCTGTTTTATGCTGCCTCATAATTTAGCTGCAATCATCATTAACATGCAGTAAATGACTTGCGTCTCAAACAGTCAGTCAGTCAGTCAGTCAATCATCCGCTCACTTACCGGCTCGTTCGCTTCTTCACCCATGATTGCATGCAGTCAGTTAGCCAGTCAATAACTCTGTCAGTCAGCCAGCCAGTCAGATTGTCAGACAGTCACTCAGTTAGTCAGTTAGTCAGTCAATCATTTAGTCATTGCTGGCAAGCAACATGAGTAAATGCCAGGCATGTATCTCTGAAAACACCGGATCCACCTCTTGTATACTATGTATAATAACGCCCGCGCGTGTTGTCTGCTGCTATTGTTGTTTAAGCCAATAACCAATGTGTATTTTAAATTGCATGCAACAATTGCTTTACGCTGCTGCGATGAAGTGGCTGCAATTTACTCTTTAAAAAAAAAATCTAAAGATCAAATACAGGAACACCAGGTAATACTTTAACACAAGAAAATAAAAACGTATTTATATGTATATATATATATATGATTGTGTGTGGTGTTAGCAGTTGGAAAGGTTGCGAGTTTTTTTTTTTCCTCTTGCTTACATACAATTCAAGAAAAAACGATATTAAAACAATAATAGCAACAAAAACCAGACGACCTTAACAAATAATGTAGAGCCTCTGTTGGGTGGATTGTATTATACGATGGCATTGTCGTTGTTATTGTTTTTGTAACAACCAAATCATCGTACACTAAATAATGGAAATTGGAGCAATCTTCCCTCTTTTTTTTTTGTTTTTTTTTTTTTCATTTTTAACAGATGGTATACCCAGGCTACTGGTAAAACAGCTTCTGTTATTATTCCTTTTGGTTATCGTTTGCTTTTATTGTTTTTGCTGATGTTGCTGTGTAGTCGTTGTTATTGCTGTTATATACTCCAAAGAAATTCTATAGCTTAAATTACATTTTCATTCGGTTCTTACTGCCTTGCTATTGGTAATGATGAGCTTGGTATCTTGAGGGGTTATGCACTTGCGATATCAACAAATGTAAAAGAATTGAGTCAAAAGACAACATGCAGTCAAGATTGCATACAAATAAACCGACAGTGGCGGTGGACGGACGGAAGGATGGACGGACGAATGTATATAGTAGTTTAAAGTGTAATTACTAGCCGGGCGTTTCTTTTAACTTCATTCCATTGTTTATTTGTACTTGAAAAAATTAAAAGAAAAAGAAAGAAAAGTTTTAATTTTTTTTGACGTCAAATATTTTTACAATAAATTCAAACAAATTTTTTGAAATATTCTGTTTTTAGAATTGTATTTATTAGTCGTTTTCTTGATAATTTTTTTTTCATTTTTATTAATTTTCTTCTTTATTTTACTATATATATATATAATTTTTTTTTATGTTTATTAGGAATTAAAGAATAAAACTGACTTTTTCTTTTTTTTAATTTAAGGAAGATCATCTGTGTAATGATAAAGATATATTTGCCAAAAGGGATTCTTTTTATTTTTTATTTATTTTTTTTTTTTTTGTTAAATTTAATAATAATATCTTTTAGTTCTTAATGTTCATTGCTTTTTAAGAATAAAATTAAGTCAATGCGCATGCATAGCTGTAGTTAAGAAGAAAACTTTAATTGTTTTTTTGCGTGTGTGTGTGTGTGTGTATTTACATACAAAATTTGATTTTAAAACTATTCCGTTCCGTATGTTTTGGTTTTTTTTTGTTTTGAAAAATTAATCTTATTTAACAAAAATTTAAATGAATTTCTTTGGACTCGCCACTAGGAATATAAAGGCATATTGGCTCCTCTATTGGTTTGTACCGTTTAAAACTAAAAACATTTCGAAAATTATTCGGAAATTTATATGTGTTTAGGCATAAACACGTATGAGTAAAACATTGAACGATATAGGATTTTATTTTATGGCCCGTCTGACTAAATCGTTCAAATTATATTTGCTTGTCTATATATAAGTGGCTACTTAGCTAAACATTAGTCAGATTCTGAAAATCGGAGAAAGATAGAGAAGAAAATTCAAAATATTTTTTTTTAATAATGCATAGACTTGAGTTGTCACAAGTATCGATAGGTGCCGTATATAAAAAAATCGATGCAAAAATGATTCACAGGCATGCGCACACTGCAAAAAGCTGCGAGAATTTTAATCTATATGAAGAAGAAAAAATTGAAATTTTCGACAAAACATAATAACTAACAAAATAATAGTTATCAGGATTACAATTTATTTGCTATCCTTTAAAATAAAATCACTTAAAAGATAAGCACTTATTTAAATGCAGACATATAACTCGGTTTATAAAAGAGTTCAATTCTGCCTTCAAATGCTTCAAATGAACTTATTCTTCTAATATATAGTATATACGAAACACACAATAGATTGAGCAGAAAGTCCCACGTAACCATATCGTGTTCATGGCATTAGGATTACTTTTGAGTGGAAGCAACAACAGCAAACTCCTTCAAGAATGTCAGACATTAAAAACCGATTATAGTTTTAATTCATTTATTGAAGGCTGTTCCACATTTTTTGATTTATTTCTATTACGTAATGTTGTTCCTTTAAAATTTCCTCCAGATTTTTAATTAGTAATCAACATGAAAGAAAAGTCAATTCTGTCCTAATTTCATTTTCTTGGAAAGGTACATTACGCACATGTTTCTATACCCACCACCGAAGGTGAAGGGTATATTTCATTTTGTCATTTGGTTTGTAAATACCAAAAGGAAACTTCGGAGACCCCACAAAGTATAAATATTCTTGATCAGCCTCAAATTTAAAATCGATTTAAGCATGTCCGTCGGTCCGCCTGTCCGTCTGTCTGTGTAATGTCTGTGGTAAACATTCTTCTGGTCGCAACAATGAAGGTATCGCCTTCAAATTAGATAGAAACATTGGAAGTTTGTTCATTGCCACACTCACTTATAACAATTTAGTTTTACACCCTTTTTTAAGATAAGAGTGGTGGGTATAATAGATTCAGCCCAATTGAATATAACTTTCTTATTTGTTCTACTTTATTTCTGATTTTGCTTATCTTTTAAGCTCCCACATGGTTTACTGGATTCGCTTTTTGAAAAGAAAATTCCAAGGTTATTCAAATGTAAATTAGGCATTTTAAAATGTACATAAATTCTTGTTTAATGTAATTGTCTGAGTCACTTTTATAATGTTCGCCTGTTCGTCGGCATGTATGTCGGGATGCTGTCTACTAATGGAACGTTTACGATCGCAAGGATGGAGATAGAAAGCTTTTGAAATATCTATTCTTATATAGCTACTTATATAGTCATAGATTAAATATGAAAACGAATTGAAATAAGGCAAAAGATCAAATCTCTATTGCTTACAATATGTGTTTGTTTTACAAACTTAATACATAAAGTATTTGCCAACGTAACTCAAATGCAAATGTTCCTCACACTTTTCTACAATTCGGTGTTACATTTTGGGCATTAAGGGTGAATACAATTTTTTCTTCTCTGTTTATAATCATCGGGCCTTGTAAGGTTTATGGGCCGTCGTTGTTTTCCTTTATATCTGAATGCTTGAAGCATTAGTATATCAATTTGGAATCTTGTGTCCTATATATATATATATATATATATATATATATATGTAAAGAGTACCAAGTGCCTAAAAAAAAAATATAAAAATAAAATCAAACAAATTTAGCTACTTGAAGCACGATCGATGTTTAAAAATACGAGTGGTTTTTTTATGATAGTAGTAGTAGTAATAGTAGTAGTAGTATGTGCCGCTATCTTTTGGTGAATGCAATTGAAATAAATTTAGGCCTTAAATGAATTATGATTCATATAAGGTTTGTATTAACAAAATTTAAAGTTGATTTTACAATGATAAAAAAAAAGCTAATATTAATTAATAAATAAATTTCATATTAATAAATTTTAATTAGTTAACAAAATCAATATGAAGGACACGAAAGTGTCCATTTTGTATGTTTAAAAAAAATGATATGAAAATTTCGAACTTAACTTCTTAATGAAAATTGTAGTTTAAACTATTTGCTTAATATCTCAATAGTATCACAATTTTATAAATATCGTTGTGGTTAGTTGGTTTTTTTTTGTTGTCTCTAATTATTGCCAGCTGAATAATAATAAAATTTTTAATTGTTTTTTTTTTTGTTTTTTTTTTTTTCAAAGAATTATTTCACTATTTTTATTTATTTATTTATTTATATTTAATATACGTTAGAGCTAAAAGGCATTTTTTCATAAGTTAATCAAAAAATGTTTTTTCTCATTTTTAATTTAATTTTAGAATAATTTTGATGTAATTTTATTACTTTAAAAATGTTAAGAATTGAATAAATATTTCGGTTTTATTATTATAATTATTATTATTATTATTACTATATGAGTGTAAAATGTTTCAAGGAGGATTATAATAAAAAGCTTTATAAAAATATTTATATATATATATATATGTATATATATATAATATATATAGAAGTGTTTTTAAGTATAGGAAGCATTAAGTGTGTTTCTTAGTAATTAAAAATTTTTTTTTCTAATTTAAAAAATTTTTTTTTTTGTATAAGTAGTGGACAAAGCTTAGGAAGCGTACGTATAAATTGCTTTCATATAATTTTTTATTTTGCTAAGATAAAATTTTCTAAGAATTTGAAGAAGAAGAAATTGTTGTCAATAGTGTTATATAGTGTCTGTATATATATGTATACGTATGTATATATATACATATGCATACATATATACACATATTATACACTTGTTCTAAAGGATATCTATTATATTTATATGAGTAAGCATTGAAGAATTGACAAAAGTTTCGATCTTATTTTTACAATCTTGTTTTCTAGGTTTATTTTTATTTGTTATGTTTTTAAAATATTTGAATTTTTAATTTTGTTTTTTTTTTTTTTTTGATATTAAGGCACTTCCGTGTGACGGAAATTTGTTTGTTATGTTTATTTACATAGACTTATATGTAAAAATCTATTTCCTTCTGCGCCACCCTTTTTGCCTATATAGACTTATGCGACAATACTGCCTTTAACACACTAAACAAGGAAGATAAAGATTTATAAAAACAACCAAAAAAAAAAAAAACAGAAAAAAAGGTAAAAAAGAGAAAAAATCCAATTTTCCAAACCATTCACTTTCAGGTTAAGTTTAGCTTAGAGTTTTTCCGTATTAAACATACGTCAAGGCAGATAATCTCTTTCGCTGTGTATGTGCACCTTTATGTATGCGTAACTGTGTATATGTGCCTTTTGTGACTACGGTCTCTTGTGGTCATTTAATAAACTTCATGCTTTACGACCTGTAGACGTTAAAAACTTCTACGGAACACCAACAATAACAAGCCTTAGAAGTTTTTAACCATTTGACCATTAGTTTGACATGCAAAAAAAAAAAAACAAAAAAACAAATACAAAAGCTAACAACAGCCATAAAATCACCTGGTGATTTTTTTTTCTATTTTTTATTATTTTTTTTTTTTATTTCTCGTTCGTTTTTTTTTTTGTTTTGTTTTAGTGACAGTGATAGCCATCAAAGTGTCGCTCTACCATATCCTGCTGTTAGTTTTCTTGTTCACTCTGCACTTAACTTTTTTTTCTTTCGTTTTATTATTATTTTATTTTATTTTTTTTTTTCTTCGACTCTCATGCATATTCGCTCATTTTACGGTAATCTTTGACTTTCGTCTATTGTGCTTTTTTAAGGGTAATTTTTTTTTCTTTTGCCTTATTTTCTCGTATTTTATATCATCGTTAATTTATTTGGAGAAAAATGAAAAGGAAAAACATCTCTGAACACGCATTATTGCCATGTATGTTGTATATGTTATAAAAAGAACAAAAGTCCGAGTAGCTTTTTCTCCAGTTTATAATATGAAAAAATTTTTAAATTTTCTTTTTTTCTTCTTCAACTTCAATAAAGAATTTTTCATTTGCTTTTTTGTAACTTTAATCTCTAGCCATTTTCAGGTCTAGAATCCAGTTTCTGTAGTAAATAGTTATATGTATATATATATATATAATTATATGGGTCGCTCTAGCATAACACCTCGGTTCTAATATTCGTCAAAGTAATTTGTAATTTTATTTTCTTAAAATTCGTACAAAATCCTTGGATTAGCAAATTTCAGGCCTAAAGTAAACTAGGTGACAGCTTTTAATATTAATCTCAAGTTGATTCTTCTTTAACTTCGCATAGAAAAAATCGGACAATTTTCATTTATTTCGATATACAATCGCATGAGAGTCATATTAGGTTTAATTACTATTTCCTAAATTAAAATGTCAGTTCAGTTCAGGAACCTTTTTTTAGATTTGATTTCATTCTCAAATAAAGTTGTGATTTGCTGTTAAAATCAAAAAGTGACGATAATGTTTAATGGTTTTTCAAAATTTTATTATTCCCCGTAGCAATATATTAAGGCCAAGGTCCGGTTCTATTTTCTATTCTATTCTTTCTAAGTTTATTGGAGCAAGACTTTAAATATCTTTTTTAAATTTTGTTTTATTATCTTTCTAGTCTTGAAGTACTTTTTTTCAGAATTATTTTTATATTTGGTAACGAATTCACAACGATGAAGATCATTGAAAAAAAATTGTGCGAATCTTCATCTTATTTACACGACTCAAAATATTTAAATAGTGTGCTCTAATCACAGTATACCTTCGTACTCAATATTACCACGAAAATCGTTAGCCGTTAATTACCGTTATTTTCAATGAACAAAGACGCGATACATATATATTTTTTAACTTAAATTTAAACTCGTTCTTTTGTTCTTTATATCGAAGATTGTGAAGTAATTTTGAAGAGCGTGTTTCCAAATGTCACAAACAGAATGACGTATCTGGCATATATTGTAAAGAGTGTGTAGTGATGAACATAATTAAACTTCTTTAAATTTTTTTTTAATTAATGTACAAAAAAATATTAAAAAATTGAAATATAAAACCATATATTTTTTTATCAACTAAAAAAATCCCAATTGAAAGAAAATTTGTTTAGAAACGCTTAACATTTTTTGTTAAATAATATCTTTTATCTTATTTCACAAAATTTAGTGTATGACAATTTTAGAAAAATTTCGTTTAGAACAGAAAAAAAATAATTTCTTATTACTTTTATTATATAAGCTTTTCCGCGTGCCCTCTGTGTGCATGTGTGTACGAGTGCCTGAATTGCTCTCTCTAATAAACTTATCATTTGAAAACTTAAAAAAAAAACAAAATATTGAGATTAAAAAAAAAAAGAAGAAAAAGTTAGTTGCTGTAGTACATACACATACATGTATATGTATATATATATATGTAGCATGGGTTTACACATGCATGCGTACATAGATTTAGAAATTTTATCACATTTATCGTGTCTAGTGAATGAATTCTATGACCGTTACATAAAAAGCCTCATTAATCACAGAGACTAGGCCGGCTTGATGGCTGTGTGTTGCGTGTGCTTCTTTTTGTTGTTGTTGTTGTTGTCTGTATAGCTCGCGAAATTAGTCAATTTCATGACTTTGAGTATGAATGCATAACAATCATTCTGACTTATATGTCAACACCACTGTGCTGCTGCGCCATGAGATAAAGTGCATATAGGACTACTTTCAAAACAATGATTTTGCTGGGCGCATGATGCTGCACTTAATACTGACCATGTCGCTCGTTTTCTTGCTTTTGTTTTTATTATTATTATTATTATTATTATTTCGTTTTTCTCTTTATATTGCTGCATCGTCATGCACTATGCTTTGTTTGTTATTTGGTCGCAGCACATGCAATAACATGCAATAATTTTTTCGGCGTAAATATAAATACATATAAATATATATACATGTATATATACATACATTTATATATATATATATATATATACATATACGCGCGCGCGCGTGTGTGTGTGTGTGTATATTCATATCTTCTTTTTGACATAAATTTTTTTACTGACTTCATGTATACAAGTGACGTTCAGAAGCTTTTGTGCGTTCATTATTATGTAGGTGCTTGTAAGTATATCTACGTGCTTCCGGATTATGGAATTTCACCAGACTTCCTTGACTGTACCTCCCGTCTTTTTCTCCGAGTATTTACGACTCTTCGGCATTTTCAATTTTTTCCTTTTTCCTTTTTCGTTTTCTTTTCTTTCTTTTTTTTTGATAAAATCTACGTCTTGTCTCGCAATAAAAATTTGAATCAAATTGGACTGTAATTTCTTGAATTACGTCTCGAATTACATGGCATAAAAAGTATGAAGGTTTTACGAAATCAAACCTTATATATCCCCTTTGCTCATATTCAATTCGTAATCTTTTCTAATGACATTCAGAACCGATTTAGGATATCGTTTATTAAATATATTATTAAGACTGTTATTTATAGGGAATTACAGCTTCTTCACTACTATTGTTCACTAACTGAACTGATCGGATTTCAAGTTAGGTGAGTTTCTAATTTTAAAACAAAATCTTAACCTAAGAATATTTTCTAAAATTATGGATCAGTCCTGTTTTTCACAAGCAATGGTATCTATTTACGAGTATAATCATAGTACCGAAATCAGTACTCAGTCCGCTACTAATGAGATATATCAGCCTATATGAATGATGCGATTATTTACTCACAACTTGTAAATAGAATAAGTTTTCATGGCATAAACGAATCAGCGATACGATATGAAAAAGCACTATGGAAATTTAGAAAAATAGCAGAGAAAATACTAAATAAATTTAAAGGAAACATTTTGATATAACCTCAACTTAAATCGAGTGATTTAGAAATAAATTAAAAGGAATCATTTATCTAAACGATGCGGAAAAATAAGTACAGAACGAGTCCAATATTTTAATATAATCTCGACCTGATTCGGTGAACTCACAAATGCGAAGAAGGCGCGAAGTAAAACTTGTACAGAAAAATTCGAATTTTAACTCACTTCATGATAATAAAATAATTTCGATTTTATAACTTAAAAACGATGTTTACACGAATTAAACGCTGTAATATTACTCAAAGAGTTGAGTTCATTTTAAAATTCATTTGTAGAAATATGCTCGTAAAACCAAAAATGTTTCAAGTTTGTACAGAGAAATGCATTGGCCGCGTTTATTACATTTATATAAAGGATTTTAATTTGACTTTATAATCGACCATTTTGGTTAAATAAGATAAACAAGAATGAGAAGATCAACAGGCTCATTTACGAATAACTTTTTAATTTTTGATAATAATAAGACGAAAAATATCCTTTTTATGTTGCAGGAATAATATCAACATAAAAAAAAAAAAAACAAAACGATGAGAGACCACTAAATTAAAAACCAACACAAAGGAAAAAATAGTTCATTTCGTATGCAAAACAGGTTGCAAGCGGTTTTTCCACTTTTTTTCCGGTTTTCTACTCTTTTCGTTTATTTAAATATTAATAAAGTAGAGTTTAATGAAAGCAAAAATTCCCACGCTTTCAAAAACATACAAAAAACAAAAAGTCAAAGAGTTAAACGGCGGGGTTCTCCACGTTTTTGTTTTTCTCTTTTTCTTTCTTCTTCTTCTTCTTCTTCCGTCTCTTCGTCATCGTAGTCGTCTTTTTCATATTTTGTTCATGGTTAAACATGCAATGAATGTTGTGTGGCGGTGGTAACATTTGCCTTTGGGGCGCATAAATAACTTAGCTAGAGGGTGTGATGTGTCGCATGGTGCAATGCAGCAGTGTGTTAAGTTTTGCGGTTAATATTTGACCCTGTTTTAGTATGAAATTTGTTATTACTGTTGTTGCTGTGTTGCTGTGTTGCTGTGTTGCTTTCGTAATTGTTGTAGTGTATGTTTTCTCTTTACACTTCCTCTTTTTCTTTATTTTTTTTTTTTACTTCTTTTTGTTTTGAACTTCTTGTGGTTGGTTAATTAATACAAATGTAATTATTGTAGTTGTTGTTGTTGTTTTTTTTTTTTTTTTTTTTTTTGGAGTAAACTAAATAAGAAAATCCAACAAATTTATGTCTGCAGTTAACAAATGCTGCAGCAAACAATCAATTCGTAAAAGAGGGAGCGAGAGAGAAAGCGTTTAAAGGAAGTGCCAATGTTTGTGGCATAAAGTCAGTCACTCAGTCAGTCGGTAAATTGTAATACGGTGACAGACTGAATTGTTAAGAACACGCAAATGTTTTTAACAACATGCCATTGAATATGTCTGTATATATGTAGTGTGTTTCGTGTAAAGAACTATAACAACAACAGCAACAATAACAACTCTAAGACACATCACAGGTGGTATAAATAATGATGCAGCAAACTTAATGCATACATACATATGCATACTATACTATATATATATATATATATATTTTATGTTACATGTTTATATAGGCTAAGGCCAAATCATGTATAGGCCCATCACTCAAAGATTATGACTTCGAGAAAGAAATATCCTTCAAAAGGCCCGGATGTAAAGCAGAACTACAACACTCAATACTCTAGAGAATGTTTGCCAATTTGACAGCAAGAAATAGGAGAATGAATGTATTGAACAACAATAAATCGAAACACTTCTTGATAACTTATTGTATTTAGTAGGTTTGAAAGATTGAAGCAAATTATATGAATTTTCATCGCCTCAAAAGCTTAATATTTTTTTGTCCTTAAAATAGATTTGTTCATTCATAAAATAGATCTGTTTGCAAATGTAATCCATTTCTATATACTTTTTAGCTTCCATCGACGTTTGAACTTGTTATACACGACTATCATTTAAACAAAGAACACTACTCTCTTCAAAACCGTTTGCAAATCGTTCAAATCGTTTTAATAAAATTCTCGTTATATTAGGTTGAGTACGCGAGTATGATAGCGTTAACTAACATTTGTTATAATCGTTTTGAATAGCGAACAAATGATGATTTTCCAAAAAAAAAAAGAAATAGTATCGGCAGGTAAATGTGTTGAAAAAAAGGGAAGATAAAGGATACACTGTGCATTGCTGATGATCCAAATTTGTTGAAAATTCAAGAAATGAAAATCTTTCAAAAAGCTTTTCATTGTCATAATTCATTGCTTTGATTTAAGAAATATAACAAACAGAACGACTAAACTTGGTACGCGGGTGTCCAAATGATAAGTCTTACGTTAAACGATTAGAGTAGTGTGCGAACCAGAGCGATGTTAAAATTAAAACAAGAACATGAAGAATACCCTATAGTATCAAGTATTGTTAATAAAGAAAAATTAAAAACACAAAAATTTTTAAATTTAAATTCTTGTCGATGCAAAAATAACTCAAAAATTTATTTTCTTTTCTTTTGAATTCAAGTAAACATAAGAGAGGGAAAAGAACGAAAGAGAGAGACAAAGAAAACTCAATACATATTTTGTGTATAAATAATACGAACTAATTATAACCAATTAATATAAACAATTAATAATAATAAAAATTACAAAAAAAAAAAAAAATTGTTTGTGGTAAAACTGGCCATTTTTTTTCTTTTGTTTTCTTTTAAATAAATAACAAATTAACTTAGAAAACAGATAAAATTTAATATAGTAAATAAATTAAAAAAAAAAAAGAATTTTGTTTAAAGTAGTATAACAAGGTGGCAAGAAATACGTTTTAATAAATTACTAAAAGTAAGAACAGAATGAAATACAATAACAATTAAGGAATGAAATTAATTTAACTAAACAAATATAATTTTAATGATTTCCTAAAACCGGGGGAATGTTTGGTTTTAATTAAAAACAAAAAAAAAAAAAAAACAAAAAATTCAAGTCATTTTATGAAATCAAAATTTCAAAGAAATAAATAAAAAATAAAAAAACAATAACAATAAATTTTTGAAATTTTTAAAAAATTTTGAAAATTAATTTTTTTTCGAATTTATTTAAACTTTTAATTTGTTTTTATTTTTTTCATTTTTCTTTCATTTTTACTTTGAGCCCTAGGGAGAATTTGTTTATTGGTATACATTGGAGAGAGGAATCTTGATTTTTTGTTTAAATTGAACTTTTATTAATTTAATTATTCAAAAATTAAAATAAATAACTTAATAAAAATATAATGTTAAAAATAAAAAATTTTAAATATTTTCTTTTTTTTTCTTCTTTTAAATGAAATAAACTAAATAATTAAATATAAAGAATTAAACTTATAAACTCTACAAATGCTTTAGTAATTGTTTTTAAATTTTATTAAATTGTTTTTAATAAATTTTTTGTGCTTTTAATACTAAAAAAAGAGAAACAAGAAAAAACCTCGTACCCTTTCTAACGGGTTTCCGCGGCAATAGAAACTTAAAACGTAAGTAATAATAATAAAATTTATGATAATAATAATTGAAAGAGAGATAATTCTCTATGCTTCTAGAAATTAAAACTGTTTTAGTGTACGTGTGTTTAAGCTTAGAGACTCAGTCTTGCCAGAGAGATTATCAAAATTAGGTTGTTGCCTTTACTACGTCGTATGCAAAATCTTAATTAACTAAACTATACCTATATAACTAGTTTGTTGTAAGTATGGGGTGAGGCGGGGCGGGTTAAAATGGTGTTAAATATATATTTCTTTAGCTAATATTCATTCAATATCTTTTTGAATACCAAGAGTGTAAACTCTCTTTAAAACGAGAGTTAAGCGTGTAAGGCCACCAGGTGAGTGGCACCGAGAACTAGGCACTCTCCGTTTTCACTACTATTGGCAAAGGACCAGTTATGGTGTTGTTTAAAGGCGAAGTTCGCGTATAATCGTCGGTTTTCAGTAGTAGTGGTATGTTCATTTTCATATCGGCCAATAGAGGCAAAGCTGAACGATTGGCATCTGTCATAGACCCTGATGAAGTGTTGCCACCGTTACCTGCTTGGGCTTTTTGCTGTTGGGCTTCATAACGCGTGTGCGTACGCATGTGACGTGTAATCATATCGCGCCTACACGCCGCATACGGACATTGAGGACATTTATATGGTTTTTCTCCAGTGTGTGTTCGCTGGTGCGTAGACAAATGATCAGAACGTGAGAATACTTGACCGCAAACTTTGCACGTGTATGGTTTGACGCCGGTGTGCAGTCGCATGTGACGTGTTAGCATATCGGAACGAGCAAATGAGCGATTGCACACCTCGCATGAATAGGCTTTGGCTATGTCGTTGGAGGGATTGCGTGACTTGTGCCGCGATGCCATGTGTTTGGCTAAACGGTCGTGTAGCGAAAACATTTGCCCACACACAGGACAAACATATGCAACATCAGAGCCGGGCGGCATTTCTTCGACCACTGGTGATACATCGAGGTTATACCGCCAGGCTACCGATTCTTTGGTAGTAGGGGAAGCTACGTCACCTTTTATTACGGGCACTCCTACAGTGGTAGTGGCAGCATGTGGATGCAATGGATGCATGGGCATTTCAAGTTTAATCATAGCCGCGGCTGCTGCTGCTGCGGCGGCCGCGTGGGCTGCAGCAGCGGCAGCTGCCGCTGCCGTATGCGTTGTCATCCCATAAGGTGAGACTGTTGTTGCGCTACTTGTCGTAGTTGTTGTAAAGTTATTGCTGGATGTTATGCTTCCGGTAGCACCGCTGTTGCTGCAAGGTGACATAGCTGCCGACATAGGCTGTTGGCTGGGTGGTAACATCATGGTAGTGGCCGGCAAGGGTGATGGAGATTTGTACTTTTTTGTTAACAATTCACCAGTAGGCGTATTGCTGCCACTGCGCACTGAAAGATCTAATGGTCTTTCCTGCGGAGGGGGCATAATGACCGGATCAATACCAGTGGCTATTGCAGGAGATGATCTTTGTCCCATACCACCGCTCGCTGATGTTTCACTGCGTGGCGGCGAGGGTAAAGTCAGTGACATTGCTGAAGGAGGAGGAGAGTTTTGTGCCTTCGTTGCCCCTAAAGTTGTATGAGTAAACTCTAGGGCTTTCATGTGCTCTTTCCGTTGATCTTCGTCTTGTTCCTGTTTTAATTGTTCGAACTGTTGTTGTTGATGTTCCCTACTTGATGGTGAGGTTTCCTCCAATTGCGAGGAAGCTATTGATGACGGGGTATGTTGCATTGGCGACGGATAGAGGTCTTGTCGACGACGAAAAACTTCATTTAGATACTTTGTGTGCAAGTAATAACCAAACAATGGTGACGGTATAGGAAAATAACGATCATAAGGGCTATTACTGCTACTACTTAGATGGGGTTCAGTCTTAATATCCACAGACAAAAGGTTGGTATCTTCCGATTTTATAAGCTTTACATTGGCAGCGGTCGTTTCGCTAACATTTACAGGGCTAATGGGCAAACGAAGTGGACTGCCGTCATTTTCCCCAATAGACATATTTTCTGTTGAATCTGCCTCATCGCCACTACAGCTTACTCGTTTATGGTCATCTTCTTCATTGCAATTGTTGTTAGCTTCCTTCTTGATAACCCTCTCGCCACCACCGCCATCGTCATCTACTTCCATGTTTAAATGATTGGAATTTAAACTGTTGTTATTATTATTGTTGTGTAACTTATCTAAAACAGCCGATAAACGTTTACGCTTACGTTGCTTCCAAGGTAAAGGAGAATTATTGTTATTGTTAATAGTTTTGTTGTTGTTGCTATTAGTGGTATGATCATTTAAATTTTCATTACTATGCGTACTACTACTGCTATTATTCGGTTCATGGTTTTGAGCAGCCACTGCGGCGGCCGCAGCAGCTGCTGCTGCTGCTTGTTGTTGCAAACTCAAAGCCAACGGCAAACTGTGTGGCAAGCCATAAGGTATATGACTATAAGGTGCGTAATGATGAGCGGAGACGTGCGGAGGTAAATGCTGCTGTTGTTCATTGTGCTGTTGCTGCGGTTGCTGATAGTTATGATGTTGTTGATGGTGTTGGTGATGATGGTGGTGGTGGTGATGGGTTGCTGCATGATGCCCCATGGGGTCGGTACCTTCTGCCATAGTCATTAGGTCAAAATTTATTAGAAAGTTTTGTTTTCTAGAGTTAATAAAGTAATTTTATGTCTGTTATACACTGAGCGCCGCTTAGGTAATCAGCAGCTGGCTGATTGTCGCCAGTATTACTTAGAAAAACACAGCCGAAATCCTCTCCTTTTCTTCACTCTTAAAATTCGTGATGGAGCAAATTCTAGAAAGAGAAATGAAAAAACAAGAAACATCGACAAAATTAGAATAATAAAGAAAAAATTAATAATAATAACGAATGAAGATAAAAATGTTGCTATAATAATGATAGTAATAATAATAATAATAAGCTTCGAAAAGTTTATTCTTTACACAATTTTAATTTAATACTTAATTTTTCATTTTGATTATTTTGTGTTTGTTTCTTTTTCTTTTTTTTTATTATAAATTTATGTGTACGTTATGCTATCATAAACCTTATCGTATAGTGACAATAATTTCTGATAGTTCTTTTTTTAAATTGCTTGCAATCTTTTTTGGCAACAATCGACAATATTGCTCTAATGGATAAATGTATGGTATGTATGGTATGGTAGCGTGGTATGACCAGAGTGGCCAGACCATTTCAGTGATATTGCTGTAATTTGTTTTCTCTAACGTAGCCTTAAGGGTGTACATTTCCTGTCTGCCGTTTAGTTTATGTCATGTCCATAAATTGAACTTAAATCTTTGAAATAGAACAAGATTTTTACGCTGCGTTGATTTTTTACTGATTTTCATTTCCATGTATTTTATTTTTCCACAAATGAAAGTTTTATGATGCGAAAATTTATTGTCCTCTCTCATTCATACACATATTTTAGGAATAAATTTCGAATAGTTTCGTACGTATGTTTGTATGTATGTATGTATGACAGAATGGGGGAAATAAATATAAAAATTGTATGATATTTACAGCGACCATTGGATACCCGCTACCAAATAAGTAAATTTTAAATTATTAAAATTTATTAAAGGAAGCCGTGAACTTAAACGCTTCTGATTTAATCTAATACCTTCAAATCGGTAAAGAAAATGAAAATAATTTAGAGTAATGCTCCGTTCAGAACAGTAATGCTCCATAAGACCATTATATTTTAGATAGCGTGCTTTGTGTAGGTGTGATTGGATTGTTTTTTTTTGTTTGGGGAGGGGGAGGGGGGGGCGGAGGGGGATTTGCGCCTTATACTTAAATGAAACGTTATCATATCAGAACAAACTTTGCTCTCAATCTTTTTTTATCATAGAGATCTAGTAAAGAAATATTTGTTATAACTTTTAACCAGAGGTACATGCTGTACTTTTTTTTCTACGGGAATTCGGTTTACATGTATTGGTTCTACCACGACATGCCATGTGAACGCGGATTACGCAAAATCCCTTTTCTATATTCGCCCTCGAAGGTGCGGACTATATTCATTTTATCATATTGTTTGTAATGCCCAGAAGGAAACTTCAGAGACCACATAAAGTCTGTTAGTTCGTCCGTCTTTGTTAAACATTCTCCTGGCCAGAAATATAACCATATCACATTGGAAGTTCTTCTACATACGCTACTATTGAAAATGAGCCAAATCGTACGCAGGCCACGCCTATAGTATAAAATTAAGCTGAAAACACGTCTGTTTTCTGGCTATTTTACTCAGTGTTTATAGAGTGCAAAATAAAACTCTCTATGCTATTTCATAAGAATGAAAAAAAAAATCTGTCACGCCCACTTATTACAATTTATTTATTTTTGTCTGTTTTTAAGATGAAAGTGTTGCGTATAAAAGATTTGTTCGGCGTAGCTGAATATAATTTGCTTGCTTGTTTGCTTTTTTGTTTGGTTTCGTAATGCTCCTCTGGTTAGGTCCGTACTATTCGATTAAGAATTTACAATAGCGTAGACTTTATTTATAATATTAGAAGAACTATTTACGAGAAAATTATTTACAGAAAATTACTTTTAATAACAATTCAATGCTCTCTTTTGACTTCTTTCTGCGATCAGATCACGATCCAAGAATTCGTTTTAAACAAATCCTTCACTTATAAATTCTTCAAAAATTGTTCACAATTGTTCATGGTTCATTTTGGTATTCTTGTAAACTCTTTAACACACTGAAGTTCCAAGTGTATTTTTGGATATACGGGAATTTTTATTAATTTGTTCGCTAATCACACCTAACTACGTAAGGTGTCCTTGGGTTATAATAAACAAAGGTAAAGTATCGCAAATTTTTATTTGCTTTTGTCATTTATGCAACATTTTAGATAATTTCAATAGCGACGGAAATAGACAGTTTTCATAACAATATTTACTTATAATGCAGGCATGAAAAGAAGATTATGTTCGTAGGAAATTATCAAAATCCCGAAACATTCTTTTTACATTTGGAAGAGGTTGAGTTACAACAATTTTAAAGCCACCATAAATTGATTCAAAAGATAATTAAAAACCATATGCAGTATAAGAATATGAAAGTTCCACGCGACAGAAGACTACTAGTAGTAGTAGTTATAATCGGCGGCTAACAATTTACAAAAATTCTATTGAAAAGGAACGCAACAATAACAATCTAATTTAATCGTCAATTTTTAAATAAATAGTATAATTGTTACGATAAGTCTTCTAGGTAAGGAAAAACTGCATAAATTTTCTGACCCTCCTTCTTCACAATATGGCTGATAAAATATTTACAACAAACGCTATGCGGTAAAAGAGAGTAGCCGTCATCTGTAAACACCTACGCTGCTTTTTTAACTGCCGTACACAACAGCTAAGAACAACAAAAACACAACAAACTTCAAAACACACTTCAAAATATAAATACAAACATTATACGATATGAATAAAAGTAAGAAAAAGAGAAATAAGAAGACAGTTTGCCATGATAGAAAGGAAGAAAAAGGCGACAAAAAATTGCAACCAATAAACGTTAAGGTGAGGGAGTAAGAGTACGTGAAGTTTACATATATACCTAAATAGGTAAAAAAAAACATCAAATATGTATATGTGTGTTTGCTTATATCTATAAAAAAAAAAAAAAGCAAACCAAACCCATCAGCATATAAGGAGGAGTATGTAAATAAGTTTTGAAGTACGCGTTCATAATTTGTTTAAAACGTAGAAAAAAGAAAACAACATTAACAAGATCGAAGAAATATGTTGCATAAGTGTTATAAAAGTAACATAATTTCTGTTCTTCTGTTGAGTGATATTAACATCTTTCCTAACAACAGATTATACACAGTTTTTTTACTCTGTTTTGTAAGAAAAACGCATGGGAACATTCATAGAGGAGGTGTCTTTCATTAAAGGGACGTGCCAAGATGACTGAGGTTTAATGATCAGTGATCAGTGATCAGTGCTCTTTGCTCGCTTGCTCAATACATTTAGAAGGTATAGCTATTAACTAAAAGAATTTTAGAAAAAAACAATTTATTAAAAAAGTATCAAATTTTAATGTAAAAGTAAACTATAGTGGAAAGCATAAAATTTCCAGTGGTGTTAAATAATTGTTTACATTTAAAGAATTTGGAAAAATTATTAAACTGACTTGGTTTTAAGACGAGAATTCAATGTGAGAAGTTGTTCCGTTTGCAATAATCCAATACAGGTTAGGGGTACAAGCAAAACAATATAAGTTGGCATGAGATTTAGATGAGATCTGGAGGATCATTCACGATTGGAATTTCTCTTTAGCCTAAGCTCAAGACCACTTCCTAGATTGTAATGTCATGAAACAAAGTGACTTTTTGAATTTCTTGGTCTTTTCTTTTCAAATACGTCATTTACCCTGACTAGTAGTGGGCTTGATAGCGCTCAGACATAATACTTTCATTTAGCTTTAGAAATTTAATTTAAAAATTAGTAAGTAGTTCTTTTTCAATCCCACTAAACGCTCAGTTATACTTTCTAGGGTTAAATATTTTTTGCTTTGCAAGAGATGTTTATGGTTGTCTTGGATTAATCTATGCTTTTCTTCGTTTAAGGACTGTTGTTTAATATCCTTTTTTTCACGCTAAGCAAACATTCATTGGAACTAATATTCACTATCATAGCGACTAAACAAACGTAAGCAGACGTCAATTCTTGGATTTTTGTTCTTTTCAATTAACACTTGAAGAAGCCAAAGTCCTTTCTTCTGTAACTTTCCTATCGTATGTGCCGAGTTTTACAATGATTTTATGATAAATATGTGTCTAAGGGTATCTATCAATACAAATGTTGCTACATATATATTCTAATATATACGCGATGTTCTTCAAAGTTCTTCGTCTTTCCATCATTATTAATCAGTCGCTTTGCTGTTAGAAGACAGAGAGACTATCCTCTTTACGATTTATTTAGTTGTCGTTTTTCTTTCCATTTTTGGCGCCTACTGATTAATTATTTTCTGTTTTTAATAATTAAAAATTTTTTCTAATTACTTTTTTTTCTTTTTAGCAAGTAATGATTAGCAAAAATAACCTCTTTGACATATAACTTCAATTTTGTAATTTTTGTATTGTGTACTATTGTTCGCGGTTCGACCCTGTTCGCTCAGACGTTCGTTCATAATTGAGTAAATGACTCCAACTTGTTTTGATTCGTTTATAATTTATGTTCATATTTAATTGTTTAACTCACTGTAATTAACAATTATTTGTTTATATGCATCTAAGTATTATGCAATCATAAATGTGCAGATAATTTGTATAATTTTCGTTTTTCTTTTTCTCTTTTGCAAATGTTTAGGTTTTGGACCGCTTTAAGTGATTCTGTAACTAATTATCTATACGCGCGCAGAAGTATATTTCTAACTAATATTGCATTTATCTTTCTTACAGCTACGTATACGTATACATACGTATAATATCTACAGTTTCTGCCAATCAAAGAGTTAGTTAGCTGAGTAAGGCGTACATACGATTTGGACGAAACTTTCCTCCCTATCTTTTAACATAAATATATGAAAACATTTTAACTTTTTATTGGAGAACTGTCGATGTTAATAGTATTTTCTATAAAATATTGAACATTTACTGAAAGTTCTTGGTATAAGTTATTACCGAAAATTAAATTTAAATTAAAAAAATTTGGATTCAAGACATTTTCACGCCTACTTCCTGAGAAACAGATTAATTAATTAAAGATTTTCATTTCATGTGTTTGAAATAGAAATATAAAAAAATGATTGATTTACTGAAATTGTTTCGTAATTATTGGTTGTGTGGGAAAGTAAATCTATCTGTATTAAGTACACTTGATATTTTTATACCCACCACCGCCGGAGGTGAGTGATATATTTTCTTTTTTGTAATTTTATTTGTAATGCCCAGAAGAAAACTTCAGAAACCCCACAAACTATATATATTCTTAATCAGCACAAAATGTAAAATCGATTTAAGCGTATCCGTCTGTCCTTCAGTCTGTGGTAAACATTCTTCTCGCCTCAAAAATGACGATATTAGTTTCTAATTTGGCAGAAACATTGAAAGTTCTTTCACATACGCTACTATTGAAAATGGACCCAATAGATCACAGGCCACACCTACAGTATAAAATAAATTCAAAACACCTCTGTTTTCCAAATGTTTTTCTCACTACTCATAGACTACTTTACTATACAATAAAAATTTCCACGGTATTCCCCCCCCCCCTCCCTCCCAAAGAAAATAGAAAAAGAACTGCCACGCCCACCTATTAAAATTTAGTATTTTTCCCATTTTTTTAAGGTAAATATTCGGTACAGCTGAATATAATTTTCTGGCTTATTAAATTTCGTTGTAGTATTTTGTATTCAATTCGTTTTACTGGCCAAGTTTAGAGTTTCACAAATTGTTCCCTTTTCATTTCACAAGTCCCGTATTTCCTTTTAATCTACCGCTTCAATGCACTAGACTGTAATTTTCTAATCTTTACGATTTAGACGGTTTAGAAAACTCAATTTAGTGCTTAGCACTTCTCAATACTTTGAAGGCTAAAAAATAAGATGAAACTAAAAACTATTGTCATTTAATTTGACTTCTATAAATTGGACGGTTCCTCATGGGAACCCGAAAAAGAACTGACCTCAAATGTTCGATCGCCAAATGAGCGACGATGTACTGCAAATAAAGGGCTCGATTACTATTTATATAATATATGTGACATAATTTATATTAAACTTATCATAAATAGCATGAACTTAATTTATATGTAGTGAAGTAAGTAGTGAACTATAAGTTGAGGGACAATTTTGATACTTAAAATAGGTAATCATGTTAAATAGACATGAAAACGTTTTATGCTATTTCTTATGGATTTTTCTACAAGTTGCTAACAGAAAGACAAAATTAATCCACCATTACTCTTTACTAGTCAGCATAAAAGTTTAAGTATTATGTACTAAATTATATGAGATGCTAATAAAGCTTATAAATGTAAAATGTTTGGCGTCATTATTAATTCTTAAAAAAAAAAAAAAACTTTATCTTATAAATTCATAAAGCGTTGGTATAATCATAACGAACTAATTACACTTAAATTGCTCCGCAATTGTTGTTGCCGAAGCTTTGAAACTTAAAGACGTAGCAACAAATGGTAAGAGAACAGTGTTTATGATACCCTGCAGCTATACCGAGTAAAAAGATTTTGTAAGAAGATATTAATAACTTTTCTCTGTATCCACACCACTTGCATTACACTAAGTTTGTGAAATATTTTTGATGCATAGAATGTAAAATAGAAACAAATTTTTTATCACCTAGCAATCTAGTAATAAACTGGCCCAAGTATCTCTTTTTTGGTTAAATTTGCGATGATAATTTAAAAATTTTTTTTTTTTTCCTTAACAATAAACGAACTATACCGCGGATACTTTGTTAAGTTTAAGTTTATCAAGCCCTTTAATCGCTTCATAGGTTCACCAAAAATTAACAAAATTCTAAAAATTAGTTTATAGTTTAGTTTATAATCCGTATTATGTGTGTATGTTAATATGCGAGTTTTCATTTTATTTTAGCTATGGTTCTCATCAGAATTGTTCGCTGTTATGTTGCAGTAATAGTTTACACATGGGAACACCTTTCTGTGTCAACAGCGGGTAATAAACAGGTTATGTCGTAATTATAGAATAATATCAGTAACATAATATACGATGGTGTGTCATACGTTAAGTTATCAGCTCGTTGAGTGCTGCAATATATATCTCATGAAAAACATTTATTTTAGTTTTAAAACATTTACCCCAAAATGTTTTTAATATATTTTCTGATATCGAAATTTATGGAAACGAAATGCTTTAAGGCTGATAAAGTTAAGATTTTGTTTGATTGTTACCGTTTTTACCGGCATGAAGACAAATATCAGCTAAATATCAGTATTTGTTGATCCCTTAGCAGGTGATATATTTTATATTTTTTTCTTTGGGCATTTCTTCAGTCCCTTTTTACTACTTTCGTCGAGAAAGTATGTCAACGTTTTAAAGTGTTCTCGGTTTGGCCTTCTAAAATTTATCCATCAGATATTTTTACTAAAAAAAGGTTTGTGCTTTTAAGTCTAACGATAGCTCTATTATTAGCTAACGGATATTACGATTACTTGTAATAGAGTTTTTTGTGAAAACAGATCTTGCAGTAATACCTGAAAATTTTCTATTGCAGATAAAGCTGCATCATGATCTGGACAAATTAGAATATTTAATTCAATTTTCAAAGAAAAAAAAACATTAACCTAAATGATAATCAAACAAAGTTTTATTTAATTTATTGAGACAATTAATCGTTTTGTTAGCCTATACTAATAAGACTAAATACTTCTTAGACTCTTCAATATTTACATTTGAACATTAGAAATCATAAAAAGGCAAGTATCTGATATCAGAGAAATGACTCAAAACCAAATACATATAATTCTTTCCTCTTTCCTCTTTCCTCTTTCCTTTGTTGTGCCCTCCACCATCGAAGGTGAGGGCTATATCCATTTTGTCATTTTGTTTGAATTTGAAGAAGGAAATCTCAGACACCCGACAAAGTATTTATTTTCTTCATTAGCATCAAATTTAGAATCGATTTAAGCATGTCTGTCTGTCTATCTGTCCATCTGTCTATCTGTCCGTCTATCCATCTGTCCATCTGTCTATCTGTTCGTCTGTCCGTCTGTTTGTCTGTCCGTCTGTTCATCTGTCCATCTCTCCGTCTATCTATCGGCCCATCTGTTCATATTTGAAAATTTTTCCAATTTCTAATTAGATAAGTTGAAGGGACCGAAACGAAGTTAGCTAAGAATTTCAATAAAGTAGTCAGTCTACGCTTAACGTCGCTTTTCCCGTTTCGCGTTAAAATTTCTTAACAGTTGTGACTTTTGCTTGATTATAAATGTGATTGTGGCTTATTCTAACTTTAAGTGCAGATTGAGTTTGAAATGTTTAGTGCTTGCGAATGCTTTATGCCATCAGATAACTTTTACTAAAGTTTTTATTATTACGTTAGTTGTGATTAATGCCACTTGTTTTCTATTCACCCGTATATGTACAAATAAACGTAGTAGTCACCAATCGTTTAATTAACTTTAGTTTGAAAAAGTTTTTAAAATCATTTAAAGTTTTTGTTTTATGAAATAAATTACTTCAGATATGTGTGAAACTAATTTGATACACTAAACTAAACTCTAATAATATTACATATAAAAGTAATGCGTACGTGTATGTGCTCTAGTAAAAAAAAAAAAAAAGAACCGCATATATTGTTAACTATAGCATCCGTAATGCAAGTAAATATAAGCTTAGAACAATCTGCCTTTTTTTTAACTGCTAAACATATTATAATAAACAAGTCTTAGTTCGGTCTAGGTTGCAACTACTGCTGCTATATATATATACATTGTATACTGTTTGCTATTTTTATATCCTATACCAGTTGTAAAGTAAGATAATATAACTTCAGTTTGCTGTTAACTTCTATTCGAATCATTTTCTGAATCAATTAAAAATATCTCGATCCATCTGGCCATGGTTCATGGTTTTTGTGCTCAACTCTGTACATAATAATTTTCTAGATATTGATTGATTTTAACCCGTAGACTTTCATTGTTGTAACGCAGACAAATTAAATCGGATACTTTTTGCAATAAATATCGATAACAAAACTTTAAAATTTTGAGAATAATTTAAGATTTTGAATATTTTTTGACAAAATTGTTAGAATATATAGTATTATCTCAAATGAAATAATTATGAAAAGCTGAATAAGGGATGAGGGACAATTTTTCCAATCTCCTCCTAGCTTATAATCATTTTTACAAAAAAAAAAAAAAAAAAAAAAAATCTTTCTTTGGCAAAATTGCTTTATTTTACGATAAAAATTGTTGCAAAATATTGAATTTATATAAAATATTTTACTGAGCTAATTTTTCATTACATATATATCTGTGTTTCAGATTCACTCTCGTTTCCCGCTTCCCATCTTTCTATGCCAATAATTTTTATAACAAAAATTTTATAATGAAAATATATAAAAAAAAAAATTAAATTTGGACTTAGACTTTGATCAGTTCAAGAGTTTTCATGTCTCATCGTTTTAAAAAAATTTACAAATTTTTGTTGAATTTCTAAATTTGCATCGCAATAGACGAACAGATGTAGGGTATTTAATAATCGGCCTGATCCAACCATAATATTTTAATATCTTAATATTCAGGCAAATCCTTAGAATTGTTTTTGTTTTAGGTTGATTAAGCTATACCATAATATGAATATCACATAAAATCATTTCTAAAAAATTGTAACACAGAAAGAAACACAGAAAAGGAAAAAAAAACCAATAATTATATTAATATTTAAAAAAAAAAAAAGGAAAAAAGGGAAAAATTGGACACTAAAACAAGGATAACATAAAAAATGCCAAAATAAAGAACAAATTATCGTAATTACAGAGGGGTTGGTGTTAAAAATAAAATAAAAAATAATTTTGTTATTGTGTTGTCCTAAAACATAAGCCATTAATTTTTCATTAGTATATTACAAAATTCGCTTTTTTTCTCATCACAAAGTGTAAAAAGGACTCGATGATGAAATGATATGAGAAAACGAGAGAAAGCCGAAGAAAATAATCGCGTGACCTTTTTTTTTTTTTTGAATAAAGTAAACAAAAAAAGGAAACACTAATTAAACAAGACAAAGATTATATGTAATTTGAGTCGAATATCGGGTTCCCTACAATCTTTGTAAAATAAACTGTTAAAATCGAAGAGCGTAAGTTCATCGATTGCTTGCATCTATAAAGCCCCTCGATGTGAACTTAAACTTAGATTAGCTTGATCTTACTTAACGCATATTCTATTTATAAGGCGAAACAAGAGCTCAACAAATAAGAGATTTAAACGGTTTTTTTTTCTTTTTTGTTTATTCTTTTCCTTTTTTTTATGTACTGATTTTAAAATGATTGCTCCATTTAGCCATTCAGACAAACGCGTAGTCTTCTTTAAAAAAACGGATGGAAATTAAATATAGTCAAGCACGATCAATTTCAGGTAGATAAACGATTATAATTAAATTGTTGTTTGATATCCACTTCAGTAGTATGTTTCATATCATTGCATATTTTGTGTCTTATTACTCGATTTAACAAAAAAACAAACTTATCTGCTAAGTAGTGAATATAAAAATTTAATAAAACAAAATTTTTATGCTGACTTTATTTTTCTGTTGGCACTTTGGATAGAAAGCAAAAAAAAAAAATGTTTTTTTTTTTTTAAATTTTTTTCCTATTTTTTTTTAACTGTCATAAAAACTGAGATGACAGCGAAAGTACTTAAATTAAATGGCTGCTATTTAACATTTCAAACACACAAAATGTTTAGCGTATTATGTGTGAATAAAAAGAAAGACAGTTAGTTATAATATCGCTTGTTATCCGGAGGATTATAAAAAGCCAAACGATGTTGAAAAGAAAAAAGTAATAAAAATAAATAAAAAAAAAAAAATAAAAAAGTTTTAAACGAATTTAAATTTAAACTAAAGAATAATTACGCAAAATACGTTCACTCATCAAAGTCTATCTTAGGATAACCATCAAGTGAAATGAAACTAAAGAATCATACCTTCATTCAATTCATATGCGTTTATATCTGAGACTAAATGGTTCTTAATTTATAATTATAACGCTTGATACTTTTTAGATGTGATTAATAAAGAAATCATATTCAGTTTGTTCTACATTCTGTCTGTCAAAAATTAATTTTAATACAATTTTTTATACCGTCGCCCTCTTTCTCATTTTGAATCGATACTTTTTAGAAATCTTATTATTATTAATCTAAGGAAATTAAAATAAAAGAAAGAAATTCTTTTAAGCTTGAATTATATATTATCAATAGTTTGTTAATAGATGGAACGTATATACAAGATATCGCGCTTATCGCGTAAAAAAATTTAAAAAAAATTGAAAATTAAGAAAAAAATACAGAATCAATTTTAAAGCTCTGATAGGGAAACTTGCAATTTTTAGGAAAACTCGAATAATATTATCTGCAATGTGGTCTGTAATTCTAATAATGTCAGACGAACAAAAAACCGGCTGAGCTTAAGTGAATCTCTTCTTCAAATTAATTACGAATTAAGGTATACTTTGTAAACCTTTTACTCTTATACTATTATAGTCATTATGTAAGCAAAATGATGTAAATTTTTTTCGGAAGTAAAGTCCAGAATTCATATAAGAATATGTGTACCAAAGTTGAAGTTTCTTTTTGAAAAAATTTGAACATTATGAATAAACGTATAGATATAAGTAAATCTGGCCTATTGGAACAAGGCTGTAGTTAGTTAGTTAGTTAGTTAATGGAAAATACATATCTGATGACATCTGATGGTTATTTTTTAAGGAGAAAATTTTTATAAATTAAAGTACACCGTACCGTCGCCGTGTGCTTATGGGTGTAAGAATTTAAGACTCTTCAATAATAACGAAAAAAAAAAAAAACACAAAAATACCTTTTGGGTTACGTTTCTGCTGTAAACAAATACATAAATGGCTGTGCTAAGCTTCTTCAAGAAAAATGCCAATAAACTTTAATAACCAAACTTTTCAAGTAAACGATAAATAAACACTTAACAAATATAAGTTGTGTTAAATATGCGATTGTGTATGCATGTGGCTTTGTATATGTGCACCGATAACTACGTATTTAAATATTATAACACTTATTAAATATTTACTTAAATAATGTGTGTGTGTGTGTGTGTGTGTGTGTGAATGTAATTGTTTGTCTGCTTTGTTTGCATATTTCTTTGCTGTCCAGTCTGTCTGGCAAGTCTCCGTTTCACGTTAGTGCTAAGCAGCTAATGAATAAAGCAAATATGACTGTAAATGTAACAAAAATGACAACAACTTAATTATGTATAAATAACAAAATTCTCGGTTAACAACTTAAACAACTTCAACGAAAGGAAAGAATTCAAAAACAAGGAAAAGAATAACTTTTAAGAGATTGTGTAGGCGCGATCAATTCTTTGAGATAAAGAGCTAAGTGGAGGCATCCGGGTTTTATTTTATCTTACTTGGTCGGACTGACGGACAAAATTATTATTATGAAGACACCTTACCTCTATTATCAAAAAGAAGGCGTAAAACTTGTTTAATTTAAATACAATCTCTAAAAAATTGTCTAAAATTTTGTTGTAAATTTGAAAAAAAAAAAAATCTTTGCATGTAGTATGCATGTATTTCTTTTAAATTGTTCGTTAACAATAACATAATAATTTGCACTGATCTTCTAAATCCACCCCTGGCACTATCTTATATCGTCTGCGTGCAATACACTACTATAAGAGCGCGCTCATCTTCCCTCTTATACTCTAGCACTTTCACTCATTTAACACTAGTGTGCATATATCTTGAGTCAACTATCTTAGAATCAACATATAAACACACACACACACATACACAAACAAACATCAAATAAGTATAAATATATTTATATGTAAGTTTAGTAGGAGTTTAATTTTGCTGCATTGCGCTTATACCACATGATATATGAATATTGTTGCCCGAACAAACAACAGCAGCAGAAGCAACAACAGCAGCAGCAGCAGCAGCAGCACCAGCACCAGCAAACGGCACAACGACAGCAACACATTTTCTGCTCGACTTCACATTCTCTTTTAGCTAAAAACACGCTATATACAGCTTAGCCAGCCAATATATACAACTATAACACTAACGCCATCACCATCACCATTACCATCATTGCCATCCCATGCCACTCTACTACCCCTTCTCTCAATATATAAAATATAAAGTAAACTCGTATAACTGTTTAAATAGCTTCTAAGTGGCCTCGAGGCTTTCCGGGTAGGTGGAGAAGAGAACATTTTTATTTTTTTTTCAATTGTGTACACAACCTTTCATTCACATGCCAAATCAGTGAATCAGGAAAAGCATGAAAATACTTTCATATGGATGAGGTGTTGATGATGTTGATTTTATAAAATGAATTTTCTTTTTATTACTTAACAGTTAGTACGCCAACAACAGGATGTTTGTATGCGCTGATTGTATATAAGGATAATCAAGATTTATTCTTTTATTTGTTAGCTTTTTTTCCTTTATGGTATATAAGTTAAAATGCTTAACGATTTAATTGCCAATACAATGGACGATAGACGTTAGATTTAAGAAAAGAATATTTTCAAAATTTTTTTTAAAGCATTTTAAGTAATTAATGGCAATCAGTAGACAATAATTAGTACACATAAGATTTTCAAAATTTAAATTCTGAATACAATCGATATTATTTGCAAACAAGATGTCAACGAGAGTTTTCTGTTTTTTTTTTTTTTTTTTTGATTTATTTTCATCTAATATTTTCTATATCCACAATTATCAGCTAACTTTAATTTCTAATTTATTACGTTCATCTATATGATATAGTAGTCATATATGTGACTCTTAAAATATTTTATAATCTTTTATTTTAAATCTATTTTTAAACTTTGAAACGATCACAATGAAAGAATCGGATTAAGAGTTTAAAGTTTAATTATTATTTTTTTTTATTTTTCATAGATACAATTAAAATTTGAAATATTGATTTGAAGGGAAAACTTTTCAGAGAATGAAAGACGGATAAGCAGACAAATTAAAAATAAGTCACGCAGTAAAACGGTTAATAGTAAGGCAACCGTATTATGATCTCTTAGGGAATATAGCATTCCTTCTTTTTTTTTTTATTTTGAAGCTTTTATTTTGTGTTGTTGGTTTAGAAGTGAAATGAACTAAAGAATAAATGCATAGAGCTTCAAAGCAGCTTTATGTCAAATAAATTTCACATGAATGCAATTTCTTCTTTTAAATTATGTTCCTATGATTGTTTCAAGTTCTTCATTGTATTGGTGAACTGATATTTATAACACCCTTTCAAAGCTTTCCAAAATTGAGTTGAGATTCGAATTGCTGCCTTATCTAATATATCTTTTTGATCTGATCGCTAGCGCCTATAATCTATTTGCAAAATTCGAAAAAATGCTCCAGAGAAAATGATTTGGATCAAATCATAAGATTAGTGCGTAAAGCATATATTGATATCGTTCTTACTTAGTCCCGGAACTTACTTATCGATATATTATATACGCAATGAGTAAAGTTTATTAAAATTAAAAGGTTAAGGAAAGCGCTCCAAACTCTAGACATTTATCTTAGAGAATATTGTTCAATATTATATGTGTCCATAATTACGAAAATGGTCTAAGTCATATATTTTTTTTTTTCGAGATATTTAATAAGAAGATAATCTGAAAAGAAATCATAAATATTATGCTATCGTTTAATTCAGAATTCTTTTCGCCTTATAATGTTAATGGAAACTTATTATGAGAACTGAGACTTTGTGTGAATTTTATATAAAAATGTTGTTTTGAAAGTTTGAATTGACTTAGACTACCTTCCATAATTAACACAAAATGAATTCCATCTAATGTTGAAATTACAACCACTATCTAATGGTTCACTTTTGAAAATATCGTAAAAATTATATTGAATTAATTTAGTTTAAAATAAGGTGATGTGAGCTGACTGATAAATTCATTTTTTTTTGTTTTTTTTTTTTTAATTTTGACTTAAATCATTTTCATAATTATAAGCACATATAGCAAGCAAGGAAACATTGCTTTTGGTTTTTTCTTCTTAATCAAAATACGATATGTTATATGTTATTAAAAAATATTTAAGAAGTGCGTATATATAAAGTCTAAAACTGCAGAATACGGAAATGAATTTCATTTAATTAAATTTCTACACAAATATTTATGACTAACTACTACTGTTATCCTTTAAAAAGTTCAACATTCATTCGTCATAATTAAAAATAAAAATTTGTTCGAATTACTAAGAGAAAGACTAAAAGAGAGGGAGGAGGGAATGAAATTGCCTGACCTGGCCAGATGTCTTTGTTGATTATTAATTTGTGGAAACATTATTAATTCATTTCAAAATGTATCCAATTTAAAAGCAAACGAAAAGAGAACCAAATTTAATAACAATAAAAGAACAAAAAAAAAACAACAATAAATAAATCATTTATTTTCAATTTCCTCTTCAATTTTTCTGCAATTAAACTAAATTTTTAATTTCTATAATTTTTAATAATTTCTGATTAACTAACAGCGTAAAATAAAATATAAAAAAAAAAAAAAGAAAGAAAACCGAGACCAAAACACCTGTTTCAATTTGTTTTATATATTACATACCACTCCTACCACAAGCATAGGTATGTGAATGGTTTCGTTTGTGTGTAAGCGTGTGTGACGGTGCACTAAAAATCTTCGACTTCTTAAAACCATTCAAATGCGAGGATGCAGAAGGAATATAACTGAAGCTAAATGCAAATGCTGTCAAACTGCATACCTTGGATTTATAATAACAATATCTTAAGGCTAATGAATGAAAAGAAAGAGGAACATATTTGAGAAAAGAAGTCAAAGAATTGAAAGTAAGGCAATGCACGAGAATACTACGATCAGCAGCACATGTACCATTACGAAGAGAACGCAAACGCGATGCGGCTACACAGGGCCATGGACAGTTAAACAGAAGGTGTTTTCAGGCGCCCCTTTATAAGTATGCCTTATGCTTGAGAGTTCTTTCTGGTCGTATATATCGGCATACACAGCCTTACACACACAGGCTCATACATACATACATACAAACACATTGATAGCATTAAACTTGATCCCTGTTTATGGTTATTTAATTTTCAATTTTTCTTTCAACCTGAATTCTGCGGTTGCCGTTTCTTTCTCCTGATCATTTTGTTTTGTTTTGTTTCGTTCTTTTTTTCTTTTTTTTTTTTTTTTTTGCTTGTCCTCAGTTTTGTTCTTATTTTTATTTTTACTTTTTTTACAACTATTGAAAAGCATGCTAATCTTGTGGCAAGTATAGTTTAGTTTTAAAATAGCGCTGCTTTAGGTCAATAATTACATTTAAGTGTGTACGAGTATAGGTGTATATATGCCAATCTACCATCATTCAATTTTAAAAGCAAAAGTTATGTTGTTGTGTTTGGTTTTTGTCTTTGTGCGTTTTATATTCAAGACCTCTTAGTTACCCCGCCGTCATTGATTCTACGCTTAGCATGGTCATACCATACATATCAAGTGGTAGCAGATGACGACAGGATCATTTTTAAATAGCAAGCTAGTAAGCAAGCAACTCGTACCATAAACAGCACCAGCAACGGCAACAGCAAGTGCATTCGAAGGCTGCTGCTGCTGCTGCTGCTGCTTCTGCTGCTGCTGTTGCTGTAGCCGTTGCTGGTGTTTTCGATTGTGTGTATGTGTTGTTCATACAAGAAAATAGTTATATTTTCTTGTTTAAATTGACTTTGATCACGCAATGCCATAACAACAATTGCTACTGAATTGTAATTCTGTTGCATTTTTCTTGTTTTCTGTTCCTTTTTCTGGTTTGTTTTTTTTTTTTGTTTTTTTGTTTTTGTGTTGCTGCATTCATTGGTTTTTTGTGTTGTTTCTTTTGTTGTTGTTGTTGTTGTTGTTATTTTTTGTTCCTTAGTTGTTGTTATTTGCAGCCACACCAGCGCCTGTTGCCGCTTTCAAATTATGTATTTGCAAACGGAAGTTTACTACTACAACACAACACAAGTCCACAAGTCAGCGGCCAGCCAGGCACTATATAGTAACTTTTTGCCTACCATTCACCACTAAAATAACACTTGTGCAACAATCTACACAACACCGCTACTGCCACCACCACCATCACCACCTCTGCCACCAGCTCAAACATTTATTACTGACATTACCACTTAACATGACTTGACCACGTTATGATCACTAACTATTTTCTTTTATTTTTTATTTCTGTTTCCTTTTGGTTGATGTTGCTGTTGCTGCTGCTGCTACTGCTACATTTGTCTTCCTCTTTTTTATTTTTCTTTTCTCTTGGTTTTCTTAACAGCAGCAACAGAAAAAAAGAAACTCTAAAAATAATTACATTTGACTATTCACTTATCTGCCATATGTACGTACGTACGTACGTACGTATTGTTTGAGAGATGAGTAGGCCTCAAGGGGAAGTCTTTATTAAGCATATGTGATCTTTCAGAAATCTCTGCAATCAGTCAATTCACCGGTAAGAGAAATTACTTTATAAAGTGAACTTTACATTAGCTTGGAAGACGTTTTAATATATCGTCAACTTTTTTTTTATTTTTTATTTCTTTTTATTAATTCTTATTGTTTCTAAAAGCAAAACCTAGACATTAAGTATCAGTAAAATTTCAAATTATTTTCTTAACATTTTTTTTAGATAATTAGTATAGACAGAGAGTGAGAGTGACAGAGAGAGAGAGAGAGATAGAGAGAGGGAAAGAGAAGGAGAAAGAAGGAGAGAGAGAGAGCGAGAGGAAGCGAGAAGGAGAGAGTGAGAGGGATAGGGAGAGAGAAAGAGAAAGAGAGCGAAGACGAGAAAAAGAGGGAAGACGAGAAAGAAAGAGGACGAGAAAGAGGGAGAACGAGAAAGAAAGAGGACGAGCAAGAGGGACGACGAGAAAGAGGGAGGACGAGAAAGAGGGAGGACGAGAAAAAAAAGGACGAGCAAGAGGGAGGACGGGAAAGGGGGAGGACGAGAAAGAGGGAGGACGAGAAAGAGAGAGGATGAGAAAGAGGGAAGACGAGAAAGAAGGAGGACGAGAAAGAGGGAGAACGAGAAAGAGGGAGGACGAGAAAGAGGGAGGACGAGAAAGAGAGAAGACGAAGCTTGTTACCTTTGGTTTTAGAAACTAATTTATAAAAAGTCCGCTCAGTCTAAAGACCTAAAGAAAAGATTTTCTTCTTATCTGAAAATACATTTAAATATATTTATTAAACAATATAACATTATACAACCTATACGTGTGGGCATAGTGGTAGCCACAAAGGGTTGTCAATGAAGAAAGACAATAAAGAAAGATAGACAAGCAAACGAGGACAGTAAATCCCATCAGCCAATGTCTAGCTTATATTATCAGATTTATGTAATTTTTTTTTTTTTTACTATCCATAAAAAAATTACTAAATCACTTTGCTAATGAAAAATGAAAGGATTATTATCTGCTCAGTACATATATCGCACGGAATTTATCATCGACCACTGACCATAGGGTTACAGGTTTCTCAACTATTTGTAACACCTATGGAAAGCTGTGATGGATACTTTAAGAAAATCTTATATATTTGAACAGTGTGCATTACATGACCTTGGTAGGTGTATCTGCCGCACGTACGTCCATCTGTTGTTGATATTTGCTCTCCCATATAATAGAATCAAATATTGTTTAATATTAAGCTAGTTACGGATACTGAACTGAAGATTGTTATGAAGTTATCCGTTGGTATAGGCATGTTATGACTAAGGAAATATATCCTTCTCTGTGTTAGGTATTAACTAAAATTTGTACACTTTATGCAAACACAATGTCTCTTACAAGAGGAAATTGACAAATCTCTCAAATCATAGGTATGCATATGCGTATATGTGTGGTTAACCACATCCTTTTCTCTTTGGCAGATTTGATGGGAAATTTCAATTGAAAAGTCAAGTGCTTGCCTTCTTTTTGTTTTCTTTTTTTTTTTTTGCTTTCGCAAAAATATTTTATTTATTTTCAATTTCCATTTTTATGTATGCACCTAAGCATATGCTTCTACGTATGCGTACTACGTGTGTGTGTGCGTATGTGTTAGCATAAGTTCGAATTAACCACAAATATTTTAAATTTATGTTTGCAGTAATACACAAACATATTGACAGTTTTTCCTGAGTTTCTTTTATTGTGAAAAAAGAGAGAAAGAAAAACAAAAAGAACAAAATGCGAAAAGAAAAGAAAAATATGTTGCTATTGATGTATTTCTAAACCACAACAATATTCTATATGTTAGCAACATTTTAAAGCAGCTGCATTCGAACACTTACACATATGCACACATATATTACACATATTTAGATATTAATCATTTGTCTACCCAGTCTCAAGCGAGAAAAAGGAAAAGAAAAAAAAAATAAATAAATAAATAAAATTAAAAAAAAAAAAAAAAATTTCAAAATTTTTAAAGAAAGAAATTTTTAACAAATTGTTGGCAAGTTTTTCAGAAAAAATTATGCACCTACAACATTTCACAAATTGGCCTCATTTGCTTTCGCTTACAACATAAACAACACTTTGTATACAAAATTGAAGAGAGAGAAAAAAAAGAAAAAAATTCAAAAATAACATTTATATCAAGATAAGAATAAATACCAACAACGGTGGCCGCCGACGCCACCACCACCACCAGCAACAACAACAGCAACAACCATTACACGTATACACATATTTTTGATAAATGTGTGTTTACCTCTTCATATATTGATGTATGTAGATGGGTATGCTTAACTAAATGCATCAAAAAATTGCAAGAGAAGCAACTTGTTTTGATAAAGGCCAACAAACACATACACACGCATATACACAAACACATATGAACGCATAAATATTTCGAAAAAACGCGGTAAACATTGAATGTATTGTTAAGTTTGTAACGTTATCCCCAATATATTGGGAAGAATAGCTATACCAAGCTAAGTACTCCACCTATAGTGTGACTACTGACAAATTCCAATATTTTTACTTTTTCGGTAGCTCGGAAGCATATCCGTAGAATTTTCAAATGATTGTAAGAAATATTTGTTTAAGAATTTTAAAGTGCGCGAAGAGAATTTTTTATACTTCTCTTCCCTTCTTTTCTTTTTTCTTCGTTATGGACTTAGGGCTAATGGCTAAGGGCTAAGGGCCCGAACATTCATTTCATTTTATTTTAAAAAGTCTCTTCTTTGTATTGGTGTTACTTTATGATATTTAATTTCGGCTTAACCTGCTATAGGTCACAATACGTTCACAAATAGCATAACGGTTTAACAATTAATTATTTATTTCATTAAATTATTTAAAAATATATATTTAAAATCGTATCTAAGCTCATAGTAATCTGTTCTATAAAATTCGACTTCAACTTTGGCACTATAATACCAACGTTTACGTACATAAATCCATACACTTACCAATGCGTACGTGCATCTAGACATACATACACTTCATAGGTATTTAAATGAATTTTTGAAACATTTTTCTTTTCTTTTTTTTTTTTTTTCTGTTCAGTTCCTTTTAGCCCAAAACAATATCATCAGCAAAATCTTTCACTTGATTGCCAAGAAAAAATCTGCCAAATATATATGAATACATATGAATATATATGTTTAAATATATATATATATATTTATACATACATACACACATACAGACATATATATATATTCTTTTTCTTCTTATCTAAAACATTTAATCTAAATTGCATTTTTTTCCTCCTTGAGTGTAGGCAGGCATTTAGTACACATACAAATACGGACGGACGATTAGTCGGTGTGGGTAAGTTTTTTTTTTATATGAAAAGGGCGAAAAATTTCACCTGCTTTCTTTGAAAATTATATTTAATATTATATTCCAAAACGAAAGTTCAGATAATCAGTCAGATTCAGCAAATATTTTGTAGCGAGTGGAAAAAAGTACGAAAACAGAGAAAGAGAGAGAGAGAGAGAGAGAGAGAGAGATAGAGAGAGAGCGTGACAAAGGAGATGTTTAAAGCTAATCATTATATACACGTATGCATGTGTATACTGGGATCTTTGAATGAAAATTTATGAAATTACGTAAAAATGAAGATCTCAACTAAATGATAATAAAACTTGTTTAATATTGAAACCATTGAAATGAATAAAAGGAGGGAGGGGGCAAACATACAAAGATAAAGAGACTAGTGTAGTGTAGTCGGTCGGTCAATTTATTTTACATCTTACATTAAATAAACCAAATTTTATCTGACACCTAAACGACTTTCATTCACAATTCCAAAGATCTTTTATTATGTTTTTTTTTTTTTATTTTCAATATAAAAACAAAGATACGATACGTGTTCGTTCAAAATATTCTATTGAATGCATTTGCATCGTCGTCAATCATTTCGTGTCTTTTTACCATTAACCTAAGAGAAGTGTTAGAGAGATACGTTTATATAACGTCGTGTGTTTATAACGAGTTAAAATACGTATCGAACACCTTTATAAAGTGTGTATGTATTTCGTGATGAACGTGGAAACAGTGGAATCGATTTATCAAGTCTTGTTTGTCTGTCTGTCCGTATGTTGAAACATCACGATTATTTGCTTAAAATATGATCTCGTTTTTTTATTCTTTTTTCTTATCTTATTAGATTAAGTTCATACAGTTCACATGCGAATTATATAAAGAAAATTTTAGTGTGGACAAGTACTTATGAGATGCCAGCAAGCATCTTTTAAAGCATTTATGAATTAACGAAGCATACGATATTTAGAATATAAGGAAATAAAGTAAACGAATATCTCGCATAAGAACTAGTGGTGGCAAAAACCTTACGCAAGACAGAACATTTTGCTAGCAACATGTACCCGTAAACAAAACTTAACAATAACAAAGGGATGAAAACAAATATTAAAAATTTTAATTTATTTCTATTATTCTTATATTTTCTTTTATATAAAAAAGTAAAAGAAAAGAAAAAAACTTTTTAAAAGAAATGGTTTTTTATACTAAAATTCTGCATTTTTTTAAGTTTTCGTTTATATTTTCGTCGCGATCATGAGCTTGAAATAATACTAAAAGGCTACACAATTTCATTTAAGATGAGCATTGAAATGTTGGTCCAAAAGCTAATACGAATTGTTTCTTATTTATTTTATTTTATTCGTCCGATGGATCGATCGTTTGGATTGTACTATTGATATAATTAGACAATAGTCGCTAAGACCAGATCAGAGAGGTATAGTGGGTACTGTAACAACTCGAGCTTCAATCGATGCTGTCCACGCCATGGTAGTCATCGATTTGTGAGACAATGCAATTGTTCCATCATGAGTTAAGAAGGAAACAGTTCTCTTACCACCAAATTTTCATGCGTAATAAGGAATATAGCGTTTTTTGATATCTTTAGGATATCAGTTATTTCTTTCAACTGCAATTTACGAGGTTATCGAGAATAATCTTCAAGAACATCACAAAATTAATGTCACTAAAACTAGAACTTGTAACTTGTAAATCAATTATCGAAAATACATGAAACTGTGACAGGCTTTATTTAATATGGATTTGTTTTTTATTCTATTTAAGATAGTATCTGTGTTATTGTTCCCGGAATTATTGATATCCTAAAACTGGATATAAATACGCAAATATGAATTTAAAAAAAAAAATCCCGATAATTTAAGTAATTAAAGAAAGATTTTCTAATAATCTTCCATATTCTCTTCACGATCGTGATGATCGATGTTTCGTGTTTAAAGATAATGGTTCAAAGATAACGGTCCAAAAAAAAGAAGTGGAGGGAAGAAAAATTGGGTGTGACCGCAACTTGTGTAAGGTGTACACTCAACCGGTAAATTGTTATGCCTTTACCGATCGAGCTTTTACTATAAGCTGCGATTACAATCATAGTTACAATACAGTCTACCATAGTTTGAATTGAACACGGATTTTCCGACTTCATAGTCTCGCTTTGTATCAACTAAAATATGCGGTAGCCCAACACTTGATTCTCAAGAAAAATTGAATAAAAAAAAAAAAATGAATATTAATGTAAACGCATTATATTGTTAATTACTTAATTAACATATTAATTATAGCAACGATAATTGTTCTTTAAATGAAATTTCTAGCAACACTTCGTTGGGGATTACATAGACCGTACAAATTCCACCTTTAGATATCTAAAGGTGCATATATGAGCGTATATCAGTGTGATCAGTTATTCCATGCATAAATTTAATACTTATAGGCAGTTATTAGTTATTAGTAAAGTAGCTAACACGAAAAAATAAATTACATATAAGCATACATACGCATATGCATGTAGATAAAAATGCATGCATGCATGTACGTGAGTTCCGAAAATTTTCGTCACACAAGACGCTAGATAGTAAAAATTAACAGCTTTCATAAACTTTGCACAAACATTATTATTAAAATTAATTTAATTAATAATAATATAATAATAAATAAAAAAAAAATAGAAAAAATACTTAAATCGTAAGTGTTGACCGTTTTTAATACTTTGAGTTCGACTATGGCGGTATCTATTAATTAAATATTAATTACAATGTTGCAGAAACGTGTTGCAGGTTTTTTGTTTCTGATATGAATAAAACTTTTTTTTTTTTTTTTTATTATTAAATTTTTCATTTAGTAAATTGAAGTTTCAGAGTTCATCAAGAACTTGTTTAACTTCTTTGAGTTTAGCTTAAGATCAGTCGAATAAATATCGTATTTTTGCGTAGTTCTACTTGTTTTATATAATTACATCGAAAGCAGGCAAAGTTTCAAGTTCAGAACTCAATATTTATTTAATTATGTGTGTGTGTGTGTGTTGCAGTCATTTAATTACATGAAAATTGTTGTTCGGTTAAGAGATTAAAGTTGTTTAATTATTGAATTTAGTGACGATTACTTGTAAAAAAAAAAAAAAAAAAACCAAACCACATACGTTTTGCTTAACTTTTTGATACTATACTCGGTCCACCTATTGTGTTATCCCTTATAAAGCGAACGAATATAATCACAAAATATAAAGTAGAGTAAAGCCTCACATTCGTTTGTTTCTTTTAAGACTGCAATTTGAACTTATCCATGTGCATCATTTAATTATGTTTGAAAAGCCGTTGCAAGGTTTCATATTTAAATACTTATGCATTCATTGCAATTTTACTGATGTTAATATCAATTTGCGATCATTACAGTTTTCGTTCGAAAGGACAACATTACACTACAACTTATCTTTGATAAGTGGCTTCAACAAAACCTATAAAACACAGGCTTCTTAAATAAGAAAAGAATTGAATTATTGGACATCATTTCGAACGAGAGCATAGCCTTCATTGTAAATCTTATATGAAACTATAATAAAATTGTAAACTTCACTCAGTAAAAGTCAATGTTAAAGCACATGTGATTACCAAGATTGCGCTAAATTCTTTAAATCTGACAGTGATTGAAAAATTTGCTCCACACATTGTCAAAGTATCAAGGGATGTAGAATTTTATTAAGATAAACAATCCCGAAAATCTACTGATATATCTTTGCAGATAAACAAACATATATTACAAAAATATATATCAGTCTCGGCGTACGTTAAAGTAAGATCCAGTCGCTGGTTCGGGTTGATTAGTGATCTGTAATTATTAGTTTCCTATGCTTATACGTTCGCTGCCCTTATATGCACATCCATCTATGCGTCCCTTTTGAACGGTCTTTCATATATAGGCATGAATATACACCTACCACTCTCTTTATCTACTTTCTTCATTATACGTTTTTCAATGCATTTGTGATTTTTTTCTTTCCATGCATTCTTGTGTCCATGCTATCTTCTCTAGACAGGACGATCATTTGATTTTCAATCCATTCTTTAATCTTCTCTCCAATCGTTCTCTGTCTGTACATCATATTTTTTCATCACCTTATAAAGCCCATCCATTCACTCGTTTTTAGAATTAGAATCGTTCCATCTCTGGCTGTTCCTTTGCCCTTTACTTTACTTTCTGCTTGTGGTCATTGAAGAAAATTTAAAACCTTTAACAAATGTCGAAAAGTAAGTAACAGTACTATTACAAAGTCGGTTGTGAAAGTTTATTTCTTTAATTTCTTCGAACACAAAACAAAAATACGATTTTCGTAATTTTGTGTGTGCTTACATTCGACAGAAATTTTTTTACTTAATTTTAAACATAATAATGAAATAAAAATAATTGAATTATTATTCGTAAGTCATTAAACAAAGGCACACGATCCATGAAAACTTTGACAATAACAACAACAAAAAAACAACAAAAGCTGGTAGAAACATTTTAGTCAGTTAAAGTCGACCATTAAATACGGTACAATGCTTCATTTAATATAATTTCTTATATATTTTTGTGATAAAATAACAGTCATTCTATCTGATTTCCATGCAAAGGCATGTTTTTTTGGGGGTGAGCCCTTAAGGTGGAGAAATGTTGAAGCGTTCACTTCACTTACGTGATCCATATTTAGAAAATTTAAGTTTTCTGTCAAAGAGATCTTATTATTCTTCATTATGTTCAATCGTTTACAAGCTATTAAAAATTAGAGTTTTTTTTTACACAAAAAAAATTACTTTTCGTAGGAACACTTATATGGGATGTAGTTGAAAGAACGACTCTGAATCGTTTGGTATAATAAAATGTGTGGATCTATCTTACGTTTTTCTGAGTATTACATACATCAACATAAACTTGATGTACTCTGTACCACAGAATGCACGTGGAGTAGAGTAGAATTGACAACACTAGCTACAAAAATCGTCCGTTATGAGCAAGATATGTTGTTGTTATTGTTGTTGTTGTTGTTTTTCTCATATTTGCTATATATAATAAAAATTGCTTTGAAATCTTTTTCACTTTTTTATTATTATTTTCATTCTTGTATTAATCAAATCTTTCAAAATGTCTAAAATTATTAAACATACGTTGAATGCTTCGAAAAAAAAAAAAAGAAAAAACAGTCAGTGTATCTGCGTGTGTATGATTATAGATTCTTTCATGCAATATTTGGTTGTAGTGTACAAGCAATTGAACTGTTTGCTGTTCAAATTCAATCAAATTGTAAATAAATCTTAACGAAAATAAATTTTAAACATTTTTTGGCGATTTTACTGATTTTAACTCACACATAAACAAAAGTACATATATGTGAACCTATATACGACATATATGACAAAAGTGGCAATCTGTCGAAAATGTTCAATGATTCAATGGCAGCTTCATAACAATTTTCAGATGAGAGTGCAGCATTAAACGCACACAAAAAACGCACATTAGGTGGACACAGCTAACTACTACTGTTTATCTGAAAAATTTTATTTATAATAATAAAAAAAAAAAAAAAAAACCCTAAAAGAATATGAGTTAAGCTTTATATGAGATTCATCTGTAGATAGGTTCATATATGTTAAAGTGATTTCATTATATTCGAAAACGCATACAAACACACACGTTTGCTCACTGGACGAAAACAAAAAATCACCTGACTTTAGAGCTCAATGTCTAGAAATGTCAAATGCAAAAAAAAAAAAAAAAAAGCAAAAAACAAAGCATTGCATTGCATTAATGCAATTCCTTAGCGGTTACATACGATATAGTAAATAGAAGGTCGATTATCGCATAGAAATGCGGCTGCTGTTATTGTTATTATTGTTGCTGTTGTTTTTGTTGTTGTCGTCGTAGATGTTGTTTTTGTTGTATTTCTCTACTTTAAACAATTTTTTACCATTTATAGACGACATAAAACTCCTGCGCCTCCCATGCATTTCGAAATAACATCACATTCACACAACTACTTAAACATATATATTTGTACATATATATATATACATCTATATATATTTAGATATATAAACCTTACAAAAGATTTAAGCTACAAACTTGATTGCTCTTGACTCACGTACACATTCGTATATATATACACACATATATATATTTATATACTTATATATATATATATATATATATGAATATATGTACATTAGCCAAAGTGCGTATAGCCGTCATATATACATACAAAAAAAAGTATGATGACTACAAAAACACATTACATAAAAAAAAAAAACAAAATTATATATAGACAGATATATGTATGTGTATATACGATAATAAAAAAAATGAAATAAACGCATTGACTTGACTTGGTAAGACAAGCATACATGATCGATCTTGACGTTTTTTGTTATTGTATTTCTACTGCAACAAAACCAAGTGCGACTTAAAACGTCATCTACTGAATGCTTAACCCTGAAGGAAAACTTTTCTATACTATAGTAAATTTAAAAAAAAAAAAAAAACTTTTTTTATTTTTCAATTTTTTTATTTTTATTTTGTTAAGTCCTTTTTCTTAACAAAAAATAATAATAATAAAAAAAAAACGCAATAAATAAAAAAAAATAAATTTTCAATTAATTGAATTGAACTGAATCTTTTAAGCGCAAAATTTTCAAATCGAAGTCCTTACCCGACTGTTATTTTATGTTTGAAATCATGAAAAAGTTTTATTTAAATTTTAATGATTAGAAGTGACCGAATATGCCAACATGTATACACTTGTTTGCTTATGTGTTTCTAGTGATACCTCTGCCTTTTAACAACTTTATATAGATGCACGTACATAAGTGCGTACAAAGTGTACCGTATTTGGTGGTTGGTTTGGTTACGCGATTCAACCATTTTTAAAATGTACTCTTTTTTTATATGGCCACGGCTTGGTGGTATCAATTTGATACTTGATCAAAGTTGACGAGTTTGTAACGTACACGAAAAAAGCACAATCAAGATGAGAAGAAGAAGCAGAAAGAAAAAAAGTATTTGTAAATATATAAACATATGTATACATATATGTATACATATACACAAACATATATGTATATATATATATATATATATATACATCATATACCAATATTGTACAGACTGTTGACATTCAGTTGATTTATGAGGAGTTTAAAAATGCTCTAAATATGGTTGCACACCGTGACAGAGATTAAATGAACATTTTTGACATAGTTTTTCAATAGAAAAGTTTTCATGTGTATTTGATTTTACTAATAATAAAAGGGAATTTTCTTATTGACTTACAATTTTTTATTTTCAAGTGTTCATAGTCACGCTTTAGATGCTTGTAGCAGGTGTTTAAGAAGAATTCTGCAAATAGAATTGAAAAAAAAAACATTTATTAAATAAATTTTTAAAGATTTCTATCTATAAATTATTTAAATTTTAACGTCAAGAAGATCGATTCGATCGATTACACTGTCTAATCAATTAATGTTATAAAGTAAGGAAAAAGTTCGTAGCGCCAGTCGATTTAATGTTACCAAAGTTATTCGATTCTAAAAAAGAAAAATAGATTTTCTAAATTATTTCATTATTTTTTATTATTATTTTTATTAAAAATTACTTTTTTTTATTTATAAAATAATCATAAGTTTTTTAAAGAGGACAGACATATCGGATATATCGGACATATCGGATAATAAGAAAAAAGGTAACAAAATAGATAAAAATGTTATTTACATCTTGTAGCGAATTTTAAATACTAGTGCGTCCCAATAAAAGTAAAAAGTTTTCGTTAATGGTATCAAACGATCGATTGAAAAAATTTCCCATTAAATTTTCAGATGATTTCATCACACATTTCTTCTTGTATAGCGTGTAATTTGTGGAGAAATTTTGAATTTAAAGCCTACTTTCAAATTTCAATCCTTCGCAAATACAAATATATTTGGCTTTTGCTTTGGCTTTTTTTACACGATTTTTTTAGGAATTTTCCGCAGTAAACCCTAAAAGTATGAATGCATAAGCAAACAGGCAGATGAGCTTAAATCTTGCACTTGGAATCTTTTGATTATCCTGCACACATTTATGGGTTAATGAGAGAAGCCTATATCCATCTCTCTGTGATAAGATTTTCTTAGAGTTGAATGTTTTAACGGTTATCTAATTTGGAAAAGTACATTTTTCTCTTAATAATGTCCTGCTACACGTGCATGGTAATCGGGCATATAGAGTTATTGTCTTATATATGAGAGGGTCTGTTTTTGCAAAACGTCATTGAGTGATTTACTTTTCTAACAGAAGGATCACTAGGTAATGCCATACGTGCGAAACGTGTTATTTTGGAAAAATTGTTAGTACTTTAGTACTTGCCTTGAGCAAGGAGCAAGACAGACTATATGGTTATATTTGCCTTGTGACGCTAGTGTCACTGTGAAAAGATTCGATTGTGTATATAGTTGTCATGATAAACTACGTTCGCTTAGCATGTTACCATTGTATTACACGTTATTCTTAGTTAATGCTCTATCTGAACTTCCTTTACCAATTCACACCTATTTAGTGTTTTGATATAAAAAAAAAAGTTTTTGTCTCTAAATTGCGTAAATTTCCACACTAGAGAAAGCATAAGAATTATATTTCATAATTTGATAACATTAGATAGTGAAGTTTCGAAAGATATAATATGCGGTTGATTACAATTAATTACAAATTATTGAATTTGAATTTGAATTATTTCCCGTAATCTTGCCCGTATATTTATAAACTCATATAAAAGAGGTTCGCGCTTCTGGATGCTTGCAAAGAGAAATTTTTCTTTTTTATTTCTTCTTTGAAAACTAGAAGAACTGTATGTTAAATATTCATCTCAAAATTTTCTTATTCCTGCAAATGACTTTCAATCATTGCTCGTCAAATGAATGTAATAAACGAAAAACAAACGATTAGACACATGGTTGAACAACTTTATAAACATTATATTTATTCGAAAACTTTTTTTTTCGAAAAAAATTTTATGATCTTTACGTTTCTCCAGCATTTTTACCTAATAATATGACCCTTTTGATGCTGAAGGTTAATGTGATGGTGGCAAAGATTACACATAATTCGTTTAAATACCTGTTCTGTCTTTGTTTGTGTTTTTGTTTTAACTTTTACTTTGTTAAACACTAAAAAATTATAAAAGTATTTTTTATTTGTTTGTTAACACCCGCTTGGTAAATTAAAGCCTAACCGAGGCGGTATATTTAAAAAGTTGAGCTTTTATTAAAGTTGATGATTTATTTGTAATTTATTTAAATTTCAATTTACCTCAAGCTTTTATGGCTAACTGAGACAATAACATTAACACTGGTCTACAAGATTTAAATTTTTTGTTTTTCTGTTTGTATTTTTGACTAAATAAGTTTTTGTTTCTTTTTGTTTTCTACTGAATCCCCAAATACATCTCTAAACGCCCGTTAAACGTAACTCTAAACATTTTTCTCAGTCCGTTAGCGTAGAAGCGATATGTTTCTCTCCTTTCCTTACTTTCTTCTACTACTTATATCTTATATTATTATACTTTATTATTGCACTTAATCGAAGTAGTTTAGATTTTAAAGAATGAGCCCCCAAGGATTTTTAACGATTTCTTTCTATAAGCAGATAGTTTAACTTTGTCTTCTACAAAATTTCATTGATTGCTAGCAGCTCCACTTTCTCTTTATATAAGACGAAATTCCCTATGAGATCACTTAGCTCCCACTAAACATTTCAAGCTGGAAATATGAATTTTATGCTGTCGATGTATGGATCATACCTTCTGGCGTATCACTATCCATATGTCTTCATTAAGATCAAGGGTGCACTTCTCTGGTTGATGAGGAATAGACGGGTCATTTCTATGAGGCATATGAACGAATAACCGATGGTTAACTTGAATACTGTATAACTATCTTCTTCTTCTTTTTAGTGATACCCTTTTTAATAGGAACCTTTAAACCCAACTGAGAGTCAATAACATGGTTCTGAGATTCCCTCTCTTCTTCTGTTTATTCAATAACGTAGATTGTTCGCATAATTACTGCAGTATATGTGAGGTACTTAAGCTTTTATCTTGATCGCCAAGTTCTCATCCACACAAAGTACAAGTGATATGCTTTATGTATAAGGCTATTGGGCTAAGATCAGTTCGCCACAAATATAAAAACAATCTCGAGGCCTATTATACAAAGACAAAAGAAGCGAATACTTCAGAACCAATCAAAATTTAAACCTAAAACTAGATGAGAGCTAATCATCGAATGCTAGTTTAGTCTAGTTTATGTAAAATTAATTAGAAGCTTCACCACAAGTTTACCATGTGATTTTTATAACTTTAGCGGATCGTGTTGCTCAGTCAAGCGTAAAGCGACGAGATAAGCAACATCATTTTGGCTGTAGACCAGTGTAATATACAAACAATAGAAAATTATAAAAAAAAATGAAGCAAATTAACTAAAACAATTTAAATTAAATTTTTTTCTCAAGGGCAAAATTAACCGAATGTATGTGTACTATAAAAACAACACTTTTTTTTAGAAATTTTAGAATAAAAAAAGAAAAAAAATTAAAAATTTTAAATACAGTTGCACTCAAAATGTTATCACAAAAAAAAAATTCCAAAGTTTTTTCTGCTTTTGTGGACTGCGAAACATTGAAAATTATTTTCGTAATTAGTAATGTAACGTAATTGCGTTTATCGTTTATCGTAAACTTCTAGATTGACTTGGTAATGTTCATCAGTCCGTATATTTATCCATCGTTTTGGTTCTCTAGCTATTGATACAGGCGCTCATCTTTGTCTCAAGCTTTCTCTTTGCTCTCTTACGGCTACCTGTATTATCCATCCGCTTTCGCTACGTCTGCCCAATCATTCGCTCATATTTTCGAAATTTTAATAAAAACAATAAATAATAAATTCATTGTTTTTGGTTGCCCATGTAATTAATTGATCTATAATTGCCCTAAGTATTTACTTAATCCTGCCATATTTTAAATCAATATATGTTACGCTTTGTAGCTTCTGAACAGATATTTTCTTTTTTTCCTAAATTTTCCTGGACTTCTTGCATTTATTGCAAAATGTTTGCAAAAATCGATTATGTCTTCTGTTGTAAGTAAAAGTTAGTCTAGGCGCCCAAATTGAGAATGTATGTGTATATAGAAAGTTTTTCAGGATTCTGCTTGAAATATATACCAAGAGATTGAATAATGAAATTTTTTTTAAGAAGACTTGCATTTTTAGCATTTTACCGCTGGACAATCTGATCCAGTAAATCCCTTATTAAAATCTCTCTCTCTGATAACAACATTTTTTTTACGGTATGTACGACGACTGCTTGTTGTAAAGAAAAAACAAAAAAAAAGTTCAAATGAAATATTTATCAATTAAATATTCTTTTTTTTTTTTCTTTATATACATTTCAATAAAATTATATATAAATAAAATTAGCATTTGACATTTGTTGACACAACGTGCTGTTACCATTTTTGGTATAATAGCAGCAAAGTTAAAGTTAAACTATAGTCATAAAGACCAAAAGCAATAGTTGCATCAAATGTGTAAGAGGTGGCGATGGTGGTGGTGATGGTGATTGTGGTGGTGGCAGTAGCGACGTAAAGAGATACAAAAGATTGTTTTTAAAAGTCTTTTGTATACAAATGAAAAGCTAACGTAGAGATTAATGCAAATTTAATGCAAATTTATGTTGACAATTGTCAACGCCAGTATTTTGTATTTTAACTTCAATTTTTTTTCTTGTTCTCTTTCTCTCTCTCTCTCTCTCTCTTTGTCTCAGCTCCTATGGTTGGCTCTTGTTTTGCTTTTTATTTTTTATTTTTTATTTTTTACTTAATAAAATTAATAATGAGCATCGATGTCATAACAAGTGACACATGACAGATTAATAAAACTTTTGTTTTTTCTTCCATTGATTAAGAAAAAAATCTATACAAATATTTAAGCAATTAATTCCGTTAATAATAAACACGCACAGCTTTGTTTTTGTTTTTTTTTTAAATTTAATTACTTCGAAATTCCTGGGAACTCAACTATACTCTATAAACTACTTAGAATGCATGGAAACTTTGATTATATTCGTTATGTTCATTATGTGTGTGAATTATTCGTTAATTTTTTGCAAAACCAGTGCAAATATCTTGTAGTTGTTTACTATGTTCTGTTGACCACCTGGATTTGTTTTGGAATCATTTAAAAACAAAAAACAAAACAAAAACGAAAAACGAAAAACGAAAACCAAATCAGAAGCAAAAGCAAAACTAAAAAAAAAAATTCATTTATCGTTTAACAACACACTAATTGAACAAGAGTTCGGAACTATTTTATTTTATTTGAAAAATAAAAATAAACCATTTAATTGACTCCAGATGTCAAAAATCATTCGGTTCATATTACAGTCAGTCAAAAGTCGAGAAATTATTTTTTGTTTCTTTCGAAATTTATTACTTTTAAGGATTTATAGGACATTTTTGATACTGATAATCGGGTTCTCTTTCATGCTTAAATAGATGGAGTAAGTTTTCATTTTATTTCTGTCGTGATTTTTGTGATTTGAAGAATAATCGTTGTATGGGGGACGGACATAGTCAAATCAGTATATATGTGTTTTTTGTCAAATTCTCTATAAAATTCTGCAGATAAATTCATTCCTAAATGGAAATTCTAAATAATTTACTCAGAACTCAAAAGTAGCACAAAATTTTTGCTTTATGGATAAACACACACACATGAATAGTTGTAAAAAAAAGAAAAAATTTCTTGCACAGGAATATTTCTAATCAACAAAAATATAAATAAAAATAAAAAAAAGGAAATTAGTAAAAAAAAACATAACTTTAATAATTAAAAAAAAATAATGTAACGAAATCATTTCTTCCAGGACCCCAGCAAAAGTGAAACTTGTTGAACGTTGAAAAAAAAATTATGTTTTGTAATTAAAGGAATCATATGTTTTGCAACAATGAAACAGACTTAAAAATTCTATAGAGATTTTCTCGAGTTCTTTTTCCTGAGTTCTATATATAGGGAACCCGATAATAGTTCTATTATTTTATAAAGCATTCAACATATTAAAAGTTTGGACATTATTTCGATCTGATAAATATGTGAACAAAGGATGCAATGAGTACTAAGTTTGAACTTTCTATTTTTGCTTCAAAGCAGGAAATGGACGATCAGTTCGACAAATTAATGCTACTAAAAAAAAAAAAAAAAAAAAAAAAAAAAAAAAAAAAAAAAAAAATGAAAATTTCACAAAATTTGCTAAATATCTGATGAGTATGATCCGATGACAACATTAAGGAGATGACAGCAATAATTAATATACTTTCATCATCATTTGGTGGCAAATGTAAGCATCTTACCTGCACCATTAAATAAAAACGACGACTGAGAAGCGTAGAAAAAAGTCAGATTATTTGAAAGCTGTTACAGATTTATTCTGGGTCAATAGATTAACCCGATTCATTTACAATTTTATACAGAGGTTAGGAATTTTTATAAAACCTCCCATTGCACTTAAACAAAACCATAAAGATGCTATAGCTTCCAGTAGTTTATGTCCATATTAGTTTGTAACCGTATTTAATAAAGTTAAAGTTTACCTCTTTCTATATGTAGTGTATGAGTTACGATTTATGTATTAAATCTTAATGGGTCATAGAGAAATGGTCATTATATAAACGACCTTAACTTACCCGCAAATGTGTATATGAATGTTTCTATATATAAATGCGACTGAGTACAAGGTTTTCTTTTTTTGATTTTTAACTGGTTTTCTTTTGTCCTCCCCGGCATACCTCCTGTACAAGTAGCGGGTGTTTTTCTTAATTCTAAAACCACTTTCAAACTTTAGCCATTTGATTTAAGCAAAAGGCCTACAAAAGTCTATCCAAAACAACTCTAGCAATAACAATTGTGTTGTTATTGTGTATGCATTTATAATAAATTCAATGAAAAATAGAAATAAAAATAAAAATAAAAATAAATAAATAAAAAAAGAAACAAAAATAAATAAATAAATAAAAACTTATTGAAAATCTAACCAAACGACCTTAAGAAATATGCGCACATGTGCAACACCAGTCAGCAATCAGTTTTATGCTGCCACAGAAATAGAATTGAACTCTCACAGCATATTTCTCTGACTAGTTGGCTGACCACAATAAATGATTTAATGCATTGTTGTTGCTGTTATTGCTGCTGTTGCTGTTGTTGTTATTATTATTATTATTGCAGTTAAAACATTTTCAAGTTGTAGGCAAGTGTTGCTTGAAAAATGACTGAATAAAACCACACTCTACAAATCGACGAAAGTTTTGTTAAGTTATGAAATTTCTACCGCGAATAAGTTAAAATTTATGGCATGTGTAGTAAAAAGGAAAAAAATGCAACAAACCAAACAATGTGTTTATAAATAACAACAAGAACAACAACAACAATTGACAATATTTATTATGTATGAAGTTTTTTAAAAAGAAACAACGATCTCATCTCTTATTTCATTACAATCATCGATAACGATAAACTCAATGACCTTAGTTTCCCACAAGCATTTTAGTAGTTCACGAGCCACAAAACTCGCACTATGGTATCTACGAGTGCGTGCCTTAAGCATTTTAGTAAAACGTTTGAAGCACCCACTATTGATATTCGTGCCTCTAAGTATATATAGAAGCATTAAATTATAAAATCTTTTTTTCCTAAGTAGTTGTCAGAGTTTCTTTCTTATCTCGGTATTGCTTAGAGTAGTAGTCTCTTTTCGTTTTTCTTCTTTTTTTTTTTTTTTTGTTTTGTTTTTTTGAAAATTTTTCGAACCTTTGATGAACTCTTTGCGCATTGATCTACTTTATGTAAAATACGAGCTTTTATTTCGTACGCTACAACTGAAAGGTATGTTTCGTTCATGAATATAGAAAAATAAAAGTTATGCTTCAAAGTAAACAAATGCCCGCAACTAATAGATTTGCTTACAATTAGGCATTCAGATAAATGAAGATATATTCATTTTATGCAAAAAATTCTGATTTTTACAATGTTCGAAAATATGATATACATATGCAATTTGAATTAATTAGAAAACAGTTATACATTTCGTTAATTCTAGATATGTTATGAAATTTTAGTCACATTTTCGAGCAGATATGAGAACATTTCAAATCAAATGAATATTACACTGTGACCGATATATAACAAATTATCATATTATTCTAAGGAAAGCAGAGTGGTCAAAGTGTCAAAATATACCTACCTAGCCGTATAATATTTTGTCTTATTCTTTCCAATGTACGCTAAAATTTTTCGGTGCAAATGGCTTTTTTTCGGATCAATTATTTTTTATTTTTGTAATTTTCTACAATGTACCTGATAGGAGCGTTCGTATATTAAAGACCTACAAAATTTTTGTTGCTTAATATTAAAATTTATTTGAAATCTTCACGTTACTGAGTTGATTTGTGCTTAGATGGCCTTTATTTTTAAAATAAAGATAAGATTTAAGGATTTTATTATTAAAACATCTAAAATATGTTATAGTCGAGCAAGGCCGAACATTTAATACCCTAAATCGTTTCACTTACGAAAATTCCTTTTTTGTTTTCATGATAAAATAACAAAAATTTTACTCTGTTTCCATGTAAAAATATGCAATAATTAAGAGTCATTGTAAAGGAGTAAACTGACTGAGTGGCCCAACTATAGTAAATTTAATTATTCTTGTCAAAGCTGTTGCTATTCCTTAACTATTTCTGCCATAATATACTGAAAATTTGAATTTTTTTTGCCATGTAAGGACTTAGTTTTCTTATGAGCACTTATATGCGGTTGGGTCCACAAATAACTGATCTACGTGATTCAAAATTTTGTACCGTTAGTTTCTTGCTATTATGGACTAATCTTCAACGTGAAATGTTAAAAATTACAACCTTTCTACCATATAAACTATTAATTTTCCTAAGCAGATTTATATAAAACAAAGGGTTCAAAAAAATGGTCGCATTCGAACCAAGTTTTCCACATTTATTTCATATGTCAAAATGCTAGTTTCTCTTGAATTTTCTCGAGAAATATGGAGGATTGCAATTTTTTCTGTATAAAAACTTTTTGTCAAATGGAATATTGCAAGGGGAGTGGACTGCTAGAAATGTTGCGATCGACTCTATTCTGAAGAATGCTTTTCTTTGATCCAAAACAGGTCAGTGTATCAAATTAAGTTAAATATATTTTAAAAATTACGATCTGTAACTTGAAAACAGAAATAAATGAACCTACAAATCAGACGGTCAGACAGACAGATTCTTAAATCGATTCAAAAAATTGTTCTAAATCAACGGGTATAATAAAACGTAAGTCTAAAGAGCCTTTAATCTTTCTAAGTGTTACATACCCTTGCACAAACTTAATACAATAGCATAAAAAAAACCATATAAAATGCGTTACGTAACACGAAATAAATCTACGGCGGCAGTAAGCGGTGGTAATCTAAATTTTATTTTTCAAACTTGCTTGCTTAATTGACCTGCCGCTCTCGTTATAAATATTCCTATCATTTTGAAGCTAACTCTGTTAACAGATGTTCCATTGAACTGCTCTGAAAAATTTTATTAACAAAACAAATTTGTGACTTTAAAGGGGGAAAGAAAAAAATTAAAGAATGCCTTCAATATATTTCGTATGAAATTAATATTTTTGCAAGAATTTTATTTTTTATAACCTAACACTGATGGATAAAATTTTTGATTTCTCTCTGACGATTTATCGCAATTTATCACAATCTAAACTACATTTGATTTCATTATTTAAAAACTAAAACTTAAATACTACTTTAAGCCAATTTTGCAAATGTGAACTAATTGCGTAGTCCTGTAGTCCAATGTTATCGTCTAGTTTAGGAGAATCGATTTACATGTATATCTCTACAGATGTTTGGAGTAAACTATTCTGTAGCAATAGAAAATTATTTAACTTTATTACGACATATTCTTCTCCCTCAAATTCACTGAGAGAGAATAAGCTGCTGTAGCAATTTAAAAAAAATAATTTTTTTTTCTTTTATAAAAGAAAAGGTAATAGGAAAATAATATTCGAGAAAGCTCTTAAAGATATATTTAGATATTAAAAGCACTGCTACTACTTTTCGTATCGGTCTCAGTTCGATTTCTAATCATTTGTTGTCCAGATGAAGATGCATTAATGTATTTTCCCTCGGAAACATTCGTTAGCGAAATAGAATAGAAAAGTCAGCAATCGAGCCATGATAGACATACGCGGCTGCATCGTTCCCGCCAAAAATACATGAACCTTAAGAAAACTTTCAATAAGTTTTTCGAAGCGTTTATAAATATAACGCATATCCTATACTATCCTGTTTCCTATCATGAATATAATTGACAACCGTCTAAGTCGGATATTTACATTACTCATCATCAGTTAAGCTTAACAGTTCAGTTAACATTTCAATTAAATGGTCAGATTCATATAAATGCTGTTAGGTGAACGTTAAATCAAAGCGCACTTTTCTAGTTTTTCCCTTCTGTTTATTCAACTTTCGCACTAGTGTGTACTAGACGCAATAAAAAAGAAAACGTTACCATAATATATTATAGAATTTATTGGTCGGATTATGGAAATTATTGTTCAGTAGCAAATTAATGTTTTTAGTGTTTCAAATTTGTTTTATTAAACGTAAGAGACGTTTTGGTCGCCCTTGATATATTTGATATAAAAAATATTATATTTTTTAAATTAAAAAAAAAAACAGAAGTTTACTTTCGTTTACGATTTAATTGCTAATTCAATTGATCAAATAAAGCTTTAGCGCTACCAGCTAATATGAAAAGAAATGTTCTTTGATCCTCTCATTCGAGCAACATTGTTTCGTTTGTTTAATATGCAAGTAAAAGTGGCATTAAATTGATGTATGGAACGCAAAAATTGCGGAGTACGTCTGCATGCATGCATGCATGCACACACATGAACGTATATAAAGCATAAAATGCCATAACTTCAAGTCTATAAGAAATTACAATCTTTTACTATTTTTGTTGTTGTTGTTGTTGTTTCCTTTCAAATATAATGACATTTAATTATAGGAGCGAGGGTGGACATTTTTATGTTATTACTTTATGCACTACAAGAAATCACAAGATTTCAAATTACATATTTATAAAACGAAAATATATACACACACGCACACACATACACGTGCACACACATGACGTGAAAACTAAATAAAACACTTGCATAGACATATGAGACCAGTTCTTTTATTCATTTGTAGATTTTTTGCTGTTATTTTTTTTCTTAACTTTTTATTTATTTATTTATTTATTTGTATTTCTATTTTTATTATTTTTATTTTTGTTTTTGGTTTTTCATTTTCTGTCATGTAGGCAATAATTGTACTTGTGGTACTAAAGGAAATTGTAGAGTTTTACAATTGTGGTGTTTATGGCCGGCATATAAAGCAAAGCGTATTGAAAACAGGCAAACACTTAGGCAGGCAGGCGAACAGGCTGCTTGGCTGGCTGTCTGGCTGCTTGAACTGTTAAGCATACAATCAAGTCAGGCAAACACAAGCAGGCTTTTATAAGTAATCTTCGCTTGGCCACAAACTGCATATTATTAGCTATTATTACCATAAACAATGATTAAGCTTAGATGTTAAGAAGAACAAGAAGAAGAGAAAGAAGAAGCAGAAGCAAAAAAAAAGGAAAAGAATAAAGAACAAGCTTGTTGTTGCTGTTGTTGATATACCATGGAATACATATATAATCTATGGTTTTTCTGTTATGATTATTTTTAACCACCAACGCCGTCATTACACACATAAACCAAATACAAATGTATATATGATACGTAAGGCGAGTATGTTAAAGTAATTCTCCCCCTATATATATATATATATATATATAAAATAACATAGCATAACTAGTTTAGTTTACCGTGTAAAAGTGATGAATACCTTTACGAAGTGAAGAAGTGAAGAGACGGTTTGTTGGTTGGTTGGCTGGTTGACTGCGATGCATAACTGACAGGACAGACTAACTAAGCGACTGGCTAACTGAATTTAAATGGTGTTTTGTTAAACAAGAATTTAACAGCGCGTGCTAAAATGGCAGTAAATGAATTAAATGCGTGAAATTTTCTGATTTTCTTTCTTTTATTCGGTATATTTACTTATATAAACATATATATTTATATATAAATGTACGTACAAAATTGTGTGTAAGGATGTGTATATGATGTATAAACGTTTTAGTTTCTTTTTTTTTTTTTTTGTTTAGAACATATATACACAGTAGTACTATATATAAATTTTTGTTTTTGTTTTTTTCTTTTATAAATCGCATTGTGAGGCTTTTCATCACCTCCCCCAAGTAGTTAAACTGCATTTTTCTGCATATAACAACTACTACAACTACAGCATTCTACGGCAGGCAGAGTTTGTGCAGTTTGGTGTGGTTCTGCTAATGTGTCTCTAAAATTGGCATGTGCGCGCAAGCGTGCTTACCTGGTCGTTTGTTAGCTACTAACTTTTCACATTTTGTTTAGATTTTTATTATCGTATTATATATTTGTTTTTCTTTTGTGTTCCGTTGCTTTTGTTTCAGATTTTTTCTTATTTTTTTTTTCTATTTTTTTTTTTTCATTTTCTTTTCTTTTTGTGTTTAAGCTTTCAGCCATAAATCTAATGCTTATTTGCCACATAAGTAACATAAAAATGGTAGCAATGTTATACTTTGTTTAACTAGTAAGAAGAAAAGATAATAACAACAACAACAATAACAACGGCAAGAAAACAACATAACATAACTCCCCACAACGCAGCCCAGCTACCAACGCATAGCTATGCTCATAAGTTTTTCTTTTGCTTTTTCTTTTCCTTTTTTATTTTTATTTTTATATTTATTTCTTTATAACTAACATACCACAGTGTTTACAGCCAGGATTGACTCAGTCTACCTGAATGCCTGCTCGTGTTGGCCGCCCCGTTTTTATATATGCCCGTAATTACAATCATTATATGGTCTGTCGCGTTTTCTTTCTATGCACAACAACGTTAAAGTGCACTAAAGTGCACTTTGGAGTTTTTGGAAAAATATATTTCATGTATTTTTATTTTTCTTCAAGTGTTTGTCTCTTTTTTGTTTTTTTTTTTTATTTTAATTTTTTTTGGAAATTTTAAATTCATTTATTTAAAGAGATATCATAATTTTCTGAGTTACTTCGAAGCAGACACAAATACCTTCTGGAAGTGTGTTAAAAAACTTCAAACACAAAAAGCGCTCAAGGGATGTTTTATAAATGAAAAGTCACACACAAAAGCATGGAAAGGGAGAGTCTTTGAAAAGTAACTAATATGCACATATGAGTTTAATAAATTTATTTAATTCTTTATTTGTTTATTAAGTTTCTCTAGCACTTTTTTAAATTCTGTTTGATTTTAATCACTTTCCTAGCACAATCTTTCGGATCCTTTGATAGAATATTAAATGCGAGAATAAAACTTTAGAAATTAAAAGAAAAACTGTATTTATGTTAAAGCGAGACTGACTTGAGGCTTCAAACTGCTAACTTAAGAATCCTAGATGTTAAGCCCATATGCTACAGAAGGATGGATTTGCAACACTCAGAAACTTACTTATCGGTGTGCGCATAAATCAAGCTTTATAATGAATACGCAACTTAACACATAAGTTGTTGACTTAAGTCTTCCAAAAAAAAAACTACTACTACTACTGCGACTTTGCTTACGATTAAGTGGTGGGTACCAAAAATTCGGCCTAAAACGTATTTTTTTTTATACATTTGTGTTTCCAAATTTAGGGCAATAAAGAAAAAACACAAACGAAAAGAGAAGAAAAATTAAAAACAAAATCAACTGATAATTTTTGTTGAAAGGAAAATCGGTATAAATTAGTTTCAGTTGCACAGGCTTGCTTAAATTGCTTAGAATTTTTATTCGAACTCTTTCGGGTTGATAAGCTCGTGCTAAAGAAAATTTTGCCTTAAAAATTATGGAATTTTCAGAAGTCAGCTGCACGCTTGTTCTGTCTGGCCTTTCTAGCTTTCAAGCTATTGTTCAAAAGATTTTCCACAATTTAAATTTTTATTATTTTTCTTTAACTTAAAAAAAAGAAAGAAAAAATGTTTTTTTATTATTTATGTTGTCAGCGAATTGCGGTTATTTAAATTTCCTGTTGTAGGCTTAACTAATATTTTTTTCTTTTTTTTTCTTTTCTGCTTAAGCCTAACAAGACACCAAACATTAAAGAAAAAAAAAAAAATTAAAAACAGGAGAAGCGTGAAAACCGTGGGAGCGTAATCGATATTTGCCAGAAAGTGTTTTTTTTTTTAAAGAAAAAAAAAACAAAAAAAAATTGTGACTGGTTTTTTTGCGGTTCCTTAAGAAAACATACGATAACAACAAAATCTAAGGACTGCGGGTGACACTTGTTGCGGTTATTATTATTATTATTATTGTGCAATATTTTTTTGCTTTGTAGTCAAAACGGCAGAGGGTAGTGAGACCTGATTTTATATTAAAATTCTTACTCATAATAATGCCTTTTGAATTCCTTCACTACTTGGAGCGTACGCCCGCATAACGAAGCCTATATATACGACATGAAATGAAAAGTTTCCTTCTTTTTTCTTTTTTTTTAAATAAAAGTAGAAAAGAAGCAAAAAACGAAAAGAGACATAAGAGAAGAAACCACCTGTAGTGTTATAGTGGTCCTTATAGTAAAGGTAACAACAACAACAATAACAATAAAGTCTTATGCAAAAATATGTAAAAATTTAGCATACAAGGCATCTTTCACTGACCACCACAATGATGGATCACCGTAGATAAGCAGATTCGTTTTATTTTCTTGGTCATCATCATCTTTTACCTATATATACCTACAACACCCATAACCAGCGCGATACATATGTATATATGCACCTATGTGTTGTATAAAGAGTGCGTGCATATAATAATCGCATCAAGTTATTGTTGGTTTCGTTGCGGTTGCCGCATAACTTACTATAGTGTATGACACTACTTGAATCGGTTCGTCTTAGCTTAGATACATATATATATATATATAAATATGTATAATTTTGAGATGGGAGGAGGAGGGTGCGGCAAGTGGGATGATGATTGTTCTTGCAAGTGCTGTTTATGCTGCTGCTGCTGCTGCTGCTGCTGTTGGTGGTGGTGGTGCTGCTGCTGCTTGTGTTGGTGCTGGTGCTATTGCAACTGTCATGGCATCAAACGACTTAAAGCGCATGTCATCAGGCACCAAAACATATTAAAAAAAAAAAAAATAAATAAACTTATGATGCTGTTTCGTTTTTCTTTAAATTTATTTATTTATTTATTTTTTTTTTTTTTTTGAAGAGAGATCGAGTGACTCTGATTTTACAAAGATTCATCAGCCACATGATCATCAGCCAACGAAGTGTGTGTGTGTGTGTAATTGTACATGTGTGTGTTTGTGTGCATTTTATGTGAGTGTGTTTAGTAATGACAACAGCAACGGCGATGATGACGACAAAGACAACGACGAAGAAGAAGCTTTTTGTCTACTCTACATGACGTATGTCATTTTCCACATGCAACCTTTACATTAGGCGGTGTATACAAGATCTACAAAAATTCTGAGCCTTTTCTGCTTGCTGTCTTTTTCTCCCACTATCTCTCTTTCTTTCCCTCTGCCTCTGTCACCCTCTCCCTCTCTTTCTCTCTATATATATACATATGTATATATATGTGTATAGGTTTTTCTACATACGACATAGATGTATAATATACATCTCCTTTTTTTTCTGTCTTTTTTTCATTCGTCGTTCGTTTCTTTATGCGTTTTTTGAAATTAATTTTATTTATAGTCAAATTATACACGCACACTGTAAAGAATTTCTTTGATGGTGTTCCAGCGTCATTATATTTTCGTTTTTCTTATTGCAGACAGTAAAAATTAGAATAAAATAACAAACGAGCGGCTGTATTCGGTTTAGTTATCCATCACCCACGTGGTCGTTATTTGAAAAAGTTCATAAAATCAACATGTATAAGAACTACCTGAGTCTAATATATAGTTTACATAAATTGTGATTTAACACAAGAAAAATATAAATTTTCTTTAAATCATTTTTTAAATTTCTATATAGGAAGACAGTAGTAAATCGACCAGAATACCTTTTAATCCGAATTCTTGTAAGATAATTTTATCTATAATTATGTTATTCATCTTCTTCTTTTATATTAAACAAAAACAATTTGTTCATTTCTAATGCCAAAGAACAAAAAATATTAAATATAGTAGCCGTCCCTTATACGACCCAATGACTTCGAAATATCATATATTTCTGCATGCAACACCTAAGAAAACCGAATTTTCATATTTTTTACTGGTTGATATGACAACAAAAAAAAAGAAAATACGTGAAAAAGCCACCGAAGCATTAGAAGAAGTAAACGATAAGTTTTCGGTTTCTTTCTCAAATAGTAATTATTAATTTTTTTTATTTATGTATTATTTCGTAATAAATTACAAAATTTTTATTATTTCTTCCTCATTTTATGTTTTGTTTTAAAGTCATAAACTTTTAATATTAGTTTTAGTAAAATCAATGACGCGTTTCGAACTCTGACGTTGTTGTGCATACTTTCTCAAAACATTTTGATTACGCTCGACTGATAAGTACATCGGATTTAGTTCGACACGGTGTAAGTGTAAATATAGTGAACAAAAAAAAAATTAATTTTTCGTTTTGACGCCATTCTTTACGCGTCTAACTGCCATTTACCTTATTTGATTTATCATTTGACGCAAATGATTTCATAAGTAAATGTAGAACTACGGACAGACTTCGATCGATGACAAATAGGAAAAGTATTAGAAATAATGTAATTAATGGTAATTAATATTGAAATAAAAGACAAACTATAAATATCATCCATTCATGAATTAAGTGAGGAAAGTTTAATGCATTTAATGTAACAGACATTCGAAAGGATCACCGCTATAAAAGACTTTACTATCACTACATTCACCAAAAGTTCAACAAAATATTTAAAGGAATCTGAAGCTTGTGCTTCTTTTAATGTTATTTAAAGTTTCAATTTCAATGAGTATTATCTCATACATTTTACCAAATTAAACAGTCTTTGTTTTATCAGATTTAAGTAAAAGCTTTAACCAATACGTATTTTTCGTACAAGATTTTCACGATAAAAGGATATACAAGACACACGCAATCCTGCTACTGTCTGTAAAATGATCTTCAAGTTAGTGAGCCATACTTCGCAGATTAGACCTGCGTTCTTAAGGCATCGTTCATATCTACGACCAATTTCAGGTGTATCGTAATTTTTAATCTCGATCGTGTTGTTCCAATTAGAAGGATATTCACGTAACTATGTAGCCCATGAAGTAATCGAATTATTAAAATGGTATTTTTTCGAGCATTTTTACTAAATTTATCTTATCTATCTTTTGGAATCGAAGTATATTTTACTGTGCTTTGCCTCGTAACCTTCGTACATTTACTTAGACATAACAGGAACATTAAAGGAAAAGCAGAAAATATTTTATTTAAAAATTCGAATCAATATTCAAATTTCGACGAGAACTTTCCTAATAACCCAATGAAATTCACACTTCAACAAAATTTAAAGAAAGGTTAGAGGAAGATTTAAGGTTATAAGCTCGCTTTCTGACAACTTCTTTTTGATTTTTCAAAATGCATTCAAATGACTTAAGGTGCACAAAACACTTTGCAAACATGCAAACAACATTTGTAAAATGCAACACATTAAAATGAATATATTTTCTTCCTCTCGTTCTTTCTCTCTTACTCTTGCCTTCTTGCTCTTTCCGCTAACTTTTCTAAATGTTATCGATCTTGAAGTAAATAAACTGGAATTATTGCAAATTTACTGTAAAAACTATTCATAAACGGAGGTAAAGAAAAAAGAGGCTTTCTCCGGTAACCTTAGAATCCTCTACTTTTATGATCTATTAAACCTTTAGGGTCTTTAGAGGAATTTTCAATTATTTTTCTACTAGAATTTGTTTTTTTTTTCAACAAACATTTCTCTGTTTTTTTTTCTCTCTCTCTTTATTATGACCACTTTTTTGCTCTTTACTATTTTTTAACTATTTCATTGTGGTGTCATGGCTGTAAAAAATCCATTTGTTATGTAATTTAATTGAAAAACAGAAAAAACCACAAAAGAAATAAGAACATAAAGTAGCATCTCTTCAGCAAATGCCTGCAAGTTAGTGCTGATATAGTAAAATGTTGTATTACATGGCAATTTTTAACTGCAGCAAATTGTGTTAAAAGACACAAGAAATAAAATAATGGTTTGGTTGGGTGTTAATTTTGTTTTTGGATGTTATTGTTTTGCTGTTGTTCTGATGCGGAACTGAACTTGTAAATGTGTAAAAGGTGTATAGCAAATCAGGAGCATAAAAACTCACATACTTTACCCTTCTTTTTTCTGTTCATTTCTTTTTTTTTTTTATTTTAAAATTACTAGTATAGTATAGTTAAAACAGAGCCTTGAACGAGCAGTACCTTAAGCAAAATTATTTACAAAAACTAGAAGAAAACTACAAATTTGAACTTGAGTTACTCACATTAAAGAAAAATCATTTAACACATTTCGAAAGCTGAAACCCGAAATCCGAAACCTATCGTCACTTCTTATTCATCCTTCGGTGATGTTTTCCTTCACTCGACTATGTATATTTCTCTTTCCGTCTATCTGCCTGCATGCTAACCTATTTCTCCACCTATTTGCAGGCGAACAATCTTGTCTAACCAACCATTTGTTTGTCTGTCCATTTGTCAATTCATTCAATATCTATCGGCCGTACTTTCTAATCGTCTACATATCTACTCTTGTATCCGCGTTTTCGCTCATTTATCATTCTGTTGATCCGTCCATTTGTCCCTTTATTATTATCTATATACACACATTATGTCAATCGGCCACTCTGCCAATCTATCTGTGTGACTTTAAAATTATTAGGAAAAATAAAATAATTACTTGGCAAAATGATAACATTTCGCGGTATGTGATACCATAATATTTGATCTTTCTTCATTCGGCTAAAAATGACAAAAATGTCTGCGTTAAAATAGAATTTTGTGGAAAATTCGTTAACCTAAGCGCCGCACCTAACATCACCTGACATGTTATAACTTACACATTTGTGATGCGAAACGACGTAACTACTTAAGAAAATTACTCAATCTTCTTAGATGCAGATACTAAAAAAAAAAAAAAAATTAGCAAAACGACAAAATATAAGCCATTGCTTTGTAGAAATTTTCTTTTTGTTATAATGAATTTTAAAAGTAAAAAAAAATGTTTATTAAAACATACTATAGATCATTTTGCCAATTTGACAGTCGAAGCTAACATTTTGCTTAGATGGTAGTTTTTTTTTTTTTTTTTTGGCTTAGATACGTATATTTATTTATATAATTGATTCTAATTTATTAGGATACCATCATATTATTGGTTTCGCTGATTGACTTTATGCATCGCTGACCTTCACATCTATCTTGAGTATTATCAATGAAACCAAAGCAATCTCTGAATCAACTTAAAAAATCATAACTTAGACGTAGATATTGATTGCAATCTAATCGAAAAGCTACAGAAATAATAGTAATGATAATAGTAATAATATTAAAAATGTATTAAATTATCTACAGCATGTTGCTGTGATTTTAGTCAAAAATATGAAAAGATTAAATATAATTCAAGTTTGGTGTTTAAGTCTTTTGTTTTAAACTTTCATAAAAAACGAACAGCAATTAATTGTATTAAATATATAAAAATCATACAAGAATATATATGCATATAGAAGTCGCAAACACACACACACACACACATATATATATATATATATATATATATATATTTATTTATATGTATATCTACTGTTTGCACCTGCAATGTAGAGGGTCTTTTTTGTACCGACAACGGGGAAAATAGAGCTGTCACGAATTTCGCGTACAGATTGTTGCATCAGAAAACACAAGTAGTAACGTTTACACAATATATGTATTAAATATCAATAGCGCCAAATACAGAGAGAGGGAGAGAGAGGGCGAGAGAGAGAGAGAGAGAGAGAGAGGGAGAGAGGGAGAGAGGGAGAGAGAGAGAGAGAGAGAGACATTTGAATGGCCATAGCTTGGCCTGTCCACGTGTCCATTTGTGGAAATTTTTATAATTTTTGTAATATAGAAAACTGAAATTTTTGTCATAAATTTCTTATTCAATTCCACATGCAAATCTGTTTCAATTTAAATATGATTTGTAGATTATTACCCAAACAATAGGTGGGCATAACAAATTTTTACTGGGGCTATATAAAATGATGCTTATCGGTATATTGACACGCCTACAAAAAAGAAGAAGAAAAAGAATAATACGATCGTCATTTGTTTACCTTAAATGGTAGGTATTCAAGATTCGCCCCAAGACGAGGTATAGCTTTCTTACTTGTTTCTTTTGTGTTGTATTTCTCTTCTTTTTTTTTTATTTTTTTTTATGTTTTTATATTTGTTGTTATTTAAACACTTGATGTGAACACAATGTAAATTAATAACAATTATTTATGCAAGGTTGTTAAATCTGTATAAAAACAAAATGCTAACAGCAGCAACAACAACAACACCAAGAATAGCAGTAACAACAGTATGCAACAAAACGCTAGCAGACTAACCACTAACAAAACTCCTAATAAAACCATCAACAACATAAATTAGTTGTAACTAGCCTAAGAAGATGAAACTCAATTTTTAAGAGTTAAGAGTTATGAGCTTTTTTTCAGGAAAACAAAAAAAAAACGGCAAAAAATGAAAACAAATGCCCCCAAAAAGGAAGACAGGAAAAATAGACTTGATTAAAAACCGAAAGAGCTACTGTAATTTCTGGGTAAGAGTAAAGAACGGTTGGAAAAAAAAATCATAAAATTCTCTCTCAATCTCGTTTAACATCTTTTATATGAAACTGCTGCATAATTACTTTTGGTGAAGGCTAATTTGTTAGAATCTGGTTCTACGTTGTGTTCTGTGTGTATTGTTTTGTTTCCTTCGCTTTTTTTTTGTTTTTGGGTTTTTTTTTATAGGTTTTCGGTTTTTCAGAGTTTTCTTCTGTTCAGATTAAACATTAACTCATTGTTGTATATGTTGTTGGGTTATTTAATTTGTTGTCTATAATTTACAGAAAATATGCTTTATCATGCATAAAACCATTATGGTGGGTGGTTTTGCCAAAGTAACGCCTTTATAAAGCTCAGCCAGGCAGCCAGCCAGCCAGCCAGCCAGCCAGCCATCTAGCCAGCCACTCAGACAGCTGAACTGAACTTAGTGAACACTAATAGTAGCAGCAGCAGTAGTAGTAGTGGTGCTAGTAGAAGTAGTAGTAATAGTTGTAGTACATCAGTTATTGCTTTAACTTTTCTGTTGTTGCTGATGGGCAACATTAATGTTAATGGTTCAGATTTGTTGCATATATATATATATATATATATATATATATATATACATACATACATATATATATAAATGTATGCATACATGCATACACACCCATATATATACATATATCGTATATATGTATATATACATATTTTTAACATTATATACTTATATGACGTTGTTGTTTTTAATGATAATGATGTGCATACGAAATCTCTGTCTTTTTTTTTTAATATAATTCATATTTTTACTTTTCAACTATTTTTTTTTTTTGCCTTTTATTGTGATGGTAGTTGTATGAAAATTCATTTCAACTGACTGCCTTTTGCAAAAAAAAAAAACTTGTTTGAGCTTTTAATCAACAGCACGTACATAGGTACGTCTGCCTGTATATGAGCTTGTATGTTTGCTTATGTGTTTATATATATATATATATGTATATATATATATATATACATATATACATATATATGTATATATCCACATGGCAATGGCTGTTGTTTTAAAAGCTGTGCATTCTGATTTTTATCATCAATATAATGTTTTATGTGTCGGTGTGGTGTTGCATATCAAATTCTATTCCACACTTTCTTTACTAAGACGCTGATGCTGTTGCTACATACTTAGCCCATTAACATTCAGTGTTGAGGCAAATGCGATAATGTGCGAGAATATCAGACAACACAGTTAATTAAAAAAAATGAAGAGAAGTGAAAAATTAAATAAATAAAAAACATAAAAAATTGCAAATGTTTAATTAACGTATAAAAAAAAAAAACAACAACATCACCATCATATTAAAAAACTATAGATAATATTCATCATTTTTAATTTGCCTGAGAGAAAAATTAGAGGTTTGTATATTAGATTAAATGAGTTATTAATTAAAAAAAGATAAACAATCTAAAAAATATTCGATTTAAATTATAATTGTTATGGAAAATTGAAGTAGTTCATCAAACACTGCCAAGCAATTCATAGCATCAATAAGGATTATAGAGCGAAAAGATCTCAACATTATTGATTGCTGCTTAACAAATAGCAATCAAGGAGTTCGTATACGTTCGACACCAATTTATGTGAGATTCTTTTGAATGTGTTAGCACGTTTATCAGTGCAACAATAATGTTAGTGCCAGTCATTTGAAATAAGTGGGTTAAGAATTTCATATAATTTAAAATAAATCTTATGTGTTAAATTAATATCTCTTTCAACCTCTTTGGCCATTATGGATGACTTTAAATATAAATTTTTCCATTATAACTGAGACCATTTCTTGCAATAAAGGGAGTGACTAAATGTTGAATTAAAACAGTTATGTAAATGAAATTGTACTATTAGCTAAAAAGCCTTTATAGGCAAAATATGTGACGCTAAGATTCAGAAAGTTTTGAATCCCATTTATGAGAAAATTTAATGCCTTCAACCTACTTTAAACGTACTACTTGAGAGCCTTAATCCTATTATTCATTTACAACGTCCATCCGAAAATATGATTTACTTTTTTTTAAAATAAGTGCATAACTTTGTCCCCTCTCTAGATGGCTCATGCCATATATGATGAAGAAAATAAAAAAACATAGACGTCTTACAATAAATTTAGATATTTATCAATAAAGAGCCATCGGAGCATTAATCGATTTGTGTCCACATCATCAATTTTTTCCCGTTTCAAAATACCACTTTTCGAGCTAAATTCTCGTTATTTCCGGGAAGCTTTGCTTTTGCTGCTTATTTCGATATTTTGTACCATAATTGTAGGATTTCTGCGATGTCTGGGTAAAGAAAAACATCATCAAAGGATCTTCAGAGCCCAAGAAAAATAACTAGTTTTCGTAATCAACTTTACACCGTTAAGAGAGCTTTGCGGGGAATGAAACAAACAGCAGTTGAGCGGGGCAAAGCCTGAATTATGTAATAGATAAACTAAAACCTCCCGGCGAATCTCTTTCAATTTTTATTAAGTCATCAAAGTTGTGTTGTCTGTTATTGTATTGATGTAAAACAACACTTTTCCAATTTAATCAATTTCGAAAACTTTACTCCAATTGCACGTTTTAATTGCATTAGTTGTTGAAAATAAAGATCGAAAACAAAATCTTTTGCTGCGTTGGATTATATTATTATGAGCTCAACAAACACAAATCATTACTTTAAGTTGGGTCAATTCAATTGCGACTGTTTGCGAAAATTACGGTCAATTTATCATAAGATTTTCACATATTTCTTTAAGAAATTGTTTCTCTCTATGAAATATTGAACATTTTCAAAAGATTAAAGAAAACTAAAATTGATCCGTAGTTGACAATTATAGCTGCTATCATTATATTGTGACAATTAAAAGAAGCAGAAAAAGAAGAAGAAAACAAGAAAAAAAAAGAAAACTTTTCCCTTGAGTTCGTATATTATATCATTATTGCCGTCAGGTCATTTTCATTCTACTTATGGTGGTTATTACTCAAATCTTGAGTGTTTACAATCATTGACTGTGTTGTACGTTTTGTACTCATTTTCTTCTTCATTTATAAAAATCTTAAATTTATGTCCACACTTATATAATTTATGATTATATAGCAATCTCTCTTCCTTCTACCATATAGATCCATAAGTACCTATAATAGCATGCATATATTACCCTTTAAAACATTCATTGCAAATTACCGCCATTGTTAATATTATGACATTGGCATGCTATGGTCATAAATTCCATCATCGTCATAGTAAAACTTAAACATGTGTTTAAAAGAATGTCACAAGACATACATATACGTACACACGCACACACACACACACGTACATTTATTTATAAACACACGCAC
>KK351023.1:912053-1017131 GCA_000671755.1 Glossina brevipalpis
ATATATATATATATATATATATATATATATATATATATATATATATATATATATATATATATATATATATAAAGTTATAAAATGTGAACAATGATGACGACAACAACATAATAACCTTTACGTTTAGCTAATAACCTCAAAAGGAACAAAAAATTATAACGAAAAGAAACACAAATCATAAAATAACAACAACAAGAACAATAACAACAAAAAGAGTAATAATAACAACAGCTAAGCCAATGATTTGAAAACTTTATAACACGCATAGCCAAAAAGCAAACACACACGACCACATCCTTTCGGTAAACAATCTCGACATGGATAAAAAAAAAAAACTTGTTAGATACCAAGTAAGTTAGTAGTACCTTGGATGTATATAGGCGTGTAAGCCTGTATATCTATGTGTGTGTGTGTGTGTGTTTGTATGCGTCTGATTACAGCACCCTCACATTGCAGTAGAAAATTAGCATATTATGTTACCGCACTTCCTGTCACACTTTTTCAACTTCTCAACTCGCCTTAAACTAACAAGTCAATGAATGTTTAAAAAGAAAGAAAAAAAAACAAAAAAATTAATACAAAATAAAACAGCAAGACTTTGCATTCAAATGCAACGTGTAGAAGAATATCCGTTTGTGAAAGACACGCACCCACTCTCTTGGTTTGTGGCTTGTTTTCTTTTTTCCTGTCGGTATCGTTGTTACTTTTTTCTTTTTTTTTTCTTTTTTTTTTGTTAAGTTCATAAGAGAGTGTGTGACATGCCAAAGTGTAAAAGTCTAAAGTTTCAAGTTTGTGTATATGTTTTTGTTAAATGGCCTGAAAATTTTTGTAGCGCATATGTGTATATGCATGTGTGTATAAAACACTAACAATTTTAGTTGTGTACACTTGTTTAGGTTAAAGTTATTACTTTATATCAAGCAAAATATAAAAGCAATGCATAAATACTACTACTATTAGTAGCAGTAGTAGTAGTAGTAGTAGTAGTAGTAGTAGTAGTACTAGTACTCCTGCTGCTGCTACTGCTAATACTACTACTACTACTATTATTGCTACTGCTATCACTGCTACAACTACGACGGCCATCAGCAACGAGTATTGTTACTTGTTATATTTCTTCAAATCGTTTTTGAGTTGAAAAGTTGTGTGATTTATATATACATATATATATATACATATATACATATATATATATATATGTGTGTGTGTGTGTTTGTGTGTAAGTGTGTTTTTTTTTTTTTTAAACGATGGCACGCATTGCAGTCACCGAGTGTTGCCTTTTCCTTGGGTCTCCTCAGAGTCTTGGCTCTTTATTTCTATTATAATGCAGGTAAACTTTCTTAACTTGTATTAAATAGAAAAACTTAGATACTTTTCTGTCTCTTTTTTTTTGTATTTTTATTTTTTTTTTTTATTTATTTATTTTTTTTTCTCTCCTGCTTGCAATCAACCCTCTTCTCGTTTCGTCTTTTATAAGTGACTTATGTAAAACTATTTCGCATTGCAAAACTTTTGCTCAACAAATAACATTTAAAACATGTTAAATCCACCTTTTTGCAGATGTTGTGCATACAAGAAGAAATTCTCTGGAGTAAAATAATAGAGGCCAGCAGTATCAAACAATTTTACAGTAGTCATATCAAGTTTATCGTAACGTTCGTACTATATTTTCTTTGCTATACATCTACATACATACACACACACGCACACATATATTAGATAAAGATGGAAGAACATAAGTGTAATGCTTGCACCATCGATCTCATATTAGATCTGTTAAAACTCTTCTCTTCTTTTAATCATTTTTTTTCCCGATAACATTTCTCTATAAGTAAATGATGCCCCCTAAGGGTTAATAATTTAACATTTTACTTATATTTAATGCAATTATGTTAAGTGTAATGTTAATTTTATTAAAGAGGCTCAATATATTTTAGATTAGCTATAAGCATTAGTAAAGTGTTCAAGTAACGCCTTTAACTTAAGGTATAAAATGTATTTATTTCCTTTTCGTTACTTAAACACACACACACGTATTTATGTGAATGAATGTCTGTTTGTATCATTTGTGGTTTTCCTGTGTAGTTATGGTTTAGGTGTGAATTGCACAGGTTTCCTGCTTCATTCGTTCACACATCTACTATATGTTTGTGTTTAGTTTTTCTACCTTTTTTCTGTTATGCATTTTTTTTTTTTTTTTTTTGCTTTTCATTTGGCACCCGCACGTGTTTTTTTATGAACTAAATGTGTTGCATTTTCAGCTCTATTAGATTTCAGTTATTTGCTTTTTTTTCAAGTGTTGTAATCATTTTCAAGTTGAGTGATTTGTTTTGAAGTGTAAAGTGCAAAAGTGTTAGTAAAAAGGAGAACTAAAAAAAAAACACAATACAAGCAATAGAAGTTATATAAGCGGCTTCAACCAAATTTTTGTTGTTACAACTTTAAGTGGCTGCTGCTAGTATTAATACGAAAGAACTCCATTGTAATATCGAGATAAAAAAATAACAAATTAAACTAATAAAATAAAGCAAGGTTCACATATACAGATTGAAAACAGTAGTAAAAAACAAGTATTAGTAAAACAAGATCTCAAAAAAGTACAGGCAATCAATTAATCGAAAATTTTATTTGATACTCAAATGTAAGCTGTTGATATATTAACGGTTTTTACAGCCTCTTATTAATTAGATCGCTAGAAATGATTGCTTAATGTTTGCTGGATCTGAGCTAATCATCTTCTGAATGAAAGTTTGTATGCAAAGTAGTTGAAGATTTCAATGCAAAGGTCTTCATTAACATATAAGTGGCATGTAAATGAAGTTTTGACAAGAAGCTTTCACATGCTTGAGAAGACTAGCATCTTTTTGAAGAAAAATACCTTAAGATGTTAAGTTTTCTCGTCGAAACGTTTGCGGCGTTTTCATTTAAGTCTTGGGCATGAACATATTTTCAGTTCATTTTATTTCAAGAAAAATAAAAAATCAATCTTGTTCTATTCTCGTTGCTTACTAAAAACTTCATTTTCTTAAAGTTCAAATTGTCAATACTTGCGGTTGATTTCAAATGGAGTCGCATATGAATAACACCCATACTGTGGTTAATGATTGACAGTTTTGTCAACTCTGCTGTACTCTTCATAAGTTATTTAAGTTAAACCTTATGATAATATAATTCCTTTTCTTTTAGTTTGTTTTCAACTTTTTCCTTAATGTAGAGACATATGCTTTTTATAAGAGAAACTTAACGTACAAAAGACAAAATTCAACTTCCTATCTTTTTCTCTTTCTAATTTGCTTAGACAATAAACGGTGCAGTGGCAAAACCATTAGAGGACCGTCGTGGCGGGATCACAACCATAGAATTTTAAAATATATTTATTTTATGAAATCTTGTACTTGACTTTTATGTATTAAAACACAAGTATTCCGCTCATGAACAATAAAATTTCCATTCATTTTGCTTTCATTCAACTTCGTCTTTGCGATCTTAAAATTTCATATAATAATCGATGCTTAAATCCTTGCTTTTAAAGTTATCTTAGACTTGAAGAGAAATGATTCATGTCCTGTATTTTCTTTCTTGTTTTGTTTTTTTTTTCTTTTTTCCATAAGTGTGAGTCACCCTGTATATAGCTTTACTCTATCGCTATCAGCGGAATTCTTTTAAAATTAGTTTCCTGCATGCAACAATTTTAATTGTCGACACCAGAAGTAAAAAATGAATGAAGCAACGTAAGGTCATATTATACTTAAAATTGCTTAAACTTTAAGAATCCCTTAGGTCAATAATTGTTAGAAACAAAAGAATGATCTACTATTTACTATCAGTCATAAGTTTTACTACTACCGTTATCAAAAACTAAAGTGAGTTTGTTTACTGAATTCCTGAAATCAATTGCATCGTCTTCACCGCCCTTTCATAATACTCAAATAATATATTCCTTATTGAAATTTTGATAATGCACAATACCCTTTGAAAGGGGCTTTTCTTCTTTTGGTTCATTTTTCGCACAATATTTACGCGACTGATCGGTTTCTCCGAGTCATATGCATAAATCTAAGCCTGATCTCATAACGCGTTACGTCCTGGTCAGTCAGTAAACATTATTTCGTAAACGTAGGAAAAATCAACATCATCATAATAATGATTTTGTATTATCTGCGAACTTCAAATGAAAAATCCATTCCACTTTTCATTCACCATATTACATAAGCTATTAAATATGTACGCTTTAGAACTTAGAAAACAAAAAACAAAACAAAACGAAGAAGACAATTAATATTTGAGCTGAAGCTGAGCATCCCCCGTTTCTTGGAATACCTCTCAATGAATAAATAAAATTAAAAAACGAAAGAACTTTTAACTTATAATTATTTGTCTAAGGAAAGAAATAAAATTTTCTTATTCGTTACTAATTTTAGATATATCGATGTTGATAAATTTTTCTATTTAATATAGGAGTTCCGCAAAAAGTTCTCTAGCTGCTACCCATAATTGGGAAAGTCAGCAAAACAAACAGCAGCGAAGAAGTAGTACATCATACTTTAACGATTAATTATTATGACTTGGATTTGCATGAAGTGACTTCGAGGGGAAATATATGAGAAAAAGTTTAAAACAAAAAGAGCCCTATTCGTTGATAGCGGCGGTAATCAAACAGTAAACCACTTAAATATATTTTCCCAAAAGTTTGTCTAAGATTTTGATTAAGAATTTTTTTTATTTTTCAAAATGAAATTTATTAAACTGATATAATTTTGTGTTTTTTTTTTTCTCATAACTGAATTTCTATTTACCTTATTAAATATCGTTAGGTGGGCTTTAAGTGGATTACGGTTCATTTATAGACTTTTTGTATACAATTTATAGTTCATATTTCTGTCTAAGAGCTCCCATCATACGGTAAAAGGTGAGTGGATGGATGTATGGATAGTTGCGCAAAAACGTCGCACTAATGAGAAACATTCGCAATTCTAGGATTATCTGCTTTGTTATATTCTTAATTAGATTATAAATAACAACAAATAAAGAAGAGGTCCACTATAATAATCGGTTCAAGATTTTAGATCTTTTAGAACTCGCTCTCCATAAAATTCTATAGATATACATACATACATATATACTACTTATGTATACATAAAATGTGTTATCTTAAAATGTATTATTTTCCAAACGTCCTTTTGTGAAATTTTTTACCGTATAAGGCAGTTACGATTTCTACTATTTATATAAAGGTAAAGGAAAGAATTTTTAACTAATACTTTGGCTGGTTGGTTGCATCATTTCGCAAAACTTTAGCGTGTTATACCGCGTGAACAAGTTACAGTTGAGACGACATACTTCTTTTAACATTTAGTATCATCTGAATATGTTTGTGTGTGCCTGTGTGTGTGTGTGTATATGTGTTTGTGTGTGCTTTAATGTGTTCAAAACAATACTGAATAAAACAAAAACAACAAGACCTTATAATCGTCTCTTTTATTGCTGTACACATACTTGATGTCATTCAAAGATCGGCTAAGTGGTCACAAAGTCTCCGTCGCTTCGCGCAAAAGTTATCTTTTATGTTTTACTTGGTTGGTATTTGTACTATCAACGGGTATGAAGTTGTGCATGTCTTCTTTTTCCTTTTATATATATATATATATATATATATAAATATAATTTTTTTTCTGACGAGTAAGGGGATATTTCAGAAAAAAACCGAAGAAGAGGAAAACGTATATAGTTTTTTTCTTTCCTTTTTTTTTTTTTTTTTTTTTGGAAGAATATTACATTTGACGTTTGAGTTTTTAAGCAAATCAAAAATGAAATAAAAACCTCAAAAAATAAAAAATAAAAAGACAGGCACAAAAGGAAAAAATATAAATAAATAAATAATAATAAAAAAAAAAATAATGTACGGATTATATAAAACAACATAAACATGTTGGCGGCGTCGGCGGTTTTCATAAAGATGCTGCTTTTGCTGCTGTGTTTTGAGAATGTTCATTCATTCATCTCTGTATGCGTGCAGGCTGACGATGATACTTAATGTTACGTGTATTTATTTGTCTCTGTTCGTATATTTGGGCCGGTTTGACAGGTGTTTTGCATTCGTTGATTTTCTGTTCGTACATAACTAACTTCATAGCTGCGGTTATGGGTGAGAAAAAAAAATTGTTCTTTTTTTTTTTGTATTCTTTCTAAAATTGTTAAGAGAATAATCTAAATATTTGAAATTTTGGAGTAAATTAAAGCGATTATAAAGTCTTTTTGAACACTCAAAAAAAAAAAAAAAAAGTTAGGTGATTTTAAGCTTTAAAAGAAAACATAAAATATTTTATTAAGAGACTTTCAATTTTAATACCAAAAAAAAAGAAAATAATAGAAACAAAGGATCGGTAGCGAACAATTTTTGATCGATTGCAGTACCGTTATTTATCGATCGTCGAGTTATAATTCAATTATATAAGTAGAGTGGCCGGTATCAGTTGCCTACCGAAGATGATAGAAATGAAAGCTTATTGTTCGCTTAGAAAGGTCTCCCTTTCTTCACTTTTATCATGATTTAAATGTAAGGCCTTTCAACAAAAGGTGTTGTTTTAAGTTTACCCCAAAATCGATTCAAATTGTCATTCAGTGCGGTTAGATGGTTTGTTCGACTCTACAATTTTACATGTTTGCGTGTCCTCTCGTCACTTAGAATAAATTTGTTTAAAAGAATCACGATTTTGTTCATGCAATTTCAGCGTCCAATCGGCGAACACACAGAGAATGTACAAAACTCGTAGTTTTTATTCAACAAATGACATCACAACGACAATTGTATTTTGATGCTTCAAAAATTGCAGGAAATTTTGAAAAAACACTTCTTGCTGACAAACGGTGTACTTGGTTTTCGATTATCTTTCAAAGAAAGTTGAACAATTTAGCTACAATTATTAACATCTTGTCATATATTGTTTTAATTAATCGCGAGTTAACATCATTATCTCAGACACCAATTCATACAGATTTTTGTATCCACCACCGAAGATGAGCGGTCTATTCATTTTGTCGCTTTGTTTGTAATGCCCAGAAGGAAATTTTGAAGACCCCACGAAGTATATATATATACATATATATTCTTGATCAGCATTAAATTTAGAAACGATTCAAGCGTGTCCCGAATGTCCCGAATCCATTTAGGCATATACGTTTATCTGTCTGTCCATACGCCTGTTTGCCTATCTGGGTAATGTCAAAAATGGAGATATTGGGAGAAAAATCGCAAGTTCTTTCACTTATGTTGTTACTGAAAATGGACCAAATCGATCACAAGTCAGTCTTTCAGTATAAAATTAGGTGAAAACACATCTGTTTTCTGGCTGCTTTGCTCAGTGCTCATAGACTGCAAAATAAAATGTCCACAGTATTTGATAAAAATAGAAAAAAATTACCACGCCCACCTATTAAAATGTAGTTTTTTTCCTCTTTATAAAAATAAACGCGATGAATATAAGAGATTCCTTCCAGCCGAATATAATTTTTTTCCTTGTTATAGATGGTTTAGTATACTTTCATATTAGAGTGGTTTCCAACCAAATTTTTTGACGGTGTTGAATTCATTTGAACGTACACCAGTTCCTTATGTTCTAAGTATGAGAACATAAACTGACATTCGGTCGATAGAACATGTGTTTAAAGCGAAGTTTAGAATTTTTAATTAATATAGAAAATAGATCACTGTAGCACGCGTCTACATAATTTAGATTATATTCGACTAAAATTATAGTACGATTCAGATGAGTCGATGGAAGTTTTCATGTCTTGTATGCAGACTATTGACAGCGTACAACAAAAGACTTAAATACTCACGTGTTACGAGAGCGTTTTGAATAATTTGTACACTCTTGAGTATCGGCCTAAGCTAACCTGTACTGCGCTTATATATTGATATCTGCACGACAAGGGTTTCACACTGATTACACATTACTGTGACCCTTCATGTGCGTGCTCTGCTCATTTTTGGATAGTCTTTCCCATCCTTTCCCGTCTTTTCCCATCACAGATTCTACATCGAAGAGCAACCAATTCTTTCTTGACGGGCAGAATAACTACTTAAGGAACTTTACTCATACTCATGATTTGTATCTCAAATATCTATCTAATATCAATCAATCCAACGTTATCGTATATAAAAAAAAAAACTTAAATATTCTGGTTTAACTGTATAAATGAAATTCTAGGAATCCAAAGGAGTTAAGTCCATGTGAAAGTAATTTTTAAATACGACAAATATTGATTGATTGATATCATCTAATCCGATTCATACCTGTTTCGTACTCGCCATCGGAATATGGGGCATAAACTAATATTGCGAACCACATGTAATGTTCAGAGAAATACACATTAGAGGCTTTGTGAAATACATAATGTGAGGATAAGAAATAAAAAGCAGTCAGCTCTGTCCATTTGTCCATCCGCCTCTTTACCTCTTTATCAATGTATCGTCTGTTGTTAGAATAGACAAGCAATATACAATAGAAAAATATTATAAAAAAATTGCATATTTGCAATTAGTCGACTTTTACTGCCATAAAGTGCTTGAATTAACAGAAATTATTGACCTTTCTTTCAACATATATTCGAAATAAAAAAGAGAAAAAACCTCAAAAAAAAAAACAAAAGAAAACAGAAAACATTTAAACACAAATTGAAACGTGGGAACCCTTAACTGACCAATAACTCTACGTATTCATATATACATATATATATATATATATGTCTATATATATATTAACCTTCAAAGTATCAATTTACTCACTTTGGTAAGTCAAATATATCCACAACTCCGCAACATGACCGGATTTTGGTTTCTGTGTGATTCAATTTTTCCTTCTTGTCGTGTTTCTTCCTTATGCGAAGGCGTTTTGTGTTAAATAACAAAACCAACAATTACACAAACAATATACACATATATATGTGTATACACATACACACACACTTACAGTCAATAAAATTACTAAAAAAAATGACCTCAAGAATTCCTTTAAACCACTGAACAAAAAAGTACATAAAAACTAAAAACAATAACAAAAAAAGAAATACTGAAAATACAACACCACCGCCAATAACAACAATAACGACAATAAACAGCAACAACAATAATAATAGTAAAACTTCTCTCTTTTCAAACAAGCCGCAGTGGCACTATCAGCAGCAGCAGCAACAGCCAGCAAGCAAGCAAGCAACCCATTCAATGTGCTGACATTTATAAAATACACGTTTAACAAACATGGATACAAATACAATTACATGCATACAAACGGAGGGAATAAAAGAGGATGGTCTACTATGTCACTAAACTTTTGTTTTTAAATGGTTATTTAAGTTGTTGCTGTTGATAGGGTTGTTATTGTTATTATTGTTGTTGTTGTTGTTATTGTTGGTGACATTGTTTGTTTGTTTGTATGTCTTTCTCTCACTCTAAATTCATTCTCGTTCAGTCTTTCCCTTTAGTCTCTCCATATGCTTTTAGTTTCATATTCCCTCTTGTCAACGGAAATACGTTAAACATTCAACAGGCTTCTCGATATACGGGGATTTGTGGTATAGTCAGTCTTCCTTTGCATTTTTACTTGTTACTGTTGTTGTTTTGTTTTTTGTTTTTTTTTTTTATATAAATTTGATTTTATAAAATCAAAATGTTGTCACAACGAAATAGATTAAATAATATTTGAAGTGACTTTTGTGTGTATATTCACTTAAGAGAGTTTTAAATAAAAATTTAAATTAAAAAAATATATTTTAAGCAAGGAATTTATTGATAAAACAATATAAATAAATAATGAAACTAAACGACACTCAATAACGTTGACATAATTAGAAATTAAGTTAAATGCCATTAGATGTACACTTAAAGAAAGGAAGAATTCGTATAAAAAAACAGTAAGGGACTCAACCAATCCAACCAATCATACAATATATCGCATAACCTGGCGTATAAGTTACGCGTACGATTTTATAAAAAAATTTAAATATATAATTGACTCTTTAAATAGTTGATTTCACTACGAAGAGAAGCTTATTAGGCGGTATAGATGTAAATTGAAATCGCGTTCAACTTAAAGCGTTTGCTTCAAGGGAAAGATGAAACATTGTTCGTTCCTTCGCAAAGATATATTTGCTCTTTTTCTAACATAACATAACATAACTTTCGCGACGAAAGAACAATTCATTTCTTGACTCTAATTAACCATTTGTTAGCGTAGCGTCGTTTAGATATTCTCATAAGAATCAGAATTTTGATCAATCACAAGCAGCATTTGATCAATTGAAACTAAGGCCAAAATGACCAGGATGCATAGTTTGGTAAATACAACAACAACGGGAAGAGTAGCATATTGCAGTTACTTAAGTGCTGCTAACTTTTCCTAAGCATGATCTTATAGGAAAATCAAGAAATTAAGAATGTTGTTATATTGTGACTGTTTTCCAAAACAGTTGCCCAAAGACAAATGGCAGCAACTCAAATAAAATCCTATAGCTAACTAAGCGTTCAAAATGGAGTGTCTTCAACTTCATTGTCAATGTTAAAAATTCCCTTAATTTGCTTCTGGGTTATTTGAGCTTTGAATGTCGCAAAGCATATACGTTATGCATCACTTCTCATAATTTAAGAGAAGAGAAAGTAATACTAAGACACCTCGATCAATTCAATGATTAATTAAAAGAAACTATTTTGTGTACACTTCAGCCGCATAACTTTAGTGCCGCGTAGAGTTTAAAGATACTACATCCTTCACATGGAAGGGATAAAATGACAAATGCTTACAAGAAGTTTAATGTCATGATATGCTGCTTACTTTTAAAACCGTATATGAGGAAGTAGCCAAGAAGTAGGTAAATCAATCTTAGAAAGTGCTCTGCAATGATCTTCAAAATCAGTGATACCGAGATTTTATCATTCCTTCTTCTTATTGCTTATTCATCAAACAAACAAGAGAATAACGTAATTTAATAACGTTGAATACCTTCAATTTTTCTATCCATAATTATTATTTACTGAAAAAACTTATGCATAGAAAAAGAATGGGATAGCAAAACATGCTTCTTTTTTAACCTATGATGCGCACAAAAATATTATCTGAATCCTATATATAATCCTATATAATACATCATCCAAAACAGAGCAATGAATCGTTACACTTACTTCCTTATAATCACAAAAGCACACTTTGTCTGAGACAAAGTCAGTTACTTATTTTTTATTGATTTATTTATTTTTTTCTTTCCAACCGAGTAGAGTTCATAACTTGGGAAATATGTATTGAAATTCATTGGATGCAATAAATTTGTTTATTTGAAATAACCAAAGTGCAGTGTTTTTTAAAGTGTAGATTATTTTTCTTAGTATTTCTTTCCTTTTCAGTTTTTTTTTCTTTTCTTTTCTTTTCTTTTCTTTTTTTTCTTTCTCTACAAATATAATCATTTACAATATGTTGACAAGCATATTACGTTAAAAACACTAAGACCAAACCATGTTTTAAAATACTATTATAATAGCAACAACGACAATAATAAAAACTACAAAAGAAACGGTTAATTTTTAAACCTAAGAAACAAACGCTTTGTCTTTGTTTTTATATTTTCCTTCGTTCTCTCTTTCAGTGCGATTGTTTATTGAACAAAGTCAAAACAAATACTTGAATATTGAAAAATCAACAAACGAAATGCTGTTTGTAACCACAAGAGGTAAATTCTATATATATATATATATATATATATAAATATACACAAACACATACGCATACACGTAAATGTAGATGGATATATATTTTTTGTGCTTAAGGTGATGATGATCAGCATCTCTTAACGATTATCAATAGTGTGCGCAGTAAATGATGGTAGTTGTTATTGTTGTTGTTGTTGTTACTATGCTTTGTGCTGTATCGTTATTTGGCACCAATGTATGTGTATATGCATATGCGAGTATGCAAGTAAATGCATATTGAGAACCAAACATTGAAAAGTTGAAATAAAAAGATCATTAAAATGAAGTTTTCTATTACAAGTGCATTTAAACACACACACACACACACACATACGAACACGCACACACATACGTATGCAAAAATCCATACATATACACATACACTTGCATACAGATCCACATTTGTCAGTGAAAGAAAATGCTTTTTTTTGTAAACTTATTACTCAAGAGTGTTTGGTCACTCCAGTTAAAGCTGAAAAAAAAGGAAAAAAATTCAAAACAAAGAGAAAGAACCGTTTTAAAACAATCTCTGCGTGCGTGGTGCTTTTCTTTCTTTTTCTTTTTTTTTTTTTTTGGTCATTTGTACCATGACTGCAGCACAATTTTGGAGTAAACCAACAAACAAATCACGCCTGGCAATTAGTGTTTAAATGTTGACATTTTTTATTATTGCTTTTCTGTTTTGTTTTTTTTTTTTCGTTCCTTTTTTCAGAGTTGAACAAGTGCTTTAACTTTACACACTTGAACTTAATTAATAACTCTTAGCTTAATAATAATTTATACGATTTTTATGAACATAAAAATTTTCTTTTTCATTGTCAGCTTCGACTTGTTTACAGTCATGAAATTGTGTTTGATTCAAATTTAAATAGAAAATCAAGAACGAATGAGATGAAAAATACAAACTTATATGTTTTAAACCCTTTAACATTAAAATTATTTGCCTTGAAGAGAGATTACCTTCTTTCATATTCATTTCGGAAAATTCAAAAGAATTTATCAAAAGAAAATTTTTTAGATAAATAAAATGATCGTTTTCTTGGACCTAGTTCGCCTTCAATTTTTCCCTACGAAACTTTCACATTATATCAAACGGTATGCTAGCTATACTGGAGCTTAAAAGCCTTTCGCAAATTTGCCTAATGATCATGTTTCATGAACAACGAATACGAGTATCGAAATTTACCGCCACAATAAACAAATTTCCCAAGTATTTCTTTAAATTTATCCAGCCAACGAAATATAGCTACGAAAGGATTTTATATAACAGCAATGTTTCATGCCGAAGAATCAAAGCACACCTTTACTGAGTTAATAATATTCATTGCAAATTTACAAATTCGTCGAAGACAAAATTTTCAATTTTTTTTAAAGAAACTAAGACAAATTGTGTCTGTCTACTGAAAAATTTTAAGGGCATACACCCCTTGTGACGAAAACATTCAGTTCGCCTATAAATATTACTGCTGCAAAGCAATGCATCATCCCCGGTTGTTTTCGCAGAGCTTGTAAGAAGCATTTTCAACAGCATAAGTAAGTGCAAGTTAATGAATTTTTCAACTGTAGAATCGAATCAACCCTTAGAAAGGACAAAAGTTTATTTATGATGTGTTTGATAAATTTATGTGAAATCAACCTTTCTTTCATAAATCCAAAAATATTGGAAAAATGAATGTATTCAATTTGTTGTTTTCTTTTAGATCATCCCGAAATGTGCACTAAATTTTATGCATTGAGATTTCAAGATATTTTATCTTATTCATATTCGTTTACCTGGCCGTTTCCTTTACAGGGTTATCCATTTTGTAGCTTTAAACATATAAGTAAATAAAAGACACTTCTCGTTGAGATTTGGATTAAAATTTTTTTCCAATTTATCATCCAAATGACCGCCGCGGGACATCTTACAGAACTGGATCCTTTTGGTGGAATTTTCTATGCGTATAGCTCGGCTATAACTTCACGTATGTTCGTTTTCCAAGTCTCAAAAGTTTGAAGATTGTTCGCTTAATCTCGATCTTTTGCGTGAACCTACCTAAAAAGTCCAACGGTGGAAAATCGCTCGATCTTTGTGGCCAATTTACCAAATCACCAAAATGTGAAATTACATTTCCTGGAGATTTCCCTGTTGAAATAATATACTAACATCCATAACATCACTTCCTTTAAAAAAACAAATGGTGGACAAGTGGCCACAGCGATTAGATTTAACGGTTTATGTCACACAATCGACATTTTCAGAAAAATACAGGCCTCTAATAGAGTTCCAGACAAAATGCCTAATCATGTTGTGACTTTTTGGGAATACAACGATTTTTGGACATTTATTTGTATATATTTGCCCTAGATGCGATAATTTTGCTTGTTGACATATCCACCAAGGAAAAAATGAGCTTCGTCACTGAAGAAAATTCGATGTCAAAAATCGTCATCTGAACGATGTTTTTTAAGTATCCAATCGCGTTGATCCAGTTTTTTCAAATTTCGTTATAATTTTGCCTATAGTACGCTCAAACGGACGATTATGTCGACTATCGTCTGCTCGTAATGCACAAATCACACTTACTACAGAATCAGAATTTTTGTAATGAGGCTTTACTATTTTAATACGTTCAGCGATTTTTAAATGATCCATATTTTTTAATGGCAAATATTACACTAAACATATGATACCTTGAATGAAAGTTCTATTTTACATATGTTACACTGAAACAAGGTTGCCATATCCATACCATGAAATGGATAACCCTATAGCTCGCAAGACCGATAACATTGAGGTAAAATATTAAATCAATACAAAATAGATCGGGTTTTGAAAAACAAAAGGGCTTAAATTAAATTTTTCGCTTATCATCGAACCTATTAAATTTGATCAAATTAAATAGAGAAACATTGATTAAAGACGGCAACCCAAAGACAGCACATTCCAATCTCACTGCTAATAAAGAATTCAATTTAGACATATTGTCCTCTAAGTTATGTTTAGAAAATCAAATTTATGTAAATTAAAAAAAAAAAAAAAAGAATTAAGTAAAAAAATATATTCTAAATCATTCCCTTAAATACGCCGAAAATTCACGAAATATTTAATAAATAGAAATTTACATTTATGTAGGGCTCGTGTGATAATCATTATATATATATATAACACATAATGTTATGTAAAAAGCGCTGTATGCCGAACGTTCAAGATTCTATCCAAGGTGAGAATATAGCTTTCTTACTTACTTACTTTTCAATATTTCTATTCTTTTTAAAAGTATTTTTTTTTTTTTTTTTTTAATATTATATATGAGAAAGAAGCCGTCTTTCATCTCTTTTTATTCATTGAACTTTGCTTGATATTTCAATTTAAAGAGAAACAAACCGCTTGATTTACATAAAGTAGACATTGTCTTGATTATGTTGATGTATTTTTTTATTCTCTCTTCTTCACTCCGTCTCACACTTTTGTGTATTAATTGCTAAACAAATTTTACAAATATTTTCAAAAATTTATTGACTCGAATTTTCGTTATTGTTTTTATCATATTTTGTTCATAAATCGAGTTTTTTTTTTTTTTGTTTAAGTCAGCATTTGATATGCAAATTATGGATAATTTGAAAACAGAAACTTGAAAAATTTCTCAAATCTAAGATGTATTTTTAATAAAGTGCGCTAAATAAACCAAAAATAAATGGTATCAAATACGGTCAACGGCAATAATTTGTTACCTGTTGTAGGGTTTTTCATTACCAATACTTCACATACAACCTCATTCTCCCCTAGTTAAGGGGATTGTATTGCGTTTATTATACTTGCATAAAAATTACAATCGATCTGATCCTTTATGTCTGTTTAGCCATCATAATAAAATCAGGAATAAAATCATATCTCATTATCTAATCGATTTCAATATTTTTTTTTTCGAAAAGGAAAAACAACATATTAAAGATTATTTTATTATTATTATAATTTACTTGTGGACTAACGAAATAAATTCCTGGACTAAAAAAAATAGGATGAGCACTAGCAAGTAAGACCATCGACCCCATTTAAAAAAAAAAAAGATGAACCAGGTAGTTGGTCTAATCTAGATTAGAAATAGTATTTATTATTAAGTGTCCTCGAATGCTCTGGTGAGGACCAGTATATTTTCAACTTAGTATTGAGAAAGAAAGTAAACAGAAATTAGCTGATGTTTTGGTAACGACAGATAAGTCTTTTGCTTAAAAATGAAAAGCAAACGAAACCAAGAAAGATATTTTCTTAAAACAAAAAATAAAAAAAAATTGTGCAATTTTCCTACAGGTTGTATCACACTGAACTTTATCCATCTTGGACACATTCCCATCACTATACGACTTGCGTTACATTTCTGATAATTGTAAGATGTGAGGAGATTGAAATTGATGTCATTGATAACACTAGTTTAATAGGAACTGTGACTTGAGTCAAGTTTATGAAGTTGATCAGTTTGGTTCTACTATTTCCACAAGTTAATTATAAAAGTTTTCCTACTAAATCGCATAAACTATAATATTAGAAATGTAATTAAAACAATAAATGAAATCATGAAGAAATTGACTCTGAGATGAGATCAAACAAATCAAAAATATTTACCCTTTTTCGAAGCGTTATACTTTTATGCGTTAAGTTTCTTTTTTATTTCTTCATCAGCGTGATTCACTTGAATTATAAAACAATTCAGTCGAAATCATGATTTAAAATCTTTTTTCTTTTTATTTATATCTCGTTTTTTTCTAAATGTAAAATTTTTTTGTTTTTGTTAATTTTAAATATTAACGTAGGCAGACTTTCCGCATTCAATTCACTAATTTGAAAAGTTTCATCGTCGCAGGGACTGAAAGAACTATCGACGTAAATTATACTAAAATTTGAATAGAAGGAAATCAATGTTGTCACAAAGGAAATAAAAGACTTATTACCAAATAAGAGTTACTTTTGTGAAAGTTCGAGGAAGTAGAGAACGAGTTAAATAATGTTTGGATCAAAATTTCAAAAATGGAAATGTAAAAAATCCAAAGAATGAAGACGTACCAGCTTGATACGATGGACAAATGGGTCAAAAATATTTTAAAGCACAGTTAGATCCTTGGATAGAAAGCAGTCTAGCTGAAATAGAGGCGTTGTCTAACATCTCAACTTTCTTAATTGAGTTTTCTAAAGACCTACAAAAATTGTCTATGCTGCTTAAATATTTTTTCTAAGGCAATTGTCAAGCAACGCAATTATTTGGAAGATGTTCCCCACATAAATGAATTTATTACCTTTTAACGCCTTTCTTTTTAGACGACACTTATAAATAAAAATTTTAGCATCTGTTGTTTATTACATTTACGATAAAGAGACAATTCAAATTCTCATTCGAGAGATTATTAAAAATGTATTCCCCTGCAAAGTAATTTTCACATGCGCAAAGTTGAAGAGCATTAAATTGATTATTGAATGCTTTGCTAAAAGAATATGTTTTTCGATTTTCCCAAAAATTTTATTAAATAAGAAATCCCCTTAACTCAGAGAGTAAAGCAAGTTTGTATTAATTTAAATAGTTGTTCTTGCAAAATTATTTAAAAATGTTCTCTTGTATGAAAGAAATTATTTATTTACGGATCTTAATGATTGTTGTCTGCTTATTTATTATCAATTTAACTCGATACAGCTACACAGTTGTTACTTGTTTTTTTTTTATTATTTATTTACTTTTTATTCTTACTATTTAGACAATATGTGATTAACAAAGAGATAAGCAGATAATTTGTTTTTAGTTATTTTGCTGAGTACATTCAAATATGCTTTCAGATTAGTCAGTTTACTGTAACGATTTTATTTAGGTAGAATTTTTTTATGCTGCGTTAAATCGTCACATAAATTATAGATAGAGATTTACCAAATATATGTACAAAGTATAGAAATATGGATTGGAAACACCTTAAAGTGTTCTTGGTTAGCATGAATATAATAATACAAAAAGGAAGCCGCCTCTTGATTTCTGTCCGTCTGTATATCTCTTTTAATTACGATTACGAAGGGAACAATGTGTCTGTGTTTGTGGGTGGCAACAGCGTTTAGCTTTGTATAAAAGAGTTTTGAAGACAAACCACAAAGCAGAAGTCTATCATTAGACAGGACTACACAGACAAAAAGTGCATTATTTCCAAATCATTAGCATTATTTTTTTTTTAAATCGTGTAACGCAACGAAATGCTTCAAAGCAATGAAATTTGACTGTAAAATAACAGATGAATTACGGAGTATCGCATCTTGGATAAAAAGTCATGTTCTTACTAAGGTGCCATAACTTCAATTACTAAACAATTTATATTTACATAATTAGAGAAAAAAGTTTTGAGAGACTTTTTTTACTGGATGGTGTGTATGGTGTCATATATCAAACAGCACTAAAACTGACGAAAGTTTAATTGGCAACATTTTACCGATAAACCAAAGAAATCTTACATCGATCCAATGAGGACACTTCCCAAAAAAGTAGCAATAACTGTTATGTAGTTAAATAAAATTCATATTAAATGAATAAAAAACTTAAGAAAAAAAAATATTGACAAAAAATCTCTTAATATCTCTTCCCCAAACTGATGCATAAACTAATGTATATAATAATTATAAAAAGGTAAAGAGAATTATATTTTAAACTGAAATAAATAAATAAATGTCTAATGAAGTTGCGAAGCGTGTGCTCGTAAAGTAATTTAAGTCAGCTGCCAATAAATCCCTCATATGAATATCATTCGATAGCATGCGCATATATTACACAAAGTAGGCCAATATTTTGACGTTTGCAAAGCATTTATATTTGGAGCATAAAGATACATAAATTTGTAAAACAAATAGTTCGGAAAATCGTTTAGTTATGTGAAAATTTTATTATTATATTTTCAAATCCATAATATATGCAATAGTTATGTGCGTTGTTACCAACATATATCTGACAGATCTGTGACAAATTCCATATCAATCTCGTTCATAGTTTCTCTGGAAAACTTGAATGGATCTCACTTTCTTTTGCAGAGCATGGTTTTGATAATAAAATTAGTAGTTGTTCTTAGTTTCGGCTTTTTATTCTTATTCTTAATTATGTAAATTAATTATTAATGGCATTATAAGCCTGTCTTTCTGAAAGCTTTTATTAGTATAACTTTTACAGAGTCGCACTTTATGTTCCCTGATGCACATTTACAATAAGTTTGCCTTTTTTTTTTAGTAACGCACCGAAGCCCTCTATGTCTGTTCACTTGTAATAGTTTTTACAATACTAATTTAAAAAAGAAATTTAAAACATCAGTAGTGTTGACATGTGTTTTATTTAAAAATTGCTTCTATACATTTTCTTGGACTAGGTTTATGATCTCGCTCTCTCACTTTCTCTTTCTCTCATTTCAAGAATGTAGTCCGTATAGTATAAATCGACAAACCGCGAAAAAAAACCAACGATAACGGTAAATTTTCTTGTGAAATGCTTTCTTTATAATAGTAGCAGTATCAAACAATGTTGTCAACTAAAGATAAAATTTGAAATTAGAAATTAAATGCAAGTAAAAAAATTGTATGTCCATATACACCTCTATACTCAGCTATAAGACATGAAGCGCATTGAAGTTAGGATTTTAAATGTTATATTTAAAAATCTTCATCAAAGATCTCATAAATCATAAACCATGAACCATACATTTTTGGTTTAACCGTGCCCGTCCATCTGTCCGTCAATTGTTATTGAAAGAAAAGCGCTACTTGTCACATAAATATTTTTAATTAAAAATTGTAAATCAACAAATATGTGTACAGTAGCTGGAAAAAACAAAAAAAAAAAACAAAAATTATAATAAAAGAAGAAACGATATTCGTAAAGCATTATTATTCACAATTTCGGGTCATAAGAACTATTGGACTTAAAGTTGGTAGGAATCTTGAGCGATTGATTATTAACTTAATCGTATTAATATTACTTCTTTAACACATGCTCATTTATATTACTTCTTTAACACATGCTCATAACTGGCAATTCGTTCTCAATTAGTGGCATTAGTAGTGACATTGAGATTAATCTAATAAAAGAAAATTTATGAAGAAATTTTTCAAAAAAAAAAGAGATAAAGGGTAAACAACCTTCATATATATATATATATATTTATATATATGTGTATGTAGCTTGTTTAATAAATAAATAGCATTTTTACAGGTACTTAGTTCTCGACCACCCACCGTCTTGTTGATTAGATTTTGAAGCGAAAGAACCTAAATATTGATAAGTAAAAATGCTTTCCGTTTTTAATTCTTTATCAATCGATAATTATTGATATTTATAAAATAATGTATAAGATTTGTATATAACGGTTATTGACGTCATGCTATTTTAATGTAATTAAATATAAATAAACAATAATTTGTTGTTATTGTCGTATATTTATTATTACTGTGAGTTTATTAACCATTTCTCAAGTAGCTTTTTATTTATTTATTGAATTGAGGTTGAGAGGAAATTATAAAAATGAAAAAATCAAACTACAAAAAAAAATGTGATAAGAATTTTTGCCTACCAACACACACACTAAAAAGCTGACAAGCTAGCCTAAATGAATGGGCATGAATGACTTTGACTGACGGACGGAATTCGTGTTTGTGTGTGAGTGTGTGTGTGTTTGCGTTTATTTATATTTGATTGAGGGAGGGTATTTAAAAACCACAAAAATGTAATTAACTTCTGGACTACTGGACAGTTTTATATGTCCTCATAATTTCTTATATTATCAAAGTATAAAGATAAAGTTTAAAACCTGTTCGTTACTTACACGTAAATCTGTTAAATGTAAAATCTGTAAAATCTAACACTTCTGACAAATAAGTTAACTCTGTACTGACATTCATTTTAAGCCTTTTTTTTGCTTTTTTCTTTATTTTTATTTATTTATTTTTTTATTTTTCTTATTTATTCACCAAATATATATACACATATATATATATACGCACGCATGCACGCACGTCTGCACGCCTGCTTTGCTTGCTTGCCTGCTTGCCTGCTTGCTTAGTGGCTTGTTTAGACTTTTGACTACTTTTTAAGTCAGTCAGTCACTGTTAGGAAAAATTCTCTAATATAACACGATTTACATTTATGGCTCAAACACTTAATATTTTATAACAATTTTTGGTTTGTTTACATACAATTGACAGCCAAAGTAGTTGTAAGCAAAAAATCAAAAACAAAAAAACAAAACGAGTAAAAAAAAATATATACAAAATTATAGCCTCCTTGTGCATTCATGCACACCCATGAACATAAGTATTTATGTCTGTAATAGGTGCGAGGTAAAGTTCTGCTGTTTTCTTCTGCATTTCGATTCGTATGCTTTGTTATGACATAGGAGGGTATAGGAGATCACAAGTTGTAGATTAAATTGCTATTTCTTAAGAAATATGTTTATTTTACGCTTTTATTTAAATCATCATTATCATCATCTGCGCATACCTCTAATTTACCTCGAAAGAGGTACTGAAAATTTCAAAATACAAAATCAAGCCCAATATCAAGCTTTGTGGACAAATTTTTAAAAATTCTTATAAACAATTTATTTCCTCTAAGTTGTAGAAAATTTTCACTATTTTATATAGTTAAAAAAATTAAAAGCGAAAAAAATCTTTTAAACCTTAACATTTCGTTTAGTTTACTGGATGGTATATGAAGTCTATTAGTAAACAAGAAACGACAAAACTTTTCCTTATATTCAATATGTTCATCTGTGCATTGTCTACAAGAGCTTGAATAGAAACGTTGACGGTCTAGCTGGAACTTTTCGTGTGTATGTGCTTTGATTAGCATTTGATTTTGGGTAAATATTTTTAAACTGAACCCGCGCGTTGCTTAGAGCTGCCGCTGTGTTGTTGAAAAAACCTTGTTAGTGACCATATGTTTTCTTTTTTTTTTATTTTATTTATTTATTTTTTTTTGTTTTTTGCTTTTTACTTTTTGGTAAAGTATTTTATGTTCACTGTTGATTTTTATTATTTATTTATTTTTTTTTTTTTTTCTTTAAGTAAATCTATCTAATAAACGATTTTACGCATTATTTTTGTCAAACATTCATTATGAAAATTGCCAATAACGATCAATGTTAAGTGATTTATTTTATTAAAGTTTTTGAATAATGATCGAAAATTTTTACCTGAAAACATTTAAATTTATTTCGGTAGATCTTGTATGTATGGGAAATAATTATGATTAATGTTGAGTAAAACAGATAATGAGCTAAACATATGTTATGCTTTTCAGCTACATACGCTTTATCTTATAATAAATGATAAAGTTTCTTATTTCTACGTCTTATATATATTCTTTTTCCTTTTCTTCTTCTTCTTCTTCTTCTTCTTTTTGTAACTAAAGGCATTTAAAACCGAAACACTCATCGGCGTCATCGCTTAATTGTTATGTATGGCTATTATTATTATATTTTTTGTTTTTTATTTTTTTAAATATTACTCTTTAAGCGATAACGCACTATCTTCGGTCTTAAACTTACGAAAAACTCGCACATGTATAGATATATGCTTATGATTTATATATATGTTTATTAGCATGACTTGTGGTGTTTTGAAATTAAAATTTTTGTGGTCATTTAAAAAGGAATTTGTTGCTTTTATTGTAAAAACATACGTAGATATGTATACACAATAAAATTCCACACAGAAGCTGAATTATTAAATTTAAAAAAAAAAAAATTCTGTATAGTCACATTTTTTCTATTAGAATTATACCTAAGGTATCAGCTCAACTAAGATAAATTTATTTTTATAATTTTTTTTTTGTACTTTTTTCTTTTTTTTTTTATCACTTGTTTTCAATTATTTTAATTACATTCAAGATTTTCAAGCAACCGATACTTAACACTCTATCATATCCGAAATCAGAATTTATTTCTTGAACACCCACTTCGGAGCATTTTTAATAAATTGTGTACCAACCCTAGCTGAGTGTGAATTCTTAATCACTTAAACTATATTCGGGTGCGTATTCATAGCTATGATTCTCTCTCAAAATTTATTAATCATTGGTGGATATAAATCTAATGATTCGAGCAAGAAAAATTTTGAATAAACGCAAATTCTTTCAAAGAGAAAAATATCTTTTACGTTTAAAAACGACCCTCTACAATGAGCCTTCTTTTTCAATATTTTACCTGAGTGTGAGGCTTGTTGCGGTTTCTTATTAAAACTAAGTATCACAAACATGTAATTCTCTATACCTTTACCGCAGAAATATGCCAAAGGCAAACAGCGTAAATAATCGCAAAAACGCTCTCAGTCAGATTTAAATCTTGGACTATCTGAACTGGAAAAATTTCAAGGGGTTTGAATTTTTTATAAGTATCTCTTATAGATCAATTAATTGGGTCCTTTTGATATTAAATATTTAGGGGATCTTGACAAATAGTTGAAACAAATCTTGTTGCTGCTCTTTTCCATTTATTGAAATCGGTTTTTCCGGGATCCGTCTTCATATTACAGTGAAGAGAGAATGTATTTTTCCCAAATATAACTGAATAATTTGAAGAGATCCAATATCAAGTATTCTATGTGGAATTCCTGTAACATATTGCTGCTCATTAGAAATAATTTCACAAAAATAGCAGTAATTCGATTGTTTTCTTAGTAAGTATGTATATGCATATGTATGTATATAGTAAGAGTCTTTCGAAAGTTGAGTTAAGCATCGCTTAAAACAAACTACCAACTTAAAATGACAACTTATCATATTCACTTCCCATTTTCGTTTTTTTTTTATGTTTGCTCCTCATTCTTCCCATAGCTAGGGGACTATAGATTTTGATCTCTTTTAAGAAGCAAAACTTTTCTAAATTTTGAAGACAAAAATGTATTTTGTATCGGCTTAGTAGGTGTCGTAAACCTTCTATCTGTATATGTGGTAAAAAAATGGTAAAAAAAGCGTTCCAAAAAAACTTCTTTTGTCAAATGAACGTCTGGTGCAAAGTTGCGGCCTAATCTTTCATTTATTGATTTCTAACTTCTCATTCTTCAACTTTTTTTGTTATTTCGATTCAAGCGAATTTTTCCATTTTCTACAAATTTTTATAATAAGTTTTCCTGATAAAAAAACCATTTATTTTACAACAATTACATATAAAAGAAAACTTAAGTTTTCATCAACATTTTTTTAAACACAAAAACTAATCGACTTGATTTCTTTGTCACATTCAAAAATGCAACAAAAAATTATAATTTCAGGCGAAATTCAGGCTTTTAATATGTGCTCTGTTTGTTGCTTTTATTTTACTTATTTTTTTTTATTATATATATATATATATATATATTTTGGTCAAGATGTTTGTGATGAATGTTCGTTAAGCATTAAGCCCATGTGCAGCATAATGCATCAAGTGTACGTAGAGTATGAAGAAAAGAAAAACATACTTGCTGCACATAGCTCGTGATCCCACTAAAAAAAACCTGATGTGCTTTTAAACATATATATACGTACCTGTCTATATATATATATATATAAAATATATACAGACATTTAAACACTGGCGGATTCATAATGGAGCAAATGGGCGAGTATTTGCTGCATTTATCAACGTATACAACGGACGTATATAGTAACGTGGTCCTTTTCCCTACATGCCACATAGATGTATATGCTTGGCATTATTACTTTTACCTATATTCTTTAGAATAAGTCAAAAAATGGGCGTAACATATTAAACAAATATTAATTTAATTTTAAGAGTAAAATTCTCCAAAAAATTAATAACACGATTTTGTCTTTTTTTCGATAAAAAATTTAAAACAAATATTTACTAGACACTAGCATTTAGTATTTCTAGTACTTCTAGTGTACTTTTGGTCCTTCTCTTTGGCCTATTAACAGAGAATAAAAAAGAAACCGCCAGTTATTATATATTTGCCTTAGTTCGTAACAAAGATCGATCTTAAGATCGTTAAGACTTTCTTAGTTGTTATCTCAAGGCAACCTATTTACAAATTATATGTATAGAATGAATATACATACAATGAAAATAAATAAATGAATATATATGTATAGGAAAGGAGTTAAAGAGTTAAACTCTACTTCACTAACTAACTAAGTTATTCTTTCTCCCCCACTGAATCATTGCATTCATATCCGTCTATGCTAGAAATAAGTACATATTTATCGTTGCAAGTGTGTTCACACATACCTGTGTAAATGTATGTAAGTAAAGTGCTTTTCTTGAGATCGAGATTTCAATCTGTTTGTAAGTAATATGTACGTATATGTGTTTGCCGTGGAGAGACGTCAAAATGTACATATGTTCGAAACCTTAAAAGAGTTACACAAGTCTTTTCAAACATATATGTGTATACCTCTATAAAAATAGTCAACATCATGATGATGGTGGTGGAGTTGGTGTTGTCATCATCATCATCAGCACCAATACGACCGCCACCGCCACTATTATCATCCTTACCAACACAAATTGGTGATGGTTGATTTCTTTAAAACATTACCAATCGGTGTAGGTTTGCATTTTTTTTTAAAAGGTTTCAAAAAATAAAAAAAAAATAAATAAATAAAAATAAACATAAATAAATAAATAAATAATAAACTATCTATGCACATATATAAATATATTTGTGTGTATGTGTAAGTGTGTAAAAATGTACGAATGCATATAAAAAATAAGCAAAAGTGTAGTTTTTCTTCAGATGTAAAATACGAAAAACGAGTACAAACCAGAGAACAAGTGCATTTCCTTGATTTTTTTCCTTCTTAAACAAGTGCTTGAACATGATTTTCTGTGGCTGGAAATGAATAGACACCAAGAAAAAGAAAAAAAGATCATGTTTTCTTTATATTAAACATAAATTTTAAATTTAATTTTAACATTTCAACAGGACTTGTCTCTTTTTTTTTTTTGTTTTTGTTTTTGTTTTTTCATTCACAACAATCTTGTTATCTTAACACAGCACATGCATACAATTTTTTTTTTTTAAACATTTCCGAGTAAGTGTCCTGTTTAATTTATGTCAAGCTACACAACTTGCCCACTATATGTTGTCGTGAAAGAATAAAACCGTAAAAAATAAACAGATAAGATCGTACGTAATTCGCTGTACGAAATAGTTTAGTGGCCAAAGGATATTTCAATTCGTTTAATAAAAAAAAGTATAATTCAATATAATAACAAGAGAGAAAGAGAAAGTGGAGGGAAATTAAGCTTTACATAAAACCATTAACATAACTTAAGCATATATTTATAAACATATATTTAAACATATATTTATATATGTATATATATAATGTATGTAATGTATGTACAATTTTTTTTATATTTTTTTTTCATATTCTTCCAACAAAGAACTCTCGCACCATTTAATGAAATTTATTACTTGTTCGTTATGTTCAATCGTCTTTTGCATTAATGTTTACTTCGTTTACTTCGCTTGTTTCTTCGTCGTAGGTGTTTATGATTTTACTTATATATATATATATATATAGAAGATCGTCGATTAACTATCTGTTACTGATAAACAAATTGCGTCGCTTTATATACAAAACGCAATAGATTTAATCGGTGGATCAAATATTTTATATACATATAACGTACATAGCTTTTATGACCCCGCTTTTATAAAGTAAATGCGCCAAAATGAATAAAACCTTTTATAAGCAGTGCCCATAAGAGGCTAATTGAGGTTAACTGTATCATCATTTTTTAATAGATCATAAAATTTTTTTATTTGTATGACCTCCCTTAAGCGGACTACTTTCCTTGTAGTATTGATCAGGACTATGTGTATATATATACATACATACACACCTACATGCATAAAATTTATTTCAAGAATACAAATCATTTTCACAAAAACAAAAATGTACGCACACCAAACGCGCAGACAGTCCAAAATGTGCAGTAATGCAGTCGGAAACCCATTCACGAAAAACATACGAGTGCTGCGTACGCCTTCAAATCAAATATGAGCGAATAAAACGAATATTGAAAAATTTCTCAGTAGAGTGAAGTACAGATAAGAACGGGCATTCACTGGAGACTGGGATGCTAATTAAACGCTATGAACACGATGACGGCTGAAGCAAGAAAAATATATATAATTATTAGAGATAATGTTACGTGCAAGCTACAACCTTCTATCAAAAACCGATGGAAGATATCGAAGTCATACCCGTAATTATCTGACTGTTACAACAGAAAAAGAAAGCTTAACTGGTGAAGAAATACGCTCAACCTAAACATGTTGCGTAAATGCCTGAAAAAAAAGGATAATAGTGAAGCTACAAAGGAAGTCATAGCCAAACAACAGATTGCTTCAAAGAAAATAGGTGATAGACCAATGAGACTAATAAAAAAAACTACAAAAGATGGTTGAAAAATCATAAAAAGCCGTAAAGGTCCGGAGAGAAAGCAACCTTCCTATAAGAGGGAAAGCCGTTCCCACCAAAACTACGGTAGATTGCATTTACGTCGTAGTTTTGAAAAAAAAAAAAACGTAAAGCGCTAAAACTCGAAAAAAGCATAAACAAAATAAGAACATAAAAGGTTGGGGAACTTACAGAACAACTAAAAAAATGCGATAGACAAGTCAGTGAGCTAAAATACAAGACGCGTTAAAACGTACAATAAAAGAAACGCTTATTTCGAGGAAAACTGAATCACAGATCTTATTGGACATAAAATACATGAACGAAGCAATCGGAAATGGAAAGATAATCGATTCTATTCTGAAAGCAACGGGGAAATCAGATACGGGAAAGGTCGTCATATGTAACGTTAGGTAAGGTTTTTGAGATTTAGAAATTTGCTCCAGTTTTTTGAACGACGTACTTTGGAATAAAAACAGGCGAAGACGATGTCTCAACATCTAATCTTTCCATCCTCCGTAAAATCTATTCTTTCTTGTCTTCATATGTGTAGTGGTGAATCCATGCATCTTATGTCTTAAAGATCTGTAAATTTCTTACTGATGTGGTCATAGAAATGCATTTTCGGTGGATTGCGAATGAACGCGAATCCCTATGCGACATTTACTGCCAGAGCGCTTTCAATTTTGGGGATCGTTCAATATCATATCATTTTTTTAAACATTTCTGATGTTTAACCTCAACTGATCACTTGTACTTTCACGAACATGTTTGAATTCAATTATCCTGTAGTTAACCGTTTCATCTTAAGGAGCACTATTCCCATAATGTATCTCGAGCCTTTCCTTAGTTTCTGTTGAAGTTTTGTCTATCTCAAAAATTATTATTTAATAACACTACGCCAACCAATTTTTTCCAAAGAGAAGAAAAAAATAAACATAAAGTCGATGAAGGATTACCTTTATATATCAGACAAATGAACGCTGGCATATATAAGCACACCATTCAAAAAAGTAATTAAATCAATTTAGAGCCCGTTAAACTAAAATTAATTAGGTCTAATGGAAAGCCCACTGTGTGTAATAATACAAGTTTAAAGCATGATACGTCCCAATTTCGTTTATACTTGACGTAACTTAACTTTAAAACATGAAAGATTTTACTTGAAATTCTTCTCCTACATTATCTGTCCTACTCTGCTATATCTTTCAGTCGACAAAGAAATATCTTTTATCATATATGGTTGTAAAATATATTAATAATATTATAGGCAATATTTTTCTGCCTGTTAACTGGCAATGGTCCCGCACACATAGAGTCATTTTTATTGTGCCGTTGTAAAGAGATTTAAACATTCTAGAAATTAATTAAAATGCCATTAATGCACTTTCAGTAAACAAATTACAATTAAATACAAATAATACCATAAACACAAACATAAACGTAATTGTACGAGAAAGTATGCAATTTCGCACCATTTGGTCATGAGTTACCTGAACGTAGTGGAAAAAAGAAATTAATAAAATATATATATATATACATGTATTTATATATATATATATATATATATATATATATATATATATATATACGAATAAGAACAAAAACACCCTTTAATTGCCAAGAAACAGAGGAGCGCTATATATATTCATTTGACTAAAACTAGATCACTGGTATGTCAGACTATCACCATTTAAAGTCAATGATAGCCAATGATTATATGACAAAATGAAGAGAAATAAAAAATAAAAATAAATATAAATAATGTAAAGAAAATAAAATAAAATTATGGAAAGAATAAAAGTTGAAGAAGAGCAGAAGGCTTCGTAGAAGAAGATTGATTACTTAAAGTTGTGGTAAAATGTGAAACATATACGCGTGTGTGTGTATGTGTTTGATTGTGCTATCTATCTATCTATGGCAAAAGTGTGTGCGTGTGTTTGTGTTTATGATGTGCGCGTGTTTGTGTGCGTGTGTATGCGCGTGTGTGTGTGTTTTTAAACGTATGTTTGTCTATTTGTGTGTGTATACTTTTAAAGTACGCATAAATAAAATGACAAATTTGTATGCACAAGTCTTAAGAGAACAGGTTCCAAAAGAATTAAATCTAAACATAGTAATAGAGAATTACAAATATTCACATACATACTCACAACATATATTGTATATTTATATGTGGAAGTGTAAAGCAAGTGCAGCCAATTAAATTGTATGTCATTCATTAGTAATTTATAACCATAAATATAAACAAGAGCCAGACCAGACCAGCCAGACTGAAAGCCACATTTTCAAGATCATCATATGGTCTGATGAATAGTAAAAGAACCACAATCAACGAACAGAACGCAACGTAACGCAATACAAAATAACATACATACATACATACATATATATATATGTAAGAACATAAACGAACACAACAGTCAGTAATATTTAATAATGATGAGCTTGTGCCAGGGAGAGTTAAGCATTGCTGAGCTCGTGTAAGGTGTGCTAACAACAATTCATCAATATTTGTCATTATAGATTAAAACATAAACTAAGAGATTTTTTCTTTTCATTTTTTTTTTTATTTTTCATTTCTTATTTGCATTTCATTTACATAAAATATTTGAAGAACTTTTCTCATATTTTTTATAACAATAATAATAATAATAATAATAATAGAAAAACAAGCAAATAAAAATGTTACTTAAATCGCGAAAATCCCCATAAATCTCATTTATTTACTTCAAAATCAATTTTATATAATTTTGAAAATGCTCGTAAAAATTTCAGCTAAAATCGAGATTGACTTTTGTGATAAATTTTCATTTTTTTTTTTTACTGTAAGCAAGTTGCTACATAAAATTCATCCATATATGGCAAGAAAACTATTGGCTAATGCAGTTTATTTTATTCATTTATTTTTATTTTTTGTTATTCTTATTGAACACATATTGAAAGCAATATATGTATATATAAATATGTATACATATATATATATATATATATATATATATATACATACATATATATATATATATACATACCATCGACGTCAGTTTGACGTCTTAAACGGTGTCTATGTGTCCACCCCAATGCCAAGTGGAAATTGACTACAAATCAAAATGCACAAAATTTATTGGGGCATACTGGGCTTGCATAACGATGTACGTATGAGAACATACAGACATTCTCAACTACATATATTTATATGTAATTATATTATATGTGTTTGCAATTCCAGCGAGAGTAAATGATGCAGACAGTGTATTGTTAGGCGGCATTCAATTACTTAAGTTTCGAATCACTTTAAACAGAAGAAAGAACCAAAAAACATACAATTGTGGTTATATGTGATAAATGACTGAACTTTCTATATGATGACACAATAATAATTATAATAATAAAAATAAAAATAATAATAATAATATTGAAACACACCGCGTAAAATTTATAAGTCACAGACTATAAGCTATAAGCTGACCAATAAACTAATAAGATCTACTTAGTAGTACCATTTGACAGAAGAAACTGATATGAAAATTGACCGATCATAACACTTGTAATTCGTTGAAGCACTCAACGAAAAATCCTTCGAACACATCCGTGTTGGAGTTTGCAACTATTTACCATTCAAGAAAATTCAGATAAATTTGAATGCAAAAAAAAAACAAATTTCTTTTCGAATGAAGAAAAGAAGAGGGTTCAAGACTTTAGTTATTAAAAGCATCGACATAATTACATGAACAACGAAACTTTAAAATCATAAAGAAACCGAGAACTTAATTTAAACCTTCGGACCATTTTATAAAGATAATTTCAAGTTACTAATATGCGCTTAAATTTTTGCGTGTCTTTGACAGTTTAAATCAATCAGTGCTTCTGAACGCAGTTCAAAATTCCATCAGTAATCACAATACGAAGTTAAATCGGTGGAAAATTTCACGACAATCAAGACAATATTAATATTTAATGTCTTGACGTCGCAAAAGGCAATGAGAGAAGCTTAATACAGTCACAGCTATTCTACTAAAAGTCCCGAAAAATTTACAATTACTTGGAAACTTATACTGATATCAACTAAAGCTTCAATTACGTACTTTTTTTCTTTTTTTTTTCCTTTTTCTTCTCTTTTTGTTGCATCAGCAATATTCCATTTGCATGTGGGACGGAGCAATATTGAAAATATTGTATAAAAGAGAAAAAAAAAACGGCATGGATACGATTACACAAAAGCGCTAATAAACTGTAAAGAATTTTGAAAGAAAGAAACTTTGAGAAAAAAACAAAAAAAAAAGGAGAAGAAGGAAAAAATCAAATTGAAGAACTATGGAAATTTGATTAACTAAAAGGGTATATATTGTGAAATAATCATAAAAATCATACGTAAAACAAGAAAGAACTCTTTTTCAAATGATCGTTATTCAATGCGATAATTGATATCAATTGATCAAATCAACAGCCGCAACCGAAGCAGCAGAAGGCAACAGCAGCAACAACAGCAGCATAAAGTATAATGTATATGCAATCACAACCATACGAATGTATGTGTATTGCATAAAAAACAAAAATATTAACAACTCCTACAAAAAAAAAGAAAAACAAAACGCGCAGACAAGCCTCTTTTGCAATTGAAAAGACATACACAGGCGTACAAATGCACATACAGAACAGAAATTAAACGCCACCATGACGACCGTTAAACAAAAAAAAAAAAAGAAAAAAGAAAAGAAGAAGACACACACATAAAGCTAAAAAAGAAAGCAAAACGAATGTGGAAAAAAAATATATGTAAAGGAAATACAACAACAACAACAATAATAACAATAACAACAAAATAATTTATGGCCTGGTAGTTAATGATGATCGTACGTTTTCATTTTGAGCACTGATTGTCAAGTTTGACGTCAATCACCGCTTTGACACCGACCAGTACAACACACAGAACTGAACAAAACACCATCGCGGCGAACGACAACGATTCAAAAAAAAAAAAAATTTTTATTATTATATTGACGCACAATATATGAATGATTGTAGGGCAAAAATAATATTTCTATTAACATATATATATATATATATATATACATATACCGTGTGTATATACCGTATATATATGTATATATATATATATATATATATATTTCACATAAACTGTTATTCTCAATGAATAATTAAAAGAAATGAAAATCTTTCACCAACAAAACCCGCTCTGCATAACTATTCCCTTTTACTCTTAATTGCCTTGCATTTGCTATTATTTTAATGACGCTAATGGTTTCTAGTTTGTGGTTCACTGGTTGGTTGATTTCATTTGCCACCGCTGGGTGTTGTACTATTGTATAATATGTGCTGTATTCTTTGTAAATGGTGCCTTAATGTTTTGACCCCTAGATTCTCATTGGTTTTCTATAAATAAATTCAGCTGCATTTACGTTTTCTTCTCCGATTTTTTTAATTTGTTTTTTTTTTTTCTTTTTTTTTTCTTTTAATAAATGATAATTATTATTACGTATGCAAATTATTCTTTTATATGTGTTTGCTTCAAGGCGAATTTCAGTTACCCGATATATAACTCAATTCATTTCTTAAATATTTCTTAAAAATATTACAAAAAAAAAAAAAAAATAAATAAAGTTTAAAGTAAATAAATATGACATGAATCATTTGCCATATGAATGGGTTGTAAGTTTAAACAAAAATACATGAAAAATTTTCTTTATTTTAATTGTAACTCGATGTAGCTACGGACAAAATGTGAGAAGAGGAAAATGTTAATAGAAAAAAATATAATCAAACAGAAATACAGAAAAGATGATAATTCAATGCTTGATTCACTTGAACACACACTATATATAATATTCTTAATCGAATTTCTGTTTATCGTAGACACCAATTTCATTCGAAATACGTAATATTTTCTTCATTGCTTCCGACACTGTGACTTATTAGCAGGGGACCTTTGCAAAGCATATATCCCATATATAGAAATCGGAATTTAATGTCAACGTACAGAAGTTTACTTGAGTCGAATACTTGTTGTAATGAAAAAATTGAGTAATTTGCAAACATTTTGAAGGCGTTTGCTATTTCGTCATTAAATGGAGGACTTGAAGAAAGTGAAAAGAAACAAACGAAATGTGATACATAGGTTTCCAAAATAGTGACCAAAATCGGGACATGTCCATCTAATCATTTTCTGTTCCTACTACTTCTCTTATGCTACCACACTCTATTTGTAGAAGCTTGAAAGTTACAAAAGCTGACAAAGAAATTTGTAAAAATTGAAACTGAACGTGACTTTAGTCCATCTATAAAATAAAAAAAAAACTCAATCTATTGTCCTCATTTTTATATATTTATATAAAGATGTAGAAGATTTTGATTTACGTAAGACACAATAGAATATCTAAAGAATACTTAAAGTTCACAAACTCGTCGATGTCTGATTAAGGATTTAAATATGATGATACGTAGGGTTCGTGTATATAACGAAGAAAATCCGTTCATTATTTTCTTGATTGTCACAAAAAAAAAAAAAAGCTTTTACTGCTTTCAACAATTTCTTAAGTAATTAAGATATATAAAAACTAATTGAGAACAATTTTTAAATGCTCCAAATATATTTGATTTTCCAAAAATAATTGTGTGACAGTGTATGGATACGTGAAACTTTAAACGAGTTTTTCTTAAAACACAATTTCTTAAAACGGCACGCAGCATATTTTCATTCATTCCATGCAAAATTTTTATTCACTTTATTTTAAAAATAACATTTCAAAGTGAAGTATGAGCAGGATTTTGGAAAAATAAATTTAAATTATTTCCTAACAAAACATGTTCTTTCTTGGTAAATCACTAAAATTTTTCATTGAAATACTCGCCAATCACACAAAAATCAAAATTTTCAAAAATATTCTCCTACTTCTCTGGCTGTAGATATATAGGTTAATAGATTTTTCGTTTGTTTTTTGTTTTTATTATTCAAATTTCCGTTTCTACACACCGCAGAACTTCTTAATTCGAAGGGCCTCTCTGTTGTCATTTTTTAATTTTTATTTCTTTTGTTTTTATTTTTATTATATTTTTTTGTTTTTTTTATTATATTTTTTTGTTTTTTTTTATTATATTTTTTTGGTTTTTTGTATTATATTTTATCTTAATTTTTTTTTTTTATTATATTTTATTTTAATTTTTTAATTTTTTTTTTTTTTTTAATATTTAGATATGCCTTTAATAACCTGCGCAAATATTATTATTCAAATACTTCCCTTCCGTTCAAAAAAACAAAAATAAAAATAAAAAACGCTTTTTTATAGTGATTCCCTTCCTTAAAACAATGCAATAATCTTTGTTATGCGGAACAGATAGCTGATGAACTGAATCATTAGAAGAAATTAATTAAAAAACACACAAAAATTTGAAAAAAAATTATTTTGAAGAAGCAAAAAAAAACCACGTAATAGTAACATTTACAATATATCACAAGGTCTTAAGCTCTCTCGCCTCCACTACGTTATATTATAATAGCTGTGGTAATAGTAGATAAATATTTATAAAAAAAAAAAAAGTCCAGTAAATACACAAAAGAATCTCTAATCAACAATTCCACCGCTTATAATATATGTACATATTTATATATATGCTGAATACAAATTTCATTTGAACATTCATTTGAACAAATTCCATAGGACCCGTGCTAGAAATTATGCTAAAATATCTTAAATTAAATGCGCTGAACATAAATCGATTTTCGATTTACATAACAAATACGAAAATTGATTGTTAAAGGCCTGTTACAAAATATAACAAAGAAAAAAAATTTTTTTTTTTTAATAAAAATAAAAGCAGAAATTTCTATAATATAAAATAAAGAAAAACTTTAGTGAAAGGATCGTTCGTGATATGAAACAAATTTAAATTCAATCAAAGCTGCTACTTAACATATAATCGAAATTTTAAAAGAATTTCACACAATTTTCCATAATAAGCGTAATATAATATAATAATAAAGGGCAGAAGTAAGCTAATCTTATTTAATGTCCTTTTAAAGCACTGAATAAAAAGATGAAATTCAACTTTCAAGTTGACATTATTCCATACAACTCTCCATTGAAAAAAATACGAGGAATTTCTGTTTCAAAAAAATAAATGATGACTTCGAGTATCGATCTACAATTTTTGACTAACGTTTTATTAGTTCACAAATTGTTGTAAATTGTTTTCTATAGTTTCTATATTCAAGACGAAAATATACCCGAGAAGACCATCAATTTCAATCGCAAACGAAAGTAACGACAAAATACATAAAAATCTAATATTCAAGAGATCCGTATTTTTAAAGTAAAAATTTTCCTTATTTTTTGAATATACCAGTAAGTTCAATATTAGTTGAATTTTATGTAAAATATAAAAACAAAATGAAGATATTTAAAAAAGTATTCTAAGGAATAACAAGCAAGAGACAAATACATTCAGCTTGGGTCGAATCCTTTACTATGACCAGCCATCACCGGATATACGATATTCAAAAAACGATATTACAAAATAGAATAAGATTTTTTCGTAATTATTAGTCAATCCTAGTTATTTTTCTTATTAAGAAAGAACCTAACAGTTGACTGAAATCGCAGGTCTACAATTCTATGCAACTTTATAAACCTATAGATTGTTTCTCGAAAAAAAGTTTGATTGTTTTTACAAATTAACCTGACGAGAATGATAAGACAAGATACGTTTTTCCCAGTTTTTATTTCTTAGCGAAAGTGTTACGGTCATAATCGCAATTTCAACAAACAGGCAGGCAGTACCATTTAACCAAATCAATTCTGCTGTCCAATTTATTTCGATCAAAAAAAAAAAAAAATGTGCATACTTAATAGATCCTCCAATGCTTACTTCTATCCATTGCAAACATTTGCCAAATTTAATATGCCCACAAGATATTGAATTGAAAGTAACTCTAGTTACAAAACAGATAATCCATATAGCACAATACGCGAGATGTTTTTATATAAATCGTGCCGCTTTCTGACAGACATTTTATATGACGTAGAAGTTCCGCCAAAATACTTTCTAATGCAAGAAGGTGTTAATACGATGACCAATAATCATTATACAAAAAATGAAAATTCACAAAAAAAAATTCGAGCTTTGACTTATTCTGAAGCATTCTTCACCATCTTCATCATTTCTAAAAGGATTATCTTTCTCTCTACCCTTTTTAAACATGTGCGTGTATACGTGTTAATAGATGTCTAAAATTAATCTTTGTGTTTCGAGTATTGTGTTCAAAATTAGTTAAGATTACAATTCCTCCCTTAAGACAACGAAAATGCAGGAATGTGTTTAAAGCAAAAAATTCCTTTTTAATTTTATAAACTAAAGCTTATTTATCAAATCATATAAACTATAATTTGTGTTAAACAAATCTCTATTTTATGACAGACGATTCACAGACGGTTCACAAACCTATCCAAAACACCTTGAATTCAGATTGGAATATATTAACGATATAAGGAGTACCGGTTAACACTTACGGAGACAAAATTAAAATTTTTTGTGTGCCGACTAATATTGGCCTCCAGGGAAATGAGCGAGCAGATGTAGCACTTAAATCTGCTGCTTCTGCACCACCAATAATAGATGGCACAATAGAAAAGCCCGACCTTCAAAAATTTGGTCGAAACAAATTAAAAAGAAAATTAAGAAAACAAAAAAAAGATCGTCAGTGCTGTCATCCTCCACACTACTCTCATGTTAAACAGACCAGAAGACCTTTGCGAGAATTCGTCTCAATCATATTATTGCAATACATAAGTGCATGCTTAAGAAATCTACTGCTTCAATTTGAAATCGTGGGTATAATCTTATGATTGAACATATACTTTTTGATGCCAAATCTTTTCCTTGCTTCAAAGATTCATATTTCGAGCACCTAATCGGTATTTACATCTTGAAAGTACCTGACGAACTTATTTATTTATTTATTTGTTTCATACATATGTAAATGAATTTACAGCACGGAGTAACTTAGATCCTCTGTGCATTTGTTGGTATTTTCACCCAGTCTACCACAATAAGGTTCGAGCCCATGTATGCCTACGATTACGAACGAATAAATATTTAATAAAATATTTAACTTTATTCAAACGACTACTATAACCATCAAGTCTATCTTTAAAAAAAAAAAAAAGGAGGCGATAGCTTTAGTTGCTACTGCTCATCCTATATTTTTCTAGTCCAAAAATTTATTTTCATTAGTCTAAATAAATTATAATAATAATAAAAATAGGAAGAGAAATTCACATAAAAATTGAAAAAAATAAGCCTAATAACACTTCAAAAATGCTACTTTACTTTAATAAAAAGCATGAAAACTGAAAGGCGAAATAATAATGTAAGCAGGGGCATATCAAACTCGAAATAATTTTCTTTTTTTCTAGTAACATTTTGGACAAATAATTAGCACGGAAATGTTAATTTAAAAAAATCATAAATGTAAGCAATAAAGCCAATCACTTAGTTGTACAAATTATCGCTTATAACTAATGATGCAAAGCGTCTCGAACAAAAGTTTAGAAGATAAATAACGAAACATTAAGAAAAATTAAAAAAAATTCTTTTTTTTATATACACATTTATATACATTAGTTAAGTGAAAGGTTGTGCAAAATGTTATTTGTGTAGGGGATGTGTATTTGTTCCATACTAACTTTTGACTAATCCTAACCGGAGGCTCCTAGGCTTCTGAATGTCCAAGCAACAGCAAAAAAAAAAAAGTAGAAGCGAATAAGACTTCTATAGCAACGGCATGAGTGATATAAGATTATGGGTTTATCTTCCGTTTCGTATACTTTAAATTTCTTTACGATAATACTAGAATAGGCGTAACAACAAGCTCTATCTACATCCAATCTTTTTAATCTATCTTTTTTCTTTTTTAAACAAGTCCCATTTTCATAATCCAATCATTTTTTATGTTTCTGACGATATTTCAAGGAGCAGCGATTTTTTTTTCTAATAAAGAAGAAGCAACGATATTGCAAATTTGATGATTGTAAGAGTCAGAAAAATCACGATATAAAAGAAAAGAAAGTATGAATTTTTGAATTAAATTAATTACCTCAAGTCTAGGGATTATAAAAAAAAAAAAATGTTCATGGCTAATTTTGTTAACTGAACGCTTTGAGGCCATTTTTCTTTTCGAGATTTAAAGGCATTTTTTGTTACTTAACGTTTCTATTAGAAATATCCTTTGAATCAAAGCCTTACAGTGAATAATAACTAATCTTTTCCTACGTTAGATGAATATAGGTAACTTTATATACTCAAAGAAGAAGAAGAAGAAGCAGAAGTAGGGCAATGTTCCTTTAATTAAATCCCTGACTCGCTGAACTACTTTTTAATAGATTTCCTATATATATATTACATCGGTCAATAATTCCCAGGACTAAGTTTTTACAATTTTTATTTGTTTTCATTAAACTTTCTTCTTTCTCTCATAAAACTTCTTCAAGAATGACAAAAGAATGACCAAACAGTCTTTTGATGTGTTTATAATGTCAACTATCTCTTATAATTTCGATTATCGAGAATAATTTTTAGGAATTTTTTTTTATATATTTCTAGTATAGCCTGCACTGTGTTCAATGCTGCTAAAGCTGAGATTGAACGATATTTTTTCCTAACAAAAAGCAAAAGTTCGGTCAACATACGAATGACACACGAATTTTTCCACTGTTTTCAAACTAACAAAATTAGGGACAATAAAGCTAGAGGAACTCATAAACAAGTAATCGAAACGACAAGAAATTTGCGTGGGCATCGTTTGAGATTCTTAAAAAGTAATGAAGATTTTTTTATTACAAAACATCCACCCGTCAGTCCTAATAATTATTGTTAAGCTAAGCTAAGCTAAGTTTTCAAAGTGTGAAATTGTGATCTTATCCAAATAAATATTTTCTGTTATCTTAGAATTCCACTAAATGTATCAAAAAGCAAAGTAAGAAAACTACATACGACTTAGAGTGAACTCTTAAACACCATCTCGAAGACATACATTAGAATTTTTAAATATTTTTTTAAAAGCGTTCGTTTTTATTAATCAATTTGATCAATTTTATCAGTGACCTTTTGATTGATGGCATGAACTATTTATATTAACTTTTATACCAAAATTATGCAGAGGGTATGTATGTTAAGTACGAACTTTTTGTCTTTATTCTCTATGGTGTATTTATATCAAAATTTACATTTATTTTAATGTTTGCTTTTCGTGTTATATAACAGTTTACATTTATTTACGTATTTGTGTCGAACCTCGGACCAATATCTGTTATAAATTGTAAGTAATCATTTTTGATTATCCTTTTGTTAGTGTAGTTGCATGAGCGAATTATACACAGAGTTTAGAAATCAATTTTAGTTTTTTATCTTTTTGCGATCACGAAGTTTGCAGCAAAAAGCGACACACATGACAGACGGACAGACAAGAAGTTAAAGAAAATGATTATCGGCTGAAAGCGTAGGTGGGCAGGTTTGAATCGATTTCGAATTTTGCGCAGCTCAGGTGTATTTATAATAAATATTTCTGTGTACTAGAAAGAAAGAAACATAAATTTAATATACCGCCGCTATACGGTGGTGGGTACAAAAAATGAATAACTGTAGTCTATTAAATAAAATATAAATTTAGGAGGGAAATTATCATAAAAAAGACAACACAAGAACAAATATTAATTAAAAATTTTAAAACCATTACGGTTAGAATTAAAATAAAATCTTTTAAAAATCAATCGTTTATTTTGGAAGTAAATCAAGAATGGATTTATTTTAAAATCAGACAGACTGATTTCTTTGAAAGAAAGGTTCTAAATGATTTTCAAAATAAACGTCTTACACATAAAATATACTTATATATAGGCGGACCATAGGGGCAGGCATTACTACTAGCCAGCAATCACCTTAAAGGCCTATCGACACTTGGAAGAGATCCATAAATAATACTTGCTTTAATAATCTCGGATAATTTTTTTTTTAAATAACGGATGCCTCTGTGCTAGGTACTACATGATTCAGTCTAAATCCTTTCTTAACTCCTATATCTAATCTTTACTAATACGTTACGTATTTAGCATTTGAAAAGATTACGATCTGTCTCCCTTATAAGCTAGAGTTCAGAATGCACTTGACCATATTCATCCCGTTTGCTCTGTCAATTAAAGTATGGAAATAACAAAAACAAGAACAGAGTTCGACAAACTCATCATCGTATTTTATATATATTCGATTTATTTTAAGTCATTTTCCTTGTAACCTATTATTAAATAATAGTCAAAGTACAATTAAGTCAAAAATATTGATACAAGCGATGGATGTTGAAAGGTTAGAACCCGGAAAGGGAACACGAGACGTTAAGTGGAAGAATGAGCGAGAAATTTATTGAATAAATTTAATACTGAAGAAAAAGATCACTTTTTGAATTCTATCAACTTTTTATCGAATGAGAAGGAAATATTTGATCTCGATAGATAAGATACTTCCAAGCCTGTATGTATTACACAATAGACGACAACTAATTCTTAGCAATTTCCTTAATTAATTTCTGATTATACTGGAGAATTTGCAGCAAATTCAAGCTTTAAAAATTTCACTATATCTTCAGTGATTGACCTCAAACAATCTAAAAAATATGATTAAAACTTGATATAAATATTCTTAAAATAATTTGATGGTTAATGAATGAAAAGAATTCTGGTAAATCTAATGATCCCCCCAAAGATTGCTAAAAACCTATTTGAGTTAAAGAGGTGTCACCATCAGAGCGAATAGAAATGTTTTTAAAATTTTTTAAAATTATAGACTAATTTTCAAATTAGTTTTATTAGAAAGATTTTAATAGTTAATTTTTTTTTTTTTTTTTTATATGGAATAAGGAGAAGAAAGAATCCTTCTATCAAAATTATAAATGAAAAAGTTATTCATTAGTAAGAAAACACCTCAAAACTGTTCAAAAACTCAACACTACTCACGACACTATATACAAAAAAATTTAAAAAACTATCACAATAACCAGCATCTTAAGAAAAAGTATTTTAGCGCCGGCATATCGTACAAACTTTATGAAACGCTTACCTTTTCATTAAAGATTTGTGATTATTTTTTTTTGAATTTTCTTTCTTTTTGTTTCTTGATTCTTAGTTTCTATATTTCGTATTAATAATCCATGATTCGAGAGAATACGATTTTTTCTCGAAGACTTTTCATTGATAAGGAAATGTTCGTTTATTAAGCAAATAATGCATAACACAATCCTCGATGACGTCTTTCAATGAAATATTTATTGACGAATTTTTTTTTAAATTATTATTATTTAATTAAATATTTTTTTGTTTACATATATACTTTTACTTACATACATATGTATTTACATATGTATATGTATATATATATATATATATATATATACATATATGCAAATATATATACCCACATATATGTATATATATGTATATGTATATATATTTATATTTATATAAAATATCACAAGGTTTTTAAATCGTTGTTTGAGTTAATTAATGTTCTTTATTATTACTTAATAAAAAAGTTTATTAAAAATTCTTTGATTGGCAAGCTTGCGTTTAAAATCTGAGTGAAGCTTAGAAAAAACGATTTTAGGATAAGTTAGAGGTTTATTAAAAAATTTTATTATTTACTAAAAGTTTTGAAAAAATGTTTTGCTTTCCCTTTTTTCTTTTTTGTTTTTCTTTTTTTTTTTTGTTTTCTTTAAGATTTTTATAGGTAATGAAGACTTTTTATTTATTTTTATTTTTATTGTTATTATTAGTTTTTTTTAATGTTGTGTAAAAAAAATTTTTTAATAGCTTAAGACACTTTGTTTGCGGCACATCTTTTTTATAATTTTTGATTTTTTATTTTTAATTAAAAAAAAATATTTTGTTTAATTGGCAAGAAATTATTATTATTACTTTTTTTTTATGACAAAAACAAGGTGCTGGGTGTTATTACATTACTTTCGTAAATATTTAAATATATTTTATTTTATTTTATTTGAAAAAACATTTGAAATTTCCTTTTAATGATTACCATTTAAATATATTACTGTTTGTTAAAATGTTATTTATTTATTTTTTGATTTCCTTTTAAAAATGATTTTTATTTATTTATTTATTCATTTGTTTATTTATATCTGCTTTTCTCTTTTATTTCATTTAAAACATCGTTTTAAAAACATTAACAGAATTCGTAATTTAATGGAAAATTCTTTTTATTTTTGGATGGTTCTGAATGCTTGCGTGTTTGAAATAACGCGTTGCACGCACATTACCCGTCAACGTGCAATCAACAAATAACGTTACACCAAAAGTGTTTTCCACACAAACACACTCTATACGCTCTAGACATTATATTACACACACACACACATTACTCGTTAACACAAGCACATTGGCGCACCACTATACAAAGGCAACACACACGCACACACATATAATCACACACATACTCGCGCACCACCGTGTGGCAATCGCGTTGTCGGTTGCAAAGCAGCCGAATTGCTTTTGGTTTTGTTTTTTTTTTTTTTGTATTTTCTTTTATTATTTTTTAAATTTTTTTGGTTTTTCAGTTTCTCAGATTTTTCCTGTGTGCCTCAATGTAAACGAAAATGACCGAAATTGTTAGTGTTGCGTTGGTTGACGTCGGTCGCTGGATTGATAGTAAAGTATTCTTTGCACTTACGTATATGTGTTGTTGTACATATATATCAGTAAGTGTTAATAATATGTGTGTGTATTTTATGCATTTTGATGTATGTGCGTGTGCGAGTGTGTGTGTGTGCGCGTGTGCATGTATGGAGACTAAACTGAATATTTGTATAAGTATGCTTAAGTGCATCTGCAGTGATACAAATATCTTTCAAAACGGTTTTTATGTTTAAATTTCGCCCTTCGAGAACGTTTTTGTTTTTATTCACGTCTTTCATTCGTTTTACTATTTTACAATCTCAGATATTATTAATGAAAATAATCTATAATAAGAACAAGCCAAACGTACACAAGTCACATATCGCTTATTGTATTATTATATTTTTGTTTATAAAATTTATATTTATTCGCTTCGTTTTTACTTGAATTTTTTTTTCCAATTTTTTTTTTTTTTTACTTTTCTCTTTCAGCCTAAAACTGAAATATCACGTAAGTACATTGAAATCCAGATAATATTTGTATTTTGTTTTTTTTTTAAGTGTGTGAAGAGCGTTTCATGTACGTTCTTAAGCGCGTACTACGTGATAATAATACAAAATATATATTTGAAAAAGGAGACGCGTACGGTTCTGACGTTGAACCGACACTGCCCTAACAGACACTGGCGCTACCAGCGGCCTTTCTAAATAGAATGAGCCCACAAGTTACACAACTACAAATCAAAACATAACTTAACACCCATACAAATAAACGTATCGTTCCCTCTCTTTGGTCTTCGAAGGAAATTATATCAAAGAGTGAATAGTTCTCTTAAAGTTACAATTCTCTCTTTATGTTTTTACAAATCTACTAATATCCGTTAGATACGGATAACAGTTCAGTGTGTTAAATATATGGGTAAAACAAAAACAACACAATTGCACGTGGTTTTCGTTTATACACTTTGGTTTGAATATAAACCGAAATATATTCTCCAACCATTCAGTCGTATTTGTTGTTGTTACTGCTAAACCAATTCTTTTTTTTTTGCTGGTTTTTTTTTTCTTTTTTAATTTTTAACTTCTCCCTCTGCTCTCGAAGGCAACTCTTATCTGTGCATATCTGCTTTTGTTTACATGTTTGTATGCAAGCATATCTTATATATCTTTACGCGTTTATACTTACATACACACAAGCGCGCATATATATATATATATATATATATATATGGATATATATATTTATACATATATATGTATATATATATAATTCATAAATATATGTATATACGGCGTATTATTTATGTTGTTGTTTTGTGTATTGTGTGGTGTTGCGCTGCTGCGTGGGTTTTGCGTCTAATTGCACGCGATATGCCAATGAGATCACAGTGTTTTGTTCCATTCAGTTTTTCATCTTGCTCTTCGTGTGTTGGTTGCTACTATCTTGAACTGTAGGCGCCTCCTACTTTTAGTTTAGACATTTGTTGTTGATTTTTTTTTCAGTATTGTTGTTATTCAACATTATTGCAATTGTTGTTTCAAATTAGCTTAGATTTAATGTAGTTTTTGTGTTTAAGTATATCATTTATTCTATATAAATACGTTTATATGTATATACTCTGGTACCTAATTAAAATCCGTGGTACCTATTCTAATTAAGGAAAACAAAAATCGAAAAAAAAATTTTTATTATACGAAATTAAAACGAGTTTTGTTTTCATTTTTGTTTTTTTTTTTTTAATATAATTATCATGAGTTCAATATTGAGAAAATATTACTTTGATTATTTCAAGGTTTCTGGGAGATATTTGAAACATATCAAATATTTTATAAGTGTACAAGTAGACGTTGACATATCAATTAGTTTGTCAGTAGAGATTTCAACATAAAAATATTGAAGCAGCAGCGGTCGCTACTTATTTTTCTATAATTTTTTTTAATTTTACAATGAACGTTGTTTAGGCTTCACAGGAAGTCTGGATAGTGAAAATTTAATTAAATTAATTTATCTAAAAGATCCAAACATTTTTCAACCACAAGAATGCTTTCAGGTAAAAAAAATTCTGTATTGTGGAAATTCCATTTAAAGCGTTAAAAGCTAACAGTATTGGAGTAGAAAAAAGTATTGCATATTAAACCACCTACTGAAGTGAAAATTAATATTAACTCTTAAAAAGTACACATATCGAAATGAGTCTTAAGGATGAAAGAGTTTACCGCGGATTAGTTAATCGTTAAACACAAACATATAAGAACGTTTGGATTGGAGTCTTCCTCAAGGGAACATCGAAAGTTTGGATATTTTTATAAGCTATTAGTAAATATTCGGATTAAATAAGACCGAATAGTTTTCAATGTTCGTTAAAGAACAAAAATTTTCTTTCAATTATTACATAGTAACGATCAAAAAAGAAGTCATTGTAGTGAATCAGTAAAAGATCTGCTGATTAAATAGCTTTTTGTTAGATTACTGGAAGTCTTCGGTCAAAAAGGGTAAAGGTTCACTTAAAAAAAAAAGAAAAAAAAAGATTGTAGTGAATCAGTTGTCGAAGGGAATTGTCTGCTTTGCCAAAGAACTGCTGATTGAAAGACTTTTGTGAGCTCCTGAACGATTTTTTGATAAAAAAGAAGGCTGCGAAGGAAATCTCTTTTTCATCTCAATCTCAAATATTGACATAAATTAGTAATAAATCTTTGCAGAGTTTAAAATTTTGCTAACTCGAACAGAAATGGGAAAAAGAGATGAAGACACGTGCCAACTGTCGATAAAATGCAAAGAGGAATTATTGAGCTGATATTTACCCTTACTCGCTGGTTGGATATAAGCTTCGGTTTTTTTCTTAACTTGAAGCGAAAGCAAATATTTTTAATTGCAATTAATACATTTTCAATCACGACGTAATTTTTAAGAACTTAAAAATCTTCGTTCGTGAAGATAAATCCCAATAATTGTAGAGCGATTTCCAAAGCTTCGTTTACTAGTAACGGTTAGTAGTTGGCTGACAATTTGCAAACACTTGTCTTTTCTTTACTTGAAAATTTTTCGAAAATCTATGCCACTCAGTTTCCAATATTAGTTATCTTTACGATTTAATGTATCTTTATGACAGCACAGATCTAGTGTAGATCTGAAAGGTGAACGCTATTTTAATTTTCTTTTAATTTTTGTTGTTACATTATTGTCATTAGTGTCTTTTACTTTATTTATAGTACTAAGGTTTAAAATCGCGTTTTAGTCGTGACCTGATCACTACATTTTTGCGCCTTACTGCATAAAAAGCCGTTATTACTGGTTGCGTACCTACGATTCTAAAAACATTACCTCTAAGCCGATGGTATGCTAGCAAGCGAACTGTACTGCGAACTCTGTTTAAAAATAATTGAAAGACAATTTTCCTCGAGATAAGAATGATGATTTAAAATTGTAGTTCACTATCTAAATGCAAGAGTGGCGTATAGTTTTATCCGTACGTATATAACTTAAGCTTTTAAGCGTCTACGATAATCATGTTGCTCAACGAAAACAGCTCCACAGCTCCAGCAGTATACTTCAGCCTACCTGAAGAGTATCTCTTACCGCACTGCTGGGAACAGCCCAACTTGGTGGACGCGGTTACCCCGAAGTCTCGTGGCCTCATTAAACAACGAGATATTAGATAGGCCTCGATTCTGACTAGAGTGTGTCCTACACACTTTCTCGTTCCGGGACCTTCAGACTAGTAGAGCCTCTTTTTGATGAGGATTGTCCTACTCCCTGGGAAGCGGCGGTTACCGCTTTTATTTACACACTGTGCCATCGGGCAATGTGAGGTAGAGCTACCACTAACGGGTACCCACCTAAAACTGCAATAGGAATCGTTATTTCGCAACTAGAATATTCTCCTTGTACGCTATACCAGTCCAGTTGTGATGTATATATGCAACACCCAAAAGAACTTAATATAGATGCACCTTTTATTATTCCAATCGATTCAGTATCATTTTCTGAATTCATTCACGCTTGTATGTCTGTCTGTCTGTCCATGCATTTTTGCTTTTAATTTACAGGAAGCAATTTTTGAGATATATTGTTGAGATGTGGTACACTTTTACATTATATTCTATACTATATTCCAGCACAGAGACAAAAAGTATTGAAAATATTTTGGATAGAACCAGATATGCGCCCGCATCCCATGCAACACCTTATTTTGAAAAAGTATTTATATGAAAAAAATTCGCTATCTTCAGAACTGCCCTGCAAAATTTGCTGAGTAACAGTATTTTCAGCATAAGAAATTAATAGAAAAAATTGGATCGGATGGAACCATTTTTTTGAATCCCCTCCTATATAATAAAACCTATGAAAAGTAAGCCTTTATATAGTAAAAATGTCTTGTTTTTAGTGTTTTATGATGAGAATTGATCCATCTCTGCATTCTCTGCATGCAAAAATTAATCTCATTCTTTTTTGCAGTTATTTTTCCTGTCACAACTTAATTCGCGGTAAATATTTGAACAATTTTTTGTTACTATACGAAATATTGAAATTTCAGTAAGATAAAATTAATATCATTTCACTTATTCAGTTCATATCCATGTGGGCTTAACTAGTGCTATCTGTTGAAGGTTTCCCAACATTACTGCGAGACTTGACTTCAAATGATTTTCAATGCAATATACTGAAGCAGTTCGTGAGACAGTTATTAAGAGGGAAATTCAAAGAAAAATCAATTCGGTGACGTACTTAAGAATTGGAAATTTTAAAAGGTTCTCTAAAGCGCATTCTGACAAAAGATTTGCATCCACATGGTTACAAAGTTCAACTAAATCAAGACCTGAAGCTTACTGACCGAACGAAGCGCTTAGAATTCATTAAATGGACTATGGAACGATAATATATGGACGCTGGTTTTTGATACAAAATCATCTTTCTAAATCCGTATAAACTATACAACTTCTTAATTAGAAACTGCATTGTCCATCAAGATTTCTCCTGCGGTAAATTCTGTATATAGAATACGCTTTATTATTAGTTTAAATATATTTTAACTTATTATTGGACATAAGTTTAAATAAAAAAATTGTTATGAATCTTGCCCATGCACCGCTTGTCTTATTCAGCCAACTTGGCCATCAGATTTCGAATTAACCGAATTTTCAGTTTTGCCGGAATAACATCACTTTATTAGTTAGAAGGCGTACGCTTCTTTGAAAATCAGAATCATTTCAATCATCAAATTTGATTTTGCGAATTACACAGATATACATTAATAAAAAACTTTCCGACTCCTATTTTATTTGTCAGAGTGCATAGAACACCGTCGGCGAACAATGGATAAACGGAGTAGCATTGACACAATGCAATAAATATTATAATGGCAAAGTCATTTTGTAAGTCGATATTCTGGATGGCAGAGCATTGTTTTTATTTACGCTGTGAACTTATATTCTACCGTATATAGCGCTCGTCAGATGAAAAAGTAAAGTAAATCAATTATTTATTTATTTAGCATATGAAACAATAAATGTTTTTTTTATGGTTATATATTTTATATGTTATAATTGTGTTTTATACGTAAAAGAATTTTTTCCGATTGAAAGTAATCTTAACACTTTACAATGGTTATTGAATTAGATATGAAACCAAAAGTTAAAGAATTTTAAATTTTATTTTCGTTCAAAGTGCGGTTGAATTTTGCTCATCACGTGGGAAAAACTTTTATTGTTTAAAGAGTTATATTTTTCATTAAGCGCAAGACAAATTTGTTATCCAAGAATTCACGTGGACTTATGTTAACCTTAACCAACAAACTACAGGTATAATCCCGCTTTGCTTACGGCTCGGTAATGGAACCACAATTAGAAAAGTAACAGCGCTAACCTTAACACATTGACTTACAGGTCTGCAACTATGACGATACCAAGAATCTCATTTGATTTAATTAAGTGACATGTGGTAACAAAGAAACCTTATTAGCCTCAAATATTGTTGAAAACTATCGCTTCTTACATTACTTACATCGTCACTATTAAATTTTCTCATTAAGTATTGATCAACTGCGGGCTTTGATTCTGCATAGCTTCAGTTGTCTTTATTAGCAATCCTTTCAAAATAAAATTTGTTCCTAATTTTATTTAACTCCCTTGATTCGTCCATTAAAATAAGCGCACATTGTCACTAACTTAGTGAAAACGATAATCTTTTTTTTTTTTTTTAATAGTAATCTTTCAACAAATTTCATTGTAATAATAATCTGGGCGTGTAAGGGTTAAAGTAGTAATCCTTTGCTATCCAAAAATAAGATAATTTATCCGTCAAACAATTTGCTCTCTCTTATTTATTACCGGAGACCTTAAGAGAAATAAATGAATTTGTTTTTTTTCTAAAGGTAAGCGAAAAGAAACGAATTCTATAAGTTTAACGTAATGAACTTGAAATGTGCATAAATGCTACAATTCGATGCGGGCTGAAAGCTAAGAGAGCTCGAGTAACAAAAAAAGAGAGGGAGAGAAAGAGAGACTTTCTGTATATGTGTGTGTGTGTGTGTGTGTGTATGTATGTTATTAAATAGAATTGTATCTACGTATTTAATTGAGTAAAAGTATCGGTTGAAGTATTGGAATGTTAGCAAACGCAAGGTATATACGTTCAAGGAGCGATTTTAACAACAATAACAACAATCATATATACTTAATAGATTTTATTATTATTACAGTATTCATCTATCTACAGTATATTTTATGCTCGCAAACTCTTCTCTCATTTATTTATCACCAATACATTGATATAAATACCAGCATTTTGTGAGAGTTTAGCGTGAGTGTATCTTTCATATTATTGTTATTATTTCTCTGTATATATATATATATATATATATATATGTATATATATATAGATATGTTTATATGTGCATAGCACAAAAACAAACGGTGTACCTCACAGATGAGCACAGCCTGTATAAATGCATGTGTATGCATGAATGTGCTTGTGTATGGGTGTATTGTGGGCAGGGTAAAAATAAACGAAATGTTAAAACGCGAATACGCGATTCGTACAAACTTTTTCCATATACTTGGTCTATTTATATTGTTGTTGTTTTTGTTGTTCTGCTCGGGCAATTTCTTTGCTGCTCGCTACAATTTTTACTCTTAAAGTTGACTACTAATACTAACTCGTCGAGATGGTTTTTCTGTTTTCTCGTTTTATTAATACACATATCTAGCTTGAAATGCATGTGTTTGAGTATAAATATATATATGCACGTGTGTGTGTGTGTGTGTGTGTGTGCATTTGTGTAATGCATAAAAATGGTGTGTGTGGGCATGCATATATTTCCAGTTGTTGTTGGTTTTTGCATTAATGTATACTGCATCTCCTTCTGTACATGGATGAATGCTCTTAATTCTCGTTTCGATTTGATGATTTTTTTTGTTGTTTTTTTTTTGTATTATTATAGTTGTTGTTGTTGTTATCGGTATATCATATAAATTTTATACATATTTAGTTACCATTCACATTTTCTTGTTCGTTAGTTAACGCTGTTATTGTTGTTGTTTTTGTTTTTTTTTTCTTTATTGTATTTCTTGCATAACAAATAACTGAGCGATTAGTTTTATTTATCTCTCAAATGAAGTGGAGGTGGTAACCAATTCACAGCTCTACATTTTATACATACTTACAAGGCATCCATCTATGTATATGAATGATAATAACAACAATTACAATATGAATTGAAGCGTTGGCCGGGGTCTTATGTATATATACACACAAACACATACAAAGCATTAAACAGCAACTATGAATCGATATGATAGTAAAGGTAGACCAACCAACTGTTGCTTGTTTTACTTTATGTACGCACATACATTATTACATTATTAGAATTGTCATTTGTCACTTATCTATATTCATATAAATACGTATGTATTGGTACTTCAATCAGCCACACGCGTACGCTTATATTTATATGCATGCATAAGTATTTTAGTAGTTTGCATACATAAATAATACTGGTTGTCCACCTTTGTACTTCTAGGTTCTTGTTAGTATTGTTGTTTTTGTCGTTGCTGTTGCTGCTGCTATTTTGTTTTTTTCTGATTACTGACACTTTAAGGTTTTATGGTCTACTTGTTGGATTTAGTTATGTAAAGTTTTTATTTATGTATTTTTTTTTTATTTTCATATCTAAATAAACAAAAATGTTCTTATGTTAATGTAACGTAACCGAGTGACATTGAGGTTTTTGAAAAAATAAAAACAACAAAAAACAAAAAATGTATTTAATTAAAGTCATACTTATTAGACCAGAAGGTTGTTGTCGTTTTCTCACTTTTTCTATTCTAAGCGCCAGTGACCGATATATTTTTATAAATTTACAACTTTCAGGCCCACACTTAAATTTTACAAAAAAAAAAAATTAAAATTCGAAATTGTATAGAAATAGTATAGATATGTCATGGTAGACATACATTTTTTTTTAATTAACAAATTTCCAAATACGAATAATTGTAATTTGAAATTTTTCCATACACTTAGATTTTCGAAATAATTTCATTACGAATCTTCAAATTTTTTTAAAACTCATCTCATTTGTAAATCTTACAGGCACCGGTGATTTAGTGTTCTTTATATGCTAACACAAATTTATCCAAACTTAAAGCCTCACTATCAGATGGTAAAACTGTTTTGAATTTTTTCAGCTTCACCTACTAAATAATTCCTTGAATTTGGAAAAGAAAAATTCCTTGCAGGCATAAAAAATAACAAGAAAATATTTATTTTTGATTGACATTAATGTTAACTTTTAAATGCAAATCTATTATTGGTGTCGTTAATTATTCAAAAACAGAAATTCTCTAAATATTTTTAGGAGATACTTTTATGCCACCCACCATCTCCACTTATCATAAGAAGTATATTGAATTTTCCAACGTGCGTACGAACAAATTTGGATCTCAGAACTTTTTCTTCATAGAAGAATAAAATAATAAAAAAGTAAATTAATAAAAAATTATGTAAAATTGACATAAAGTTGCGACTGGTCTAATACTCTAGTTCAAAGCTTTCAATACTAATTATAGTATTTAAGACAAAAAAAAACGTATGTCGGCGTATTCCGAATGCAGGCAAATAACAGAATATATAGTCTTTGCTTATACGATAGTATAAAATATGCTATCGGATATGAATTCAAAATTACATTTGTTTGAAAGTACGGAACAGATTCGGCTTTCCCAACATCGACAGTGTCCAATCAAAAATATAATCATATTGAAGATTTAATTTACGGAATAACAATCCGAATAGATGCCGAAGATAAGCATAATCTGGCTCCTGTTCAAAACGTAGGCTACGGCAATAATGTAAATACATTGAAAATTCCATTGGAGACCCTTTGCATAAAACATCGATAGGAGTCGACATCATTTTCTCTGATGTTTTCTCATATTTTTCTTGCTTATTCTTGGCTTTTAATCCCTGCCAGGGCAATCTACCAAATATAAAATACATCAGAACATAACCCAAAGCTTCCAGATCATCTCTTCGAGATTGTTCAATACCACGATGCGCATTGATTGAGGCGTAACGAGGCGTACCCGTAAAATATTTGTCTTGACGATATGGTATATGAACTCGACTATGGGGATTAAGATACCGTTTGGCTAAACCAAAATCTATTAGAAACACTTTCCAAGAATGAGGACCAGTTCCCATAAGAAAATTAGCCGGTTTAATATCACGATGAATGATGCAATTTGAATGAATAAATTCCAAGCGTCGAATCATTTGGTTGCCCAACATCAAGATCGTTTTCATGGTAAAGTGGCGATTGCATACGTTAAATAAATCCTCCAATGATGGTCCAAGCAAATCCATAACAAGGATATAAAAATTCTTCTCTCTTGCATAAAGATGAATGCGTGGAAAACCCACACCACCACTTAGAATGCGATATATTTCCGTTTCAAATGCCAATTGATGATGGTTTGAGGATGTGCTTTGAGTCTTTACGGCGACCTCTTTACCACTTTCTATGCTGATGCCTAAGTATACGTCTGCAAACGCGCCACTTCCAATTATCCGACTTAGTTGGTACTTTCCACCAACTGTAACATCGGAACGACGCTTCACAATACTACATTCAGTCATATTGCCAATGGAAATAGTTCACTATTGTCTGTGAGATCCGCTAGGAAAAGTATCAGTTAAAAAAATTGCACTTCACTTTTAATATCCGCACAGAGTAGTATCAGTGAAAAAAAATTTAAAATGTTTTTTTTTACCTCTCAAGGCTGGTAGTGATTTTGAAAAAAGTTTCGTTTTTGTCAAGTCTTTTTTTCAAGTCATTTACTGCTTTACAATTTTTGCCACATGTACCTTCGATTTCATGTGGTGCCACACGTTGTAAAATTCAATTAAAGAACGTAAAATTACAATTTGAAATATATGCAATACGCGGTAGTAAAAATGTCATCTATAATCGATATATTGAGACTGCCTTTCAGTCTTATACTAGCTTATGGTATAAACTATAGAGAATGGGCCCAAGAAACATATAAATTCCGTTTTTTTTTTTAATATTTTTTAGAAATTACATGCATATTAATCAATTCATACTACAAATTTTCAAATTTCAACTTTTTCAATTTTGGAAGCTATAAGCACAGAAAGATGACCAGAAATGTTAGGAATACATATTATTGGTAAAGTCTAGAGGGAATCAAATTTAGTTCTATGAAACCAGGGATCGTTTACAAAACAAGGATTATTTATGAGGTTTACTATGTGGATGTGTCTACTAGACTTCGTAATTAATGATGTGGAAGGAAGAAGAAGATAATGAATTCACCTAGCTATTAGGCCACGTCGCGTTTTCTCGAAACTAAATTATCTAAACTGTCTGACTAGATAATGTCATTTAATCCAATAAAAAAACCTCTTCTACAAACTTAGTTTAAAGCTCAAAAAATACGCTGAAAAAGCACACAGCGTTGAAGATATTTAAAAAAAAAAAAAATTCAGAATATAATCACAGATTTGAAAGAATAAAACAAATCTCTCTGGTAGTTACGTTTAAAGCGTGGCACTGCAAAAGCGTTTAAAAAAAAGATTTCTTGACGTTCTTCTTTTTAGGAGAGAAGGATGAAATAAAAATCTTGTTCAGTGTAAATTTAAGTATTAAAACGGATATTATTTTTTTTTTTTAAATAATAAAAAATGGCAACGCCACATGCGGCATGAACTGTAACTGGTACAAATATGAATTTAAAAAAATAATCATTTAATTTATCCACCTATATCCAGGGAATAATGTATAATTTCATACCATAAGTGTTAAGTACTTGCATTAGAAAGTTCAATTTTTAACCGAAAAATATGCACAATTTTATTAAGAAAAAATGTTTAGTTCCTCTAAAGAATATTATATTAAAGATATCCATTATGCAATAACCCATTTCGAAACAACATACATCGAGGAAAACATATTTAAACTTTTGTTATATGTTATAAACATGTTGTTAAATTACAATGTGATTTTATTATGATTTTTTTTTCAATTAGTTTGTAACTCCAGGACGATAAAATTGCCCTTAGCGTAGACAAATATTAAGCTCCGTTCCTTTTCCTCGAACTACAACAAGCTACAACATGCATTTTCTGCAGCAACTATCAAACACAGTATCGCATGTTTTACAGTTTACATGAACGTGAAAATCTATAATTCTGTAACCGAATTGTTAATTAGTTCTAAAAATTTCATACTAAATTCTTAACTTTTTGTTAAAAACACTCGCTTTCGCACGAATTACTCTCATCCTCATATTTACGTAGCGGTCGTCTCACTTAACCTACACTTCCAGGATCCAATTTGTTAGGAATTGCTTTTAAATGAAAATAAATGCATTCCAAAGATGTCTGTTTCCAAAATAAAAAAATTAGAAATCAACAAAAATCTACCAAAAATTCATCTGACACAAGCATTCTTCTCGCCAGAAAAGCCTGTAATTTCATAGAAAAACTTTGTTCCAGATGATGAATCGTTTCCGACATTTTCTAACGGGGTTCAAAACATCTACTGAATGCTAATAAAACAAAACAAAAATTGATTTTGAAAAATCCCCAGTAGTGTTAACTTTTAATAACTTAAGAAAAGTTTGTAAGAAAAGTAAACAGTAGAGAAAAGTACAGTAGTGACGCTCATTTGCTTGATCTGCTACAGCTTCAGCAAATCCCGTTACTTTCCAGAAAAGCAGTGTTGTTATTTAATTTCCAAATATTTAAATGTCACTTTATTTCATAGACTTTTTAAATAACAAGTCCATATAAAAAATTAAATGTAAAATTACAAAAGATACACTCATGATCGCAATAGATAAGAAAAATAAATGTTTTTTGCTTGAAGAGTACTGAACTTTAAGACAGCACATAGGTTGAAGAAAAACGTCAAACAATCATTCTAAAACAGAAGTTTCGAAGGTATCAAGCAAAGCAAACGTTGACCTTTCAAATGGTCTTTAAAAATATAAATATTTTTGCCAAATTTTAAATTAAAGTCTGTCATGAGTGGCAAAATTCTTCTCTTTCTTCTTTTTTTTTTTCTTTAGAAACTTATCATGCCTCTTTTCACATATAGTCCGTGTCCGTCAACTATGAGAGCATGTGCCGAATATAAGCAATTTTCTTAGTAGACAACGCATAATCCAAAGAGCACATGATTGACTAAACTTAAAATATTACACTCACCAAAGGTATAGAACTTGAGTCCTCTGATAGATGCTTTTGAAAATTATAAGCGAAAAGAAAAGTTTACTATATCACCCTCTATCAGTGGTAGGTGGTTCAAGAAACTTAAATTCAAATTAATTTTACTGTTTTCTAGGAGGCTATCAACACCCATCAACATCAGGTAAGCATTGGAAAGTGAAATAATAGATAAACAAGATATGGATTTAGTTACTTCTCAAAACTAAATATAAAATGTTTCTACAATAATAATAAAAATAATAATATTAATAAATACCTTTATGCCATATATGCTTCAAAAGTTATTGGGATCCTTGTTTATTTGGGCAGATCTTATTTATATATATTTATATATATATAAGCAGTGTAGCTTTGAAGCTGGAAATATAATATTATAATGACTGGCTTTTCTGGAATAAATTTAAAAGATTTTGAATCTGAATGCGATCTTTGGTGCCGAAACATCGAATCATTAAAATGAAAACTTGTCTTATAAAAACGAGAAAGCCAGATTTCACAATTAAAAGCAATCTTTTAGCGAAAAAAGAAACAACATTCAATGGCCTATTTAGAGCGTTCGTTAAGTTCCTAGAATCGGGCAAATATTGAAGAGAATATATTTGGAAATCTATGCAACAAACGTTGCTTAAATATCAATAATAAAATAAACGCAAATCTTTGGCTTGATATTTAACTTTGCTTTTCAGTTAACTTGATTTCGTTAAGCTTTTGCCAGTGATCCTAATATACTCTAAGGTCTGCGAAGTAGGACCCCCTATGATTGCTCTTTCATTGGTTTTTGTTTTTTAAAATATAGTAAAAATCGTTTTTTACATAAATGACAATTTAATTAAGACAAGCCAAGATTTTAAAAAATGTTTGAGTTTTTAATATCTGGAGAGAGAAAAAAAAAACAAAAATAAGAAACAAAAGCATTTAGCTTAAAAGTAACACTCAGTATAACTGACTAATATAAAGGTAAGCAGATGTACTATAATTTCTGACAAATTTCCATTAACTAAATGAATGAGTGAATGTCCAACTTTCAGCTTTCAAAGAAAACGACGGCGCAGAAAAATCTTCCCACGGTTTTGAAACAGAAAAAAAAAGAAAAAAAAAACAACGACATTAACGTCAACAATAACAGCAGCAACAGCAACACACAGCAACATTAATAAGAATTTTTAATACACACATATATTCAGAGGGTATGCGGAAATTATATATCTCTGAACATATAAAACACAAATCACAGTAACTACATATACGTGAAACATCACCCTCTTCCGTCTACCTTTGCCACCTCATGTTGATGAAGAGAGCAAGCAACCCCCTAACTTTTAGCGGGAAAAGAAATTCTTAAGGATGTTTCAAAATAACAATAGCAAAGCGGCCAACAAAAGAAAAAAAAAAACAAGAAAAAAAAAAAAGAAGACGATGACGAAGAAGAAGAAGAAGAAAAGAGACGATTTTTTGTAGGACAATAAACGGTAATAAATATAATCTCATTGCATGTGTAGCGTTTGCCATTTAAAGGGTGGTAGCAAAGAGGGTAGAGAGAAACGTCGTGAAGTAGGGTGGCGTACCCGAAGACCCGAAACAGTGCATGTATAAGTAAAAACTTTGCAATGATTGCCTTGGGTTGTACCGCATAAATCCGTACATTTATAAGCATAACAATGATTCAAAGTATTGTTAGCAGGCATAAATGATTTCTATTTTTTTTTTTTTTTTGTTTTTGATTTTTTCATATTTAATAATGACTGATTGTGTATAGAAATTAAACACTCGGGGGTTTTTCAAGCCAAATAAAAGAAAACAAATTCCTTTACTTTGCTTTAACAATTCTGTTGTTGATTGTTGGTGGTGGTGCGATATGATGGGGTGGCCGTAACAGTACAATCTCTTTTTCTCATGCTCGATGTTATTTATAAATGAACAATGCGCCTGCGCATTTGTATAGCGTGGTTGATTTTTTTCTTTTGTTTTTTAAACTTCTTCTTCCTTCTTTTCTCGTATGAAAACTTGACATTTGTTTAGTTATTTCTTTTCTTTCTTATTCCTCAGAAACTTTCTTTTCTTTTATTTCAAGTTCTTTCTCTTGTTAAATAGCTTGAAGGCATTCGCACAGGAAATGCAGTATTTGTAAATAACAACAACAACAACAATAGTAATAATAATAATAATAATAATAATAACGCTATAGATTATAAGGGTCACTTTAGAAGGCAGCTTACTCGAATTAATTGATTTTTTTTTTATTTTTAATTAATTTTTAATAATTACTTAAAGAAATTATAGAAATTTTATTTAACAATGACTTCATTCTCTAACATTTGTTTTTATTGCTTAATAATTAATAGTAAATGAGTCTTAAATTAGAAACCTGTACCTGTTTTTTTTTTTATAATGAATTTAACAACTGCGCCAATAGTGAAACGTTATTTGTGTATGAGAAATGATTGTAAATCTAACTTTGCATACGTTCGCTTTAAAAGGTCTTTTGTATATAAATGTCAATTAATTTGAAGCAAAACGCCTTAAATTCATTTTTAATTCCATTATTTCTTTTGTTGTTGTTGTTTTTTTTTTTTTTTTTTTTTTAATGTAGTCTCTGAATATAATTTTTATGTTTAATTTCAAAGCATTTCCCAATCAACGAAAAATCTCTCTATAGATTTCATTTATTGATTCTGGTATAGTAAGGTTTAGCTCTATAAACGTCCCTCTACTATTATGTCGTGTATGAACTCACTCTAAATATATTGAAAATCATGGTTTTCATTGCAAGTTTTATTGAATTAATTTAGATTCATACGATATATTTATTATTAATAATTTTTCAAATTAACAAAACATTTTAAAGGTCAAATCGGTTCGTGTTGTAACTCATAAGTTGGTGTTGGTTAATGTTGTTCTAGATATTGTTTCGGTTTCTTAACAAAAATCATATCAAGTTACGATTATTTTCTGAGATAGCGTGTCAGTATAGTTACTTTGATGTTAAGCAGTACTATGAGAAAAGGTTTTTCTATTTCTTGAAGATGGGTCTCACATTTTAAATACCCAAAGCTAGAGATCTATGCTTTGATGGCACTGATTATTAAGTAAAGGTTTATCGACGAGTTACTCTCATTTGAATACTGGATTTTTATTCTAACTTTTTATAATGATAGGAATTCTAAAAACGATAAGCAGACGCATAGACGCACGCATAGTCAAATTAACTCACAATCTTAAACATATCAAAATTATTTTTATTTTTTTTACATATATTCCAAGTCCATTCGATTAATACGTCAAAAAGTTATTATTCAATTAATATTAGATTCCTTCATTAGATTCCTGGTTTTTATATTTGACCAGTCACACAAAGAATGTCTCCTTCACGTACAAACACGATACTAATCAGAAAGTGTAGATAGTGCAGAGAGAGAAAAAGAGGAACGATATGTACGTTTAAAAGGAAAACATCTATAACGACCACTGCAATAGGAACTCTGTAGTGACTATTCATAGTAATTTATCCACCTTTATAAACTAAATCTTATATTTTTTATAAACTAAATAAATCTTCATCTTCATAAAATGTAAACGTTAGGAACTCCTGGCGTAAATTAGATTGACGAACGAATCAAACCTAATCGATAATGAAAAATTTATAGTATTGTATGTAAGATGTTATTACTAATATGCGTTACATAAAAAGAATAACAAAAAAAAAAAGATCTATAGCTTGATAGCATTGCAGATGTAGGAAAGAAAGCAAACAATTACATAAAGAACGTTAAACAGAGAACAGAAAATATTATAAACAAATTTAAAAAACAATATTCGTCTGTGCTGAATCTTTTACACCTATCATCTTTATATTGAAATATAAATAAATCGAAAATGCCAAATTTCGATAGTCTATAATACTGCGTAGGCGTGGCAAATTTTTCCATTTTTATGGAATTTCGTAGAAAATTTTAATGTGTAGTCTTTGAGTAGTGCACAAGACACATCGAAAGCAGAGATGATTTTAACATATATTGTACTGTAGGTGTGTCCTTTCAGCGATTTGGCCCATTTTCTATACCTAAGTACGTGCTAAAATTCTCTTAATGCTTCTGTTAAATTCGATCTACTGATCTTAAATTTTGCAAAGAGGAAAATGGTTACTGCAGATATTCCACAAATAAACAAAGAGAGAGATGGATAGACGGACGGACGGACACACCTAGACGGATTTTGAATTTGATTCTAAACAAAAGATTATAAATTTCATAGGGCCTCTGAAGTTTCTTTCTTGATGTAACAAACGTTTTCACAGCAAAAAATAAATTTCAATACTCTTTTATATCGAGTGGGCGTGATCGATCCTTACCATTTTTGCACAGAGGCTACAGGATAGCTAGAGCAATATTTTTAAGAATTTTTATAAATTTATCTGCTGTGGTTTATGAGTAATGAAATTTTTTTTTTGCTTTCGAAAAAACAGAAATGTTCTCAGTCTACGTTGTACGGTGGTTGCGTCCCTTGACCGATTTGGCCCATTTCCAATCAACATAGAAGAAGAACTTCCAATGTTTTTTTCCAAATTTGAAGCTGTTGTCTTCATTTTTGCGGCCAAAAGATTGTTACCACACACATTAGACAGACGGGCGGACGGACGGACACACGCACATGCTTAAATCGATTCCAAATTTGATGCTGATTAAGAATATATATACTTTGTTGGGTTTCTGTAGTTTCTTTCTGAGCATTACAAAAACAATGACAAAGTGAATACACCCCTCACTTTCAGTGGTGGGTATAAGAAAAAATTCTAATTCTGTAAGATGAGATCACTAGAAACTAACTTTGAAATGGAACGATTTAAAATTAGATTGAATGTTATATTTTACTTAAGTGCCAGTTTGTTTAAAAGCATATATAGCTTCTTTTTTCGTTCTCTTTATAAAAGTTCGACGAAACGATGGATTCTACTCTAGACTTAATTATGCATTAATGTTTAAAATATTTTCTAAAAGTTTTTAAGGATCAATCTTTTGAATCAGATAATAAATGAACTCGCATTGTCTTGCTAAATTAATTCTAAGTACTTGTAAAGCAATTTAATTAAATATTTATGTTCAAACTTAAGGTGTAACGAAATTTCTTCCATCTTAGTTACAAAAAAAAAGGGTCATAATAATAGAAAGCCATAAATGCAATAATGTGTGACTGAGTTAATGACTAATATCCAATTGTTTCACAGAAGTTTACTTAATTGTTATGAAAAGAAAAATATTTCATTTAACAATATTAAGACATAAATTTTTATGTCCATTGTTCTATTTTATTTAATTTTATGTAGAGCTGCAGGTGTTATCTATATATCAAATTTACTATAATTATAAATCATTTTAGCATTAATAATAAATTCTCAAACTAAATAGAATTTTTATTATTCAATTTTTTATTGTATAACGACAAACGCAAATGTTGTTTGTTTATTGTAGTTCGTGGCTCGTGGCTGGTTTAGTAGTTATGATGAATTTATGATATTTTATTAATAATCTGAAATAATACATTTTGCATTTTATGCTGTTGAGTTGAGTTGATTGCATAAATTAATTTTCAAATTTTTAAATAATTCTTATAATATTTGAGAACATTTTTTAAAATTTCTATTCAAAAACAAGGACTAACTACATCCTTGAAATAAGTGCTCTAACTGCACTGCGTTTTAGAAGAATGGATTTAATTAAAATTAAATTTTCTTTAAATTTATCTTAAAAAGGGCAAACAGCATAAACTACATTCTACATTTATAATATAAGTTACTTTACTTTACAACTATTAAAATCGTCTATTGACAATATTTAGTCTTGACATGGTTGTGGAATGATCATAAACTCTATGGATATCAATACGAAACCAATTGACCATTGCACAGATTTTTCAATAAAAAAAAAAATCTTTTACAAAAATGTAGTTTTTGTTACGAAGGCACTTCGTAAATACATTACAAACGTTCAAGTAACAACTGCTATATAAACCGTATTTAAAATAAGAAGCCTATGTACACAACCCTGCTTGGAGAAACCGTTGCAATAATTTGAATTGAAAAAAAAAAAAAACATTCTTTTGTAACTATTATATATATAAGCTAGTAGTATTCATCCATACAAGTTGCAGTAAATGACTGCTGTTAAAAAAGTTATTTCATTATAATAACCAGAGTCATATAGCATATAACAGAAAACTGTTCCCTAACGTTGTATTTTAACTTTTCTTATTGTAATCTTGATATCGTTAAATTTTGCTTTAAATTCCACTACTACACTAAGCAGCTTAAATGAACGAACTCGTATTTGAAAATATATATTGTAGAAATTATAACAGTTGATAAATCAGAATGAATTGCCCTGGCTGCCTGCTGTATGCCTTATAAGTAAACCTTTGACTTCAACAGATTATCAGCAGCAACTAACCGACACTTGCATACAGATCTGATTATTGCACATTATTAAATTAGCTTTTATGTCTACATACACATGCATTCATAATCACTATTTATTTCTTTTTATTCAGTTTGTTCCTCATATATTAATTTTTCAAATTTTTTTCTTTTTTTTTGCAAGTTTCTATCTTAAGTCTTTTGTTTTTGCATTGCAGTCCATTGAATGTAAACTAGATTTCTCAATTATATTTTCATACACAAGAGAGAACAAAAACAAAATCTAACAACAACAACAACAATATAAAATTGATTTATAAAATTACGGTACTATAAACAAAAGACGTATGGACAAGAGAGTAAAAGAATAAAAAAAAGAACAGAAAAAACTTTTGTTTTTTTTTTTTTTTCTATGATTTGATAACTGACACTATTTTCTTAGCAATTCCAATGAAATAGAAATAAGAAGGAAAACAAAGGCAAACGCATACATACATAGACGCATACATACACACATCCATACACACCACAACTGCAATAACAATATCACAATAAAAATCACTTGTAATAAAACATAATAATAATAAGAAAGAAAAAAGCACTCACGAGGCTTTTACTAAGAAATAAAATAAAAAAATTAGCTTCCGGTGGAGTCATGTACAACTTGTTTTGTATATTATGATACCGAAATACAAAAACAAATAAATAATAAACTACAATATATATATACATATATATGTTTACGTACCCCCCAGTTTATGTATGTAAATGTCGATCGACGACGTTGAGGAAAGCCAGTAAGTCAGTCTAATTTTTAATGGCTGTTCAAAGTGCCGCTGTGTCGGTGGACTTTTGCGGTTTTCAGTTTAATTTCTTTTTACGTTTTCTTTCTTCTACAAAAAAAAAAAAATAAAGAAAAAAGAGGCGTAATCAAAACGCGCAATCAATGAAACCAGTTCAAATGTATGAGAATAACGTTGCTCTCAACTACTTTGTTGGAGTTTATTACAACACAATGGTAACGATTTTAATATAACGAAAGAAAAAAAAACCAGAAAAACACTTGTATACTATAATAACAACAAACATTCATTCATAGAACTAAACGATATGAATGATGATGTTTCTTTAAAACCCTATAAAAAAATCATTTAATCTTTAAGAATATAAAAAAAAGATTAGTTAATTAAATTCATAGAAAATTTTTAATAACACTATCGTCACGACTACCACCGCCACCACCATCATTATAATCAACCACAATTCAAGTAACTTTTCGAATTGGGTCGAGTGTTTTTTAAATAAACCAAAAAAAAAAAAAAAAAAAAAATGTTTAATTCAAAGTTTCGGTTTTCTTTTCACATCTTGTCATTATTAAATGCTTCTCTCTATGAATTCGGTTTTCATTTATGCATCTATCCAGCGGGGTATACTCTAATATGCAGATTGAGATTAACTTATATAAAGCTTTCGGCTGATTACCGATTTTCACTTTGTTGTTATTGTTATCTTTTTCCTTTTCGTATGTTCCCACACTAGCATCTCATTTTTTTTTTTTTTGTTTATGTTTTCTACCTACTTATCTATAACATTATCATAATTTTTAAAATACAGGTGAATTCTCAATCCTTACTTAGACAAAGTTCATTAACAGAAATAGTTTTACTTCTGGTTGTGTATGATTAAACCTGATTAAACCTGAACTCACAGACCGTGAGTTAAGAGTTTTAATAAACACAAAACACAAAAACAAGAACAAAAAACCTCACTCAAAAATATTTAAATGTTTTTTGGAAAAGATACCAAATGATACACCAACGCCTCAGGAGATTTTCTCCTTATGATTTTATCAGTTAAAGATACCAAAGCTATAAGTATAAATTACTTTTACTAAAACGCGTATTCACATAAATTTGTAAAAACATTTTTAAACAATTTTTAAAAAAGAATCTACTTTTAAATTCTTCACTTAGGCGAGGCGTAGAGACACAACAATTTTGTTGTCTTCTTCGCAGCAAACGTCTGTAACGTCTAATTGTACATATCATATAATTAATGAGGCCAAGAATTTGATTTGATTTGACAATCATGTCTGTTCGACGGTTTCGTCTACAATCTATCGTTAGAAAACCTTAATCGTTAATAATTAATTAAGAATAAGCTCACTTTCCGTTCACAACTATTCGTGTTCTAATCCAAAAAACTCTACGCAAATATTTAACAGAGCCACCTATTAGCTCAATACCTAAATAAATCTGATTCCCCTGTTAAGTAAAAACATGTAAATGTGCAATAAAGATCCACACAAAAAAAAAACAATATGTCTGTGGAATTAATTAACATCAAAAATCAGGGGTAAAAATTTCTCGACTAATATTAAAGGTGACTAAATTTTGATATAACGATTTTTTTTAAATAGGGCTTTATATACGGAGTGGGCTTAAAAAGGATCCGATGCAATTCATTTTCAATAATGCTTGTTGTAGGTAAATATCTGACAGGCCGACGAACAGAAGGTAGCGCATGATGAAAACGACTCATAAAATGATACTGACTCAGTAAATGATGCTGAATAATAAAAGTTAAGTGAAGACCTTTCTTTGGGTGTTGCATACATAACGTCGTCCCTAATATCCACTGCAGTAGCAATCATGGTGACAACATTGCTGCCATTATTTGCTTTTAATTATTTCACTATTTCACACTAAATGTACTGTACTCTACTCTACACTACTCTAGAAGTGGGTCTTTTTGTTTCCGTTACATATATAATAACTTCATATATTAATTATTATTTCCAATTATGTTTATTTGTATGTATGTACGTGTAGTAGAAATTGATTTCCTTGGTGTACGGTACGCTAATAGGCTTAGATATGTGTCAAGAGATTTTCAATTAACTATTGTTTTGCCATTAGGAGCGGATATAACTTGCTTATCTAGTTCATTAGAAAGGTACGATTATTTCTCACGTTACATTTATTTAATAAGATTTATTTAACTCAATTAGAATGTAGATCGCGCTATCGAAGAAAAAAATAAATAAATAAATGAAACAAATTGAAACGCAACAACCTTAAGTTAAACACGATTTATAAGAATAACACATAATTAAAACATAATGTTTTCGTTATTCGCTACAGTTTAAGCGAAAAAGTCAAAAAATTTGTTTTTCTTCGGCACCTGTAGGCTTAAATTAATATAAAACGAGAAATCCTTTAATTTCCTTAAAATTTTTATTATAATTAAAACGTAATTATAGATAACACTCTCTTAACCCAACACGAGAGAGCATATGTTGTTTGGGATCAGAGCATATTGCGTTTTTGTTTTTATTTTGTTTTTTTTATACAACATACTTTTGATAACTTCTCTATAAAATTTCACGCATACGTGTTTACACAGAAAAACCGCAATATTATGATCGTTAAGAATAACTAGAGAAAGAAATTGTGTTGAAAAAAAAAATTTTTCTGAAAAATAAAATGAAAACTAAAGCGTAAAGTAGCAGTTGTTGAATAGTTTGACACATTTTTTTTTTTTTTTTTATTTTACTGAAAAGAATCACCCACTGTTACTATCAATGCTTACAAACTTCCTAAAATCATTAGCATTACGTACAAATACATATGGATATATGTATATATATACATTTAAATATGTATACCACCTTCATGAAAATGTCCCGCTGCTCTTACCTTTTCATTTTCTCTGCTACAAATAATCAATATTTACTTCACAGTTACTTTCGTGACAGTTGACTATTGTTCGGAGGTCCTTTACCTTTACATACGATATGTTTGTAAATATCATGATGCCGCCTAATGTGTACATTTTCTTGTAGAACATCTTTTTCTCTTATCAGCTGTTATTATTATTATTATTATTATTTGTAAGAAGTATTCATTCGTTTTCATAGATTCACTGATAATTCATTTTATTACTACCTACTACCTACCTACCTACTTTGTAAAGGTTCCTATACGCAACGACGAGACAAAGACAATATATCCAGTAACAATTAGATCAACTATTGCAATTTCCATGTTAGCCAAGTTCTAATTGATTTTACAGATTTAATGTCGAAGATTTATTTTTTATATAAAATTGCTCCACATTTGCAAAAAGATCACCGTTCGAATCATCAACACATAAGCCAACAGGCAAGGACTTGCTTGACCTTATTTATCAAGAATATGTTAAATGTTGTTTACAAATTGTTTTATTTTAAGTTATGTATTAAGAAAACAAATGATAAATTTTATATAAATCGACCATCCCATGACGATAAGCTATAATAATAGTTTGAATTCTGTCTTTAAACCAATTTGCAAAAATATTAAAAATATATATCGAGTTAATGGCAACAGATTGACATTATTACATTTTCCGCCCATCTGACCCTCTGGCCGATGGTCTGCCATTTGTCGTTCGTTGGAAAGGACACGATCGAAACTTGACACAATATACTTTTAATTCAAGACGATGAATCAACTTTAAAGTTGGACGTAAAATTTAACGCAATTAACAATTCGAAGAATCATATAAAATTCAAATGAAAAAAAATTGACACGATCCGTCTGCAAATACATTTATATATTGGATCTCGAAATTCTCTTTCAAGATCAAGATTTACATTGAAACCATTGTCTACACAGTTATCTTTCGTTGCAATAAAAATAATGTATTAGATGCGATTTATTTTATTAATCAGCGAAATCAGCGATCTTCTTTTCATAAGTGTATTCATAAAAAATTTGCGTTAAAAGTTAACTTTTCTTTCCTTTAAGAAACCCTGGTTATATGATTTAAAAATAATGCAAAAAATTCTACTTTTTGATCCAAAAAAAAAAAAGAAAAGAAAAAAAGCGTAAATTGGCTCCCGTTATTGTTAGTTTAAATAGTAAAAAAAAAAAAATAAAATACAACCGTTATATTGCGGTAACATATCCTAATCACACATATTTTAAAAAATACAGTAGCGAACATCAATCATCAAAGATACAAAAAACAAAGCACTGTTTAAGCAGCATTTAAGACAATTTTAGATATTTATCAATTCACTGAAGAGAAAAAAAAGCCAACATTTAACACTAAAATATCATTCAAATCAAAACACATTTTGAAGCATTTCTTTCTGGTTTTTTTTCTCTCTTTTTTTATTTCTTCGCTAAGAGTTAAGAGAAAAAGTTAAATCTGTATATGCATACATACACACACACATATATATATATGTATATATATATATATGTATATATATATGGGTGCATATATATATATATATATGGGTGCATATATATATATATATATATATATATATAGATGGATACATATGTGTACATGTGTGTTTGTGTGCATATATAGAAAAAAATGGCGTGCGTTTTTTTAAACTCTTTTGAAATGATCATGACTATAGTCATATGCCCCCGGGCACGCCCACTTAAATTGCGTGCCGCTTATATACTCGCACATAAAGGCATTCATTAACGTCCCCATCATCATCATCAAGCCCCAAACAGCCAGCAAAAGAAAAAATATAAAAAAAAAAAAATTAAGTTTCTATAGGAACTGTTTTTTTTTTTCTTTTCCATATGTATGTGTTAATATATGTGGTAAGCAATTAAATTTGCATTTGTTGCAAAGTCAGGATATACACATATATATGTATACAAATAAATAGTCTTTCTAAACGCTGACATAGAAAGCATATTAAGTTTGTTATTTCGCGCGCGCGTTATTAATATCTACAGATTTACACGCGTCAAGATGTCTTTAACTTTTTATTATTATGAAACACATAATCAACGCACTCTTAAGCTAATCGAAAACGTATTTGTCACATTAGTTGTCTCTTTGTTAGAATCCAAAAAGTAATTCTAAATATTTGAATAATTAAATCAAAACTAAAAAAAAATGTTTGTCACGAAAAAATTTTTACATTATTTTTTTTTTTTTTAAACATTAGCTTGTAAGATCTAAACACATTTATCGAGTATTAAAGCTTATTGTATGAAATAATCTGAAAATTATATAAAAGCTTCCTCGTTAAACAACGTCAATATTAAATTAGATTTCAAACGATGAAAGTCGCAATGATTTAGAAAGAAGGACAATATTAGCAGCTGCTGCTTCAATTCTTATATTCTGCTGTAAGATGGTATACCTTGAAAATTCAGAGTATTTTTTACTCAACATTACTATATATTCATTACTATTATTTAACATTACTACATATTCGTGCTGCTATTTATAAACAGAAAGTAAACGTTATCATAAGTCAGCTCCTTCTGCATTCTTTTTGCATTTCTTTTTACATTTGCATTCCTTTAATAAGAAGAGAACAGGATCGATATTGAAGCAAACGCAAAACGAAGAACCACATCTCCTCATTATTATTATTTCAATTTGAATCCGTATAAACAAATATAAGCTTGACACTATCACAGAAGCTTGATGCTAAAACAAATTTCAATTTCCAAACGTTGAATATTTTTTGGGCATCAATAGTATTCATCAGTATTGATAGCAATTCAAGAATTCGATTTAATCTAAACAAAATCTCTTTCATTTCTCTTATTCTTCTTTACAAATATCTTATATAAATTTCAAGGGTAATGTTTAAATGTTGTATTTTATTCACTGTCTTTGGTATTGATGCGTAGGAAACATTTATCACTGTAAAAAAGGAGGAAAAAAGCAACAACAACAACAAAAACAAAAACCGAAAAGTAACTAATTCCCCCCGACGCATTTACTGACAAAACGCAATCACATTTATGAATACACCACATATGTATTATTCACGCACATACAAGCACAAATAGACTCATATATGTATATACATATACATATATATATATATGTATATAGACACATAACTGCGCGCTTATACACTCTATTTTGTGGAATTTTTATTTCCTTTCCTTTTTCATATGCCCATAATAATGATAGGCTTTAATGTTTAGCAACAAAAGAAAAACAAAATTTGTATAAAAACAAAATAAAAGAAAAAAAAAAGATTCATTTGCAGACATTTAGTGAAAACAGTTAAAATGAACATCAATCGCCTAAACGAAAATACTTAAATTTAATGACATAACTACAGTATGTTACAGCGTGGCGCTGCGTTGTGCGTGTGCATATAAATTCCTTTTAACTATTTAAAAGTGTTAAGATAAAATTTTAGTTTATAACTCATATAACTTCCCTTAGAGAGACCGGGGGACAATTTAAGTTTTGAGAAAAATGCTTTTGTTTTTTTCGTCTCATATCTTGTGTGTGTGTGTGCGTAGTATGTGTGTGTTCACACATAAATAAATGCTCTTTGTTTGCTTGTATTATATTTCTTGTCTCGTTCTCTTCATTCATATATACGTACATCAGTTTAAGTATTTATTTTAATGACGCTGCTTAAACTCTATTAGAAACTTCTTTCACTAATGATTGTCACTTTAGAGGTTGTCGATGTCATTATCATTTATTTGCTGGTTGTAAGTAAAATTTTTACAAAATTTTTAAAGCGAGAGAGGGAGAAAGACGATGAGAGAAAGAGAGAGAGAGAGAGAGAGAATATAAAACATTGAAAAAAAAAGGAAAATTTGTCAAAATCGATGAGACTCCACCAGTCAGATCTCATATTTTGCAAATCACGCCGGTTGAGACCTTAAAAATTTTGACCAACAACGAGGTTAAGTGAACTTAGAAAATGAGATTTTTCAAATATTATATCCTTCAGCCTTCATCTGTATCAAAATAAAGTATTTTCAGCATTAAATTTCTTAAATGTCATTGGCGGTGAAGGGGAAGTCAGAGGAGGCAATTAAGCTATAATGTTACACCCAACACCATTCACCGACGCAACTGCTGTTGGTAATTTTTTGTTTTTATCTCAAATTAGGAGAAGTTTTTAAATCAAAACTTTATTGACCACAAACTTATAGATCGGTTTGTTTTTCTTCTTCATAGCACTTTCACTTCGTTACGGGTCGATTATCTCAGAAACATACATTTTGGTTACATCAGTGTCCCGTTCGACGTCATTCGTCTGTCCAACTGTCTGTTTGTCCAACTGTCTGTCTGTCCATCTGTCCGTCTGCCCATCTGTCCGTCTGTCCGTCTGCTCATCTGTTCGTCTGTCGATCTGTCCTTTTGTCAGTCTGTGTAATGTCTGTGGCAACATTCTCCTGGCCGTAAGCATTTGGAAGAAACATTTGAAGCTTTTTCACATATATTGCTTTTAAAAATGGGCCAAATCGGTCCGTTTTCTGGTTGTTTGCTGTATGCTCATAGACTGCAAAATAAAAATTTCCACGGTAATCCATAAAAATAGAAAAAAATTTAGCACCTACCACAATTTTAGTTTTTTTGCTTTCCTTAGATAAAAATGGTGGGTATAAGAAATTCGGCATAGACGAATATAATTTTCTTACTTCTCTTATTTGCAAACATCAGTATATAAATAACACGGATGATGGGAATGAATTATTAAAAAATTGTTAGAAAACTTTTGAAATTATCTTTTTTTTTCTTTTTTTTTTTTGTTAAGCAACAACTTCAGCGATACAAAAATTTTAAAAAAGCGGCAAAATTGGATTTTTCAAATTAATTTTTCAAACTTAAGTAAGATAATTCCATATAACAATGAATTGCGAAGGGGCCTGATATATGTAGTGTATTGAAGTTGTTATTAAAAAAAAGAAGCGAAATGATCTTGTAAATCTAAATAAATGTCTACAAAAAAAAAAAAATGGAAAAAGTAACTAAGGAAGTAATTTTGATAATGATTTTGTTCACTCAAGAGACTCTAAATTGTTATTTGATATATAAATATGTCTGTCTGTGTTCCTATAAAATCAAAAAAAAAGAGAAAAAAACCTTTAACTTTATAATCAATACCAACATCTCGGATTACGAACAACATAATTTACATAATAATAATAATTTGTTATTTTCACGGAATACCTTAAAAAATTGAAATTTTTATTTTTTATTTTTTATTTTTTTTATTATAATCAATGTAAGTAGAGAATTAAGAAACCCTTTAACTACTGTGGCAAAGGATAAGAAAAACTTCCGCATATTAAAACGGATGTTACAAAAAAATTTTAATATGATTTTGTTACTGATTGTTGCGACATATAAGCGATCCTACAACACACACAACATTAGAAGGTGTCGTATGTCATCGGCCTACCAGTACACGTGGCTTGATCGAAAATGAAAAGTAGAAGAGAAACAAGCATTTAATACAGTAATCAGATCTCTGTTCAAGAAGCATTGAAATAAGCGCCAAAAAATTTTTCATAAAGCCATGACAGAAAGGGAACCTGCCAAAAGAAGGTAAAAGAGAGGAAGAATTATGATATGCACGCAAAAAAAAGAAACGCACACACACAAATTTGTTGCAATCCAGCCGTTACTTAATACCCAAATTTTTATGATTCCATGCCAGTAAACATACGAGACACGAGCCGAATAACGTATGAAGAAAACAGAAAACCACCCTCACCATACAATTTGTACAGAGCACACACGTAATATATTTATTCTCTAACACCTGAAATCGAAAATTTTATTTGTAGCTCTCTACCCTTACTTCTACTCTAGGGATACTCCATGCACATGTTCATCTATTAGATCTTTTTTTTTTTTCATTTTCTTATTATTATTATTAATTTCTGCTTCAGATCTTAAATTACTTTCATTCAGCATCTTTTTCTTATCTTTACTTTTCTTCAACTTCTTATTTTGATTTTTTCAGCTGTTGCCAGTTTTTAGTTTTTTGATTTCTCTAAAATAAGATTTTGCGCGCGCTACTTTTTGTAAACACACTTACATCCCCCTTTGCAGCACATATGCTTTCTTGTATCTGTTTTTCTGCTCTTTTGGTTTTTTTTTTTTTTCTTTTGGGTTTGCGGTATTTATTAGTTTACATTATCAAAGGACCGGGTGTTCGTCTTACATTCTGATTATTATTATTTCGATTCTATTGTTACAATAGTTTCAATTGAATACAGAACTACTTCCGTATGTGTCGTAATCAGATGTTTATGCTAAGGAAAGAAAAGAAAAAAAAGTATTTAATAAATAATTATTCAAATCATCAAATATTTATCTTGATTGCTGTATAAAAACTAAATATGTATGTGTAATATTGTTAAGGCCTTAAGATAGAAATAATCAAACGATTATAGAAATTAATTGAATCTGTTCTCTCCGGTTTACCAAACTAAGAAATCATTCAGAGAAAACATTACAACTGGACAACTGGTAAATCAATTATTTTATAATACCATACTAAGAAACATGCAAAAATTACTTTAATTTTGGACTTTGATTTGGAATTTGGGAAAATTCTAAAACTAACTTCATTTCGTAATATCTTCTTTTTAATAACGAGGAAAACGATTGTTAGGGATTATGAACTATTTCTACTTTCCTTGATGGTAACTTAGAATTAATGTTCATTTTTAATTGTTTATTTGTTTATTTATTTACTTATTCATTTATTTAAGTATTTGGTTATTTACTTATTTATTTATTTATTTACTTACTCATTTATTTATTTATTTGCTTATTTACTTATTTATTTACTTACTTATTTATTCATTTATTTATTTATTTACTTATTTATTTGCTTATTTACTTATTTATTTATTTATTTATTTATTTACTTACTTATTTATTTATTTGTCTATTTACTTATTTATTTGTTTATTTACTTATTTATTTATTTACTTATTTATTTGTCTATTTATTTATTTATTTATTATCGCAGAATCTATCTAATTGTGATAAGTAAGAAAATTATATTCGACTGTGACCGATTCTTCTCTACCTACCAACTTCGTCTTAGAAAGAAACGTGAATAAAAGTAAATTTCTATTATAGAGTTATAATATTAAGTGGGCGTGGTAGATTTTTAACAATATATAAAATGAATATCAAAATGAATATTTTCTATACATATCACATGCAGTCATCACATATAAATTTCAACAATTTATTTGTATTTAATATATTCAAGCATTTTTTGTATGTTTTGCACATTATGAGAGGATGATGGTTAACAAAGTCGTCCAGCTACTATAGGTACTATAGGTAAAACTCTTAAAAAATCTAAACGAGCTAGATCGGTAACAGATTTTCATCGAAATGCACGCTCAACCGAAAATATTAGTACTGCTAGTAATAGTATCGAAGAAGATACAAATTTATCCTTTACACGGAAAAATAAGGGCAAGAGATCCAAACAATATATTGAAAAAGAAAAAAATTAATTCACATTTTAATCAAAGAGTATTTTTTTGATGATATATTTACGTTTATTAGAAAACCGCGCATGGGAAGACCTTATTGATGTGTTTAGGTTAATATCTGCGCATTCAACTGTTTACTTACTTACTTACTTAGTCATTCAAAAGTTGCCCATTTAATTCATCTTAAATCATTTTTCCTCTCGTTAACTTAGCTACTTCTTTACATGGTTTACTTTCTATTTGCTGCTAATGCTAAATTTGTCACTTTCTACCTACTTATTTAATTGCCTGCTTATTTGATCATTTATGAACTTAGTCTCGTACTTTTTTATTATTCAATAATTCACATCTGCGTTACTTAGTTATTATATTTATACACGACACATAGCACTTCTGACAAAGCAAATCTGACACTGAAGGTTCGATTCCGTCTCTAAAGAAACATCCATATTATTTTCAAATTTGCAAATTTGTATAAAATAACGGCGTTATATGGGAAATAGTTGTAAAAGTGGCTCAAATCAATAGGACGAATACGATGCGGCAGTGTACGAAATCTCATCAACACATTAAATGGACAGAAAGATGGACAATCTAAATCAATTGACTATGAGTTGACCGGCCTATTTTAAACTCTTTCTGAATGTTTCATACAACCGAACAAGCTTAATATATCCCGTAAGACAAATCGTGCAAAATGTAAAAAGGAATCCATACGATAGGGAAACATTGTACTGGAACAGTAACAGGAGACAGTCTTGATGAAAAAAAAAAAAGAAAAGAGAGTTACTAGTAAATGTTTTTAGTCTTTTCGTTTTTTGTTAAACGATAATTTTCGCCTGCTTCTCATTTTAGAACTTTTGAATCTGGTTCGCTTTTTTTCTGCAATAGTATTGTTATGACAATTTATTTTATCTACTACAAGGATTATATTATGCTCACCAAACATTTGTAATACCACTTAATATATATTCACGTTCCAGACGGATAGCAAAATTCAACTTATTAGATGTGTGTCTATCTGTTGTATCGTCTTTTCATCCAATACATATACAATTCAAAGACGTGAAATTTTACCATTAAAATCTAAGCATATACCCTCCTCGGGTTAATCTAATGCTTCATATATGTACAACTCTTTCGAATACATATATAAACACATATGTGAACCTTTCAAAGCTTGTCGTTTATTGAAAAATTGTATGTGACTGGCTTTTTGTCTGAACCTGAAAAAATGACATCACAAAAATGGTTTGTTTACTGTTTTCAAATGACACCAAAGAACCTGCATTCATGTTTAGCAAAAAAAAAAAAAAAAAAAAAAAAAAAAAAAAAAAAAAAGAAATACGAAATAATTAATGATTACCTTAAAAAAACAAGAAACCCTTTCACTCTATTGCTTATATGGATTTATTAAAAAAATGCTAGTTTGTTGTCTAAGTCTTTTGTTTTGCTTATGCACAACATTTTACTTTTTAACCAATCGCCATTAAATTTGATTGTTTTTTATACCGATCACCGATTCTCTATGCATTTAGGATAAATCTCGTATATACACACTCACACACATGCACGCATATAGATAGATTTGTACATACAGGCAAGCATACATACCTACAGAACAAACATTCAACCAACTAACCAATTGACATCTCAATGCGTTTCCTGCATATGCTTAGATTATGTCGTAGCAATATAAATACATATGTTACAACAACAACAACAACAACAATGAAAAAAGTACACAACATTTGAATAGCTTTAGCATTTTACATGACAACATGTCTAATCAGTGGTAACAACTAGAATTTCTCTTTTACACTTTAACATTTCGGTGTTGGCTAATACTGTTGCTACTGTCGTTATCGCTGTTGCCTATTATCTTCGCTGCTGCTGCTGCGGCTGCTGCTGTTGCTGCTGTTTATGCTAAACACATAAAAAAGTCAAAATGTCTAAATTGAATGTAACAATTTTGTTTGCCACTATAAGCCAAACTGAACACTAGCGTATGTGATGGACATTTGAATAGTGTTTCTTTTCTCTCCCGTAACACAGGAAGCACGTGCCGTATTATTGATTTTGTTGACCATGAAAAATTCAAGTGTTTTACTTCATCGAAAGATTTACAAAATGGTACGAAAACCAAAAAAAAAATTGAAAGAATTTACGCTGACATCCAAAGTAATTTGCACGATATTAACGGGTACAACAATTCAATCTCGAAATATAAGAAACGTAAAATGTGCAGGAGAATTGGTAGAAAAATGTTTTCTCTTTAATCGCACTATTTTATATTTAGAGGGAAAAAAAAACAAAATCCCGTAGTTGCGCAGTATTTTTGCAGCTGGATAAATAATTCATTGTCCTTTTTTAATTTCTTAACAGCTGTTGTCAGTTTAAAAGCTTCTTTTTGCTTTTCTTGACAAAGGAAAACTTCCATTCATCTTTTTCAAGAATATGATGTACAATATACTATAAATCCCTCACTTTTATAGTGATTGCCCTTGAACAGTGGGATTTTCATTTTCCCCTTTTCTACTTTAAGACACTGGGTGGTGGGTTAACTGTTTTAATACGTTCGCTATCCCAAATTATTATTATCCTTTGTTTCATAATCTTTTTTATAGTGATTGTGCATTTGCTATGAAAATTGAAGACGCTAGAGGGATGTTCTGTCTTTTTTAGGGATAGAATTGTGCGAAAAAGGGGCTGATTTTATGATTGACACCATCATCCTCGTTAATTACGCATTTTCTCATAAATTTCTGTTGAACTGGTTTAATTTTACTTCTTATGTTAAGATTGTATACTTTATTAAATTCCTAATTTCTACTTCTACTACTTTTCCAATCGTATATCAAGCCTTGACATAAAAGAAACATAATTATAGATAGATAACATCCAATATATTAGAATTGTTATTATCATTAAGACAAACTTGAGCTAATAAGTTTATGAAATAAATGGCGTTGTTCAGATATCTGTTGAAAATGAAAGCGATTTACCAAAAAGAGAAAAGAAACGTAGAACGATTCAAGGTGGTAAGCTCACTTACTAGGATATAGTATTCTGAACTTAACTTGATCATAAAATCGTGCAAACATATTAGCAGGACGTCAAAAAGTGTTGTTACTGAAACAATAGTTAGGAGAACATAATAACGAAAGATCACCGGTAAACTTAATATGATGAAGCAGAAGTCATAGATAACTCAAAAGAACCAACACATATTATACAGTCTTAAGCAATGTTCTGTGTAAGAAAACCTTCTGAATTGCTTCGAAACCATTTTACAAGAAATAAATTAAATTTTTCTCGGCAGTTAATAACTATGGATAGGACCCTGTCGCACCGCTTCGACAAAAGTCCGTAGAGTAGGCTGAGTTAGGTTCTTTTCTCTCTCTCTCTCCCTCTCTCTCTCCTAAAGTTATAGGTAATACGAGATACTGAAGATACTGGAATATCTAAGCTAGATTTAGTTCTCTCCAAGATCCTAAAGAGGAAACCGGTTTTTAGCAAATGACCGAACAACAACGGCTCTACTGGGCAATTTTAAATACTTTACAGAAAATTGATTCAGTCATTTAATATAAAAATTAGAGAATTGTTGGAAAATGTGTCGAACTTAAGAGAGTTATACAGAACAATAGAAGTAATTTCAATCAAATCTTCACATTGCTTTGCTTATAACTTCGTAATATTTTTGCTAAATTATCCCTTAGAGAGTTTACAATTAAGGCAACAACAATTCTGCCATAAAACAGTTCGTTGTAATTGGGAATATTGCGTCTGGCATCAAGGTGACCTTATCGCTTTGGATGAGAAGAATTATATCACAATTTGTCGTGAATCTTTTGTAATTTTTCTCATGGTTTGCATATCATGTAAGTGAAGCTTGTCTATGCTACTAAATAAATATCTGATTGGGGATGGAATGACGTACGCCGAATGGCATTGGATTATATTCGGTAGTTGACGATCCCTATAGTGATGATCGCGTCTATCAAAACCTCTTTTACCGGAAGCTACAATGCCAAGTTATGACTGCGTTCCACGTGACAGCTTTCAGAGTTCTTCTCAAAAGTGATGTCAAGGTTGAATTCTTATACTCTTCTTCTTCTTACTACTACACATTTTGAACCATAATGGCTTTTTTCTTCTATTTTCCACCTGTAACATACGAATGGTACTCTTGGGCCTTACATAAGCTCTTGTGTCTGGAGTAAAAGCATTAGGTCGAGAGAGTATTTCTGCTCTGCTGTTGCTGACAAATTTCTAATATCTAAAATGTGGATCGTAAGGAGTCACAAATTAAGGTCTCGTTGCATTTGAAGATAAGCTTTGAAAGTATCGATATGCCATTCCAGCGATATACAAGTGAAGGTCCCTGAAAGACATTAAAGATTTCGCACACGAGAGAGTTCGTGAATTTGTTTCGGCGATTGTTCCCTGAACAGTATTTGCAGCAAATTGGGAGTGGACGAAATTTGCTCTAATTAATAACGTCTAGTTCCTACACTTTCATAAATCTTAGAAGGTCTATGATCTTTGTTATATATTCAGCTCATAAGTCACCGAAAGTTTTTAAGGTACAAATTCGAAAAAATTAATTTAAATTTTATACAAAATAATGATTTCAATGAAAGCAAATAAATACATCGTTAAAAATACTCTTTTAGAAAAACACATGTGCTTGCGAAATGGACCTTATCAAAATATATCCGTATAAAAAGAAACAGCTCTTTTTGGTGCCGAGTACTGAGTAAATCAATAAATTATCTGTAAAGTTTACCGAAACTCACACAGTTTGAAGCTAATGACGCGAATCAATTTTCTCTAAGAAAGAGAGAGAGAGAGAGAGAGAGTATGAGTAAATGAAAGAGATCTTTGTAAAGCAATTTAGGTTTCTCGACTCACTATCAAAAAAAGTGGAATTCTTTTTTTGTTGCTCTCATATATTACATCGAATTCGTTCGCTTGTTAACTGCCATGCAATGAACACCAATTTAGGGATTTATAATATATTCACTACAAACTCCTTAAATGTCTGCGGTATGTTTGAATGTATTACGTAATAACGATTAATAACAGAGAACATAGATAACACAAACAAGGTACACACACACGGTTGACAACACATGCAATCAAAACCAATGAACAGCAGCAGACGATGAACACAAATAAGGTTTATTATCGAGTGATAATTTAACACGTATTTTAGCAAATGTTTTTTATCTGTCAATTACAATATCAACAGCGAAAACAACAAAGCAAATTTAAAGTTTTATGTCATTTAGGAAAAAATCAAATTATTAACGTCAGTCACTCAATTCATTTACAAACTCGAATGATGATGCGTGTGTCTGTCTGACTAGTCCAATACCTTCCTGCTTAGGTAGCGAGACACTAATATGAAAATGTTTTGCAATCGAGAATATCAATGATGTTAAACATAACAGCTACAACAAGAGCAACAACGACAAAATTAACGAAAGCAGCAACAGCAACAGCAGCAACAGCGACAGCAACAGCAGTAACAATAACAGTTAAGTCTGGTGCCAGGCCTTAATTAATCGTTATTTGAGTTGATAATAAGTAATTGGAGATTGGTGGTAAAATAGATTTTCTTACAGCACCAGCATCAGCACCAACAGCAGCCAAAGTAGCAGCAAGATGCCTTATAAGTCAGCGAGCCAAGCCAACAGCCAAAGAAAGCAAAATACAGAAAAACACAGTCATTGATATGTTTTGATGTAAGGCACGTGCGAATTAGTTAAAGAGTTTGAGCACAACCGCGATCATAGGCGAAATGAAGAAACAAAGAAGAAATTAAAAAAAAAAAAGTATTTCTTTAGCAAATAATCATCATCATCATCATCATCATTATATCGTACATACTATGCTTTGTTGACATAAACATATATAATATAACATTAACATAGAATGTTGCAAAAAGTCGCACCATGTCGCCAACAATTATGCAAAACATATTTCTAAACTAAACTTTCAAATCGCCCGGTAATGCATGTGAATTCGCTGAGTGAGTTAAGTGAACATATATTCTTTACACAGATAGAGATTGTGTGTGCAACCGTCGCACGTAAAGTTAGTAATGTCAACATAACAGCAATAGCAATAGCGACAATAGCAACAACAATAACAGGAGCATACAACATCAAACATAAGTAGATGTAGAGACGTGCAACAGGAACAAAACAAAAGCCAACGTGTGTGGTCTCATTACTTATCGCCTGGGAATAGAGCCGACGTCTATAAGCCGCTTAAGCATAAAGACTTGACTTGTAACAGCAACAACAGCAACAATAATGTCGACAACAATAACAACAACATTATAAAAATAAACAGAAGAAGGAAAAAAAAACGCAAAAATTGTCAAGTTTTAGAAAGACAAACAAACAAAAGAACAGACATAAATATAATGTGTGTGTGTGTGTGTTTGCAGCAATCATTTGGTAACACATGTGTCCACATTTCGGCATTGGTTGGCCGGTCAGTGTCTTTAGGGAGGCCTTGCAAATGTTTTCTTTCCTTTATTTTTTATTTTTTTTAATTTTATTTTTATATTTATTTTTTGTTCTGATTTTTTTTCTTTCGATTTTTAGTATTTTTTTTGTTCTTAATCTCTCTCTTTTTCCCCATTTCCATGTCTCTCTGGCTATATCACTCTCTCTCTCTCTCTCTCTCTCTCTCTCTTTCCTTCTCACTCTCTCCGTCTCTCTCTCCCACACTTTCTCTCTCTCTCTCCTTCTCTCTCTCCTTCTCTCTCTCTCCTTCTCTCTCTATATCTCTATCTCTATCTATCTCTATCTCTCTCTATCTCTCTCTCTCTCTCTCTCTCTCTCTCTTTCTTTCTCTCTCTCTCTCTCTCTCTCTCTCAGTCTTAGTAGTTCATAGTACGAATAATAGTGATCAGCAGCGAAGGCTTTTACATCCTTTCCTTTAATGCATGTAAGGAAAAGAAATTGTTTAACATTTATTGCTCCGTACATATGATTGTGGAAGCTGCTGCCGGCTTGTTAGTTAGCTTAGTCTAACCTGTCTGCATGCTTGCCTGCCTGCCTGCCCGCCTTCATCCTTGTTGCCATGTTTACAGCGATGTAACCATAAATCGTGTGAAATATCACATTTCACGCATACCGTCGCGATACCGCAAAACAACGCATACACCACCAACAGCATTCACCTTGCAAAACACACGGCAGCAAACACCTCTCGTTTTGACGTTTCTTTTTAACTGGCACTAGTACAGCATTGATGATGCTTAGCTTCAGATTTTCAGTGATGTTAGACCTAAAATTTATTTCTATGCTCTGATATGTGTTGTTACCAAGTTTGTTGTCAACACTAAGAAGCTGCTGGTGTAACTGCAGCCGCAAACAGCTGCCGTAAATGCTTTACCACAACATGTTTATTTCTTGGTGTACGTATGTGTGTGTGTGTGTGTGTGTGTGTGTGTGTGTTTATGCCTGAGCTCATGTATATATGTTTGTGCGTATTTAGCTCATGCTCATGTTGCTGCTTAGGCGATTTGCATATGTTGACATTGATTTCTCTGGCTTTACTGTAATATTGTTGTTGTTATTATTTTTTTGTTTTTGCTGTTATTGTTGCATACTGTTCGCTTGTCATTTTGTTGTCACTGATAGTGTATTGCAACAAGTTGACAACAAGTGTTGATTTGTGCTTTCCTGCATATATATTTTTCTTACACCTCTTTAACGTTTTATTTTACTTTGTGAAAATCGAACATGAATGAAACTGTCGTTGTATCAACAAACGTCACACAATGTCGATGAGTAAAAAAAGGTATTAATTTCACAAAATTACACTATTCAATTACACAGCACGAGTTATATGTTGCGTCATGTAGTCGCCTCAGTCATTCCATCTCATATCCATTTTAAATACCTTCGGAAGCCATCTAATCGCAATAAAGAATTATCCTTAATTTGATTGTTTTCAAAGATTGTTACAATTAATTCAATGCTTACAAAATACTTCCGTTTATTTCGTCCAAACAATCATAAATAAAATCATTCCAATTAAATAAAACTTTAAACCTTTAATGTCATGTAAGTTTCAAGTTTTCCGAAAGAATGAAAAATTTATCTTTTTATTTATTTGCCTTTAATTATCTTTCAATCTAATGATTGAATATTTGTCAAAGAATTCTTATTTAATCGCTTCCATATTCAACACTAATTATGACAGCTCTCCTCCTCTCTACTACCCTGATACAAAATATATATAATGAATCAACTTATATATGCTTTTATTCTCCCTATCCATAGTTTTCTAACAAAATAGTTTTCATTATATATCGTCAAATTTGATATCAGTACGATATAATATTTTTTTTACACAGCATGAAGTTTTTTTTTCTTTTTTTTTGCTTCATAAGATCCTTTTTTGCATTTTAAAACTAAAAAACAAATGTAACCGAGAAAGCTTTGCTTGTTAAGTCTCAATTTTGAAACGTCTCCCGCCATATTTTTAGAAAAGACATTGAATGCAGATCGAAAGACTATATTTGGTCCAAAGCCGGCATACATATGGTTTATGTTTTGTGTTCAAGCTACTAATACTTGCGTAACTAACCTCCTGGATGCATAATTTTGTCGAGAGTTTTTTTCTGGCCACAATATCAAGGCAAAGATTAAAGTGTATGCACTGCAGATAAACCAGCAGAAGCTATTATCAATGAAATTGCCCGAATAATAAACTATAATTTTGGATGATAACCAAAAAAAAAAACATACCCAACACCAACAACAACCCCAACAACACACCAAGTAAACGTAACAAAAATTTAAGCCATTCATAAACTCGCTAGAAACGAAAGGGTACTACTACTCGTATCATATTTTCAGAAGACAAAATAAGAAGAAAAAAGAAGAGAAAAAAAAAATCTAAATTACACAACAACAAAATTAAAAGATGCATACACGTAACAGCCGGAAGAGGAGGTGGAAGCTTTTTTCTTTTGTTTTTTTTTTTCAGAAAAACCAAAAAATTCAAGTCAACGATCGCATGAAATCAAGAAAAAAAACATTAAGTTAAAATCAAAACTGACGCTTGAAAATGTTAAGCAAAAGCGAAGACGAGGCAGCACTACAACATCTCCCGCATACAATAAACTTCTGGACAGCAACAGCAGCAGCAACGGCAAAAGCTATTGCAACAGGAATTACTAAGAAAAAGCAACTTTTTTGTTACTACTTTTGTTTTTATTTTCATTTTTGTTTTTGGCAAATAAAACAAAAGTTTACTTACTAGCAAGGAGAGGATAACACTACACATATGATGATGATTGTGTGGTAAAAAGTGGGAGGATGCAGTGAATTTTGACTTGTTGCTGTTGTTCTTATTATTATTATTGTTATTGTTGCTGTTATTGTTGCTGTTGTTGTTGCTGTTATTGTTGCTGTTGTTGCTATTGTTGGTGCAGACGTTAGTGGCCACAAGGCAATTTTCAGAATAAACTTGAAAGCCGAGCAGCGCGAGTCATTCATTCAATAGTCACAGTCACTCATACATGCAGACATTTGGCGGCCAACAGAGCAGAAATTTGTAGCAGAAGTTAAATCAAGTTAAAATCATTTAGCCTCGGGCGCTATAATATACTCGATTAAGTGAAGAAGAGCAGTTTCTTTGAATGAATATATACGTTGCAGTTATAAAGCTAAAGCGAAATGAAACAAAATAAGACCAAACGCTTCAATGTTCATAAACAGTAAAGAAAAGCTGCGCACTCCGGTCTGCCATAATTTACTTCATTTACTCCTTCAACACAATTCATTGATTGGTGTGCATTCAATGCACATACACACGCATGCACACACGTACATTCACATATTCATACAAAGGCCAGCATGCATTTGTTTGTTATTTTTTTCTTATTTTTTTTTTTCTTCGCTTTGAGATGAACGCGCCAATGTTTGAGTTAAACAGCTTCTGCAGATACAGCAGCTAATTGCATTTATGCTGAGGCTAAATATTTAATAAAAGAAAAAAAAATATTATAATAAAAAATAAGATAAAAAATAAATAAAAACGCACACAACACGCAGTATGGGATACGTATATATAGCAGGAGTCTGCCACGCTGTCAGCCAAAACCTTTAAGATCACGGCAGCTTTGCACTCATGTCATTCATTAAGTCAGGTACTCAGTCAGCCAGTCAGTGAGTCTTAGTTGCCCGCCAGGCTCAAAAACAAAAAAAAAAAAAAACAAAAAAATAAAATAAAAAAAAAACGCAACTAATAACAACAACAACAACAATGGCAACAATAATGGCAGTCAACGATTTTTTTAAGCCTTCTATTAAGATTGAATAAAAGCAACAACAAAAAAATAAAAGCAAGAAGAAATACTTACAATAACAACAACACGTTAGTTAGATTGCTTTAGTACAGATTTTATGATAATAACCGAACGTAATAATAATAATGTTCAAATGCTTGCTGGATGATAATGGTTTTGCTCCTTACTTTTCGATAGTGTGGTGGCTTGGTGGTGGCTTGATTGTTGTTGTTCTTATTATTTTTTGTTGTTTACCAGCTATCTATACACATTTTTTGTTTTACAAGTGATCAAGATTAAAGGATAAAAACAACAACAACAACAATAATAATAACAAGAACAGCACCCTCCCTCTCCCTCTCTCTCGTCATTTTCCTATAGCTTTGCTGCTCAATAATTTTTCATTTCCGTTTGTATTTAACTCATGGTTGTAAACGCGCATGTGTTCGTTTAGCATATATTGTTGTAACGATGAAAAACTTGTAGACATCCGCCCAATTCTAGTCGTTAAACACGCTGTAACAATTTGTCAAAATCATGTTTAAGTAGTTACTTGTTACAGCAAACAAATAAACGCAAAAAAAAAAAAAAACAAAAACAGAAAAAAAAACATATATTTTCGCAGACTTTCTTAACTCTACGCTAAAAAAAAAAAAAAAAATTAAAATTGTCGCCCAAGTATATGCAAACGCAACACCATATTATAGCCATCAAAAATCTCTATTAGCCCTCGGTAGACGGCAAACAAACACATAATCATATACAGCAGCATTGTTGGCAGCCTGTTGCAACATGTTTAAGCCACATGTTAAATGTCAAATAAATGTATTATTGTTATTTTTGTTATTGTAGTATTCTTATTTTACAAAAAAAAAAAAAAAAGAAAGAAAAAATAAAAAATAAAAATTGAAAACCAAAAAAAAACAAAAAACAATCAAATGTAATCATACGCGAGTCTTGAGGCCACTGGATACTGGGTACGGGATACTTCGATAGAGTTTTGTATATGAAGTTTACAATATGCGTTGGTGGTGATATGGTTGTATTTGTTGGTCATCGTTGTCGTGGTACGTCTGTCTGTCTGTCTGTCTATCTGTCTACTTGTTCACAGGCAGTCTGATATATTGTATTCAATATCGTTTTACTGCAAAGTCCTTGAGTTGTGCTTGTTTGCTATATTTATTGTTATTGTTGTTGTCTCATTGTTTGCTTGTTGTTATTTGTGTGTGCTATATATGTATATATACATTTCTATATATTTATATATATATATATATATATATATACGTATATACACATATGTATACATATTTACAAAAATCGATAAAGTAAAATTAGCTTTAAGCATAAAAATGCCAAATTAATTCATGTTGTTATCTGTGGTGGTTGTTGGTGTTCTGGTTGTTGTTCCTGTTGCTGTTACTGTTGACTAAGCCATACACTATATTTTCAAATTCTACTATACACTACACCCCTTGAAAGTAAGCTTTCCTGTGTTGCTGTATGTTTTTTTTATTGTTCAGTTTGACATGCAACATGATTTTGTAGGCGCACAACATGATCACCAATAAGTTCATGCTTATATTTTATCAACAAAAACAATTCATCTTCACATGTTAGTACATATTCATGAGAAGGTTGCTAAGTCAACTACATTTTTGTGGGTGTTTTTCATTTTAAGTTTCCATGTACGTTTCGTTGCCCTCTTCATATTATAGCTAAGATCATTGACGGATCTGATGAAGCAATGCATAACTCTATTTCCTTATTTATTGTATCAAAAAGGATGAAATGTTCCAAAAATTCCAGTCGGAAACATAAAATTCTACTCTGTAAAATGGAAACAGAACCTCAAATTTGAAAAAATTAATCCGATTTAAAAAAAAAAAAATAACTCAAGATTTACAGTACTCGCTAAATATTTGCAAAAGTGAAAAGAGATCGCCAATAGAGTCAACATTGCTTTCACTCCTCGCTAAAAATACGACTTGGCTCGGTGTTACGGATTTTAATAATAATAAATAATAAAAAAGAATCCACAAAATATTTTTTAAAAATCAAATAATATTAAAGAATATACACACAGATAAACCAATATATAAAATAGATCGGTCGATAATTTCCGGAATTGGCACATACATGTTGTTCCGAAACAAACGTCTATACATTTTTCGACATTTCACAGTGATTTTGGAAACACTATCTCTGCTATTGTCAAAAGAAGTGCTTAAATTAAACGATACACTCCAATATGCACTAAGGATGTTACAAATTTTGTAATCAATTTAATCATATCTATTTTTGTATAACATACACAGCCCTATTTTGACATTTTACATCTGTGAGTCTCTGTTAACACTGTAATCTGATTTGAGAGAAACTTTTTCATATTTGATATGACAAAACTCTCCAAACTCAATGTTATGCTAAAACAGGGCTGTTCGCTTATGTTAACATTACAAATTGAAATGTAAAAAAAGAAAAAATATTCGACATTACAAAATGAAAAAAATTGAAAATAAATTATTTTAATATATTTATTTAATTGTAATAATTTAATATATTAACGAATTATTACAATATTCATGTATGGATCGTCAAAACTGTATCAAAAGAGCAGTCAAGAGCAAATGCAGTATTTTAACATAAGCTGGCTTTTTAAAGAGAAAGGAATTTGCTTGATCTCAAAAATTAAGAATAATTCTTGGAAACCTTGGAAAAAAACCAAAAAAAAAGTTAGCATAAATCATATAAATACATTACAATTATTTCTACTTCTTTCACTTTTTTTTTACACACTTTTCGTTCATGTTTACAAATGTTCTCTTTTTTTTACTTTACTCTGTTATTACAACATACGCGTAATGAGTGGCCCGCTCACAAGCACGTCACGTAGCTGAGTGGTTTTTTTTTTTAACTCTCCATAGTAGAGAGTTTACGTTAGAATACGAAAAATAAGACGAAACGTCCTAATGTAAGATTAACATTCTTTTAACAGAAACATGTCATTAGTGATGAGTCAATAAGATTGCTCAGAATAATTTTCTAATAACATTCTCTCGAAAATAGCAAATGTCTTTAAAAAAATGTTGATCTTGTTAGTTTTCATTTGAAAATAGACAAAATTAATGCGGTTTCTCCCTTAACCCTAGTTTGTGACTTCAAAATTGTGAATCCTTCAAGACTGAGTTTTCACAATATTTCCTTAATCCTTAAAGACAAACAAGTAACTTACGCAGTATCCTTTTTGAAAATCGAACTGATGTTTACAATGTAATGCCTTTATTAAATTCCTTTATTATCATCAAATCTAGTCTCTTTGTTCGATACCTTATACACCATTAAATCCACTCTCTTTAATATTCGCACTAAACTGAAACTTACAATGTTTAGGTATCGCTCTACGAGATCTGCTGATGTACTATATAATTTTTGCTATATTCAATTGCGTGAAGTTTTTGCATTTTTGCTTCGTTTAAATAGTATACGCTCTCAGGTTGCTATGCATCAGGCTTTGAGTTTCCTTTTCAGCTAAACATATACGTGTTTTTTTTACTTTTTCGCGTGTATAAATTTTGTAGTTTTAAAATTTCCTTTATTGGCTGAAATGGTTTCTTAAGTAGTCAAGAAAAACATATAAATAAATGATTATGGGCGTGGTGAAGTTTTACTTGATCAAGAAATTTGAATTATAACTTTGTAAACGTTTTTTGAACTGAACATTTTCATTCTAGTGCTCTTCAGTCACAGGAAAGTTAATATTTTTAAAAACGTCCCCCCATGATGACCAGGTACGTAGGCATGTAAGTTAAGTGTTTTTTTTTTCTTGCGAAATGTATGCAAAGTTGCTTAGATGTCGATATTTTTTCATAGAGTCTGTTGCTGGTTATAACTTCTATCTTGTTTTGTGTTTTTTTTTACTGTTGGGTCTACTTTTTACATTGAATCAATCAATTTAAATGACCTTCAAAGTTCCCAAAAAAAAAAAGATCTAAAATTAGACTATATTTTACGCCTTCATTTATGCTACAAATATGTTTATAAACTACGTCTGAATGTCGAAAATCATTTGTTGTGTTTATCAAAAAACTAACAGAATATATCAATTATTTACACTTGTGCCATAGGTATTGGGGTTGTTAATATATTTTGCTGTATAGCGAAGTGACACCAAGTCTGAAATGCTTTTAGCAAAATGTTTGACTTCTTGTAACAAAGAAAACAAAAAAAAAAATAGAACCAACTAAACTACTTACGTGCATGCAATATGTATTACAAGTCTTTAATACCAGTCGGTACCAATAATTGTCTCTTATGAAAACGTTAAGTAACATTAATTTTTGATTTTATTTATTTATTTATTTTACTTTATTTTTTCTTACTTTTTTTATTTTTTTCTTTATTTTTTCTGTTTTTTTGTGACAACAGAACTTTGTTAAGCTAAAAGATGTCAGCGTATAAGACAAGTTAAAAAAAAATAATAAAAAAATAGTAAGAGTCACAGAAAACAGAAAAAGAGCCCAAACCATTTTGACATCTACCACTGCAATAACAACAGCCGCAGCAACAACTGTAAAATGATTACAGATGTTTGTTGTCAATATGTTGATGATAATAGCGCAGTGCAACTATATGCAACAAGTAGTCACAGATGCTACTACTACAACTATTAAACGACATTGTCAAAACATAAACACGGAACAACTGCTGTGAATGAGCGATACGATGCCATCTGTATAAGTTTGTGCTTCCATGTCACATAATTATCAAAAACCAATCAATGCAAAAGTAAGCAAAACAAGTCATACTTTTTGGTTACAAACCATCTACTGAAACAAACAACGACCACGACATTAACAATCACCATGATGAGCAAACGGATGCATTGATAAGTTGTCTATTAGCTAAAGTAGTGAAACTTTTAATTCAATTTTAAATTGCTTAGCAGGCACATTAATGCACACACCATCATGTATATGCTTATAAGTGCGGCTTAAGTGCGTACTGGGCAGTTAATAGAGTTTTTTTTTATTTTATTTTTTTTCTATTTTTTTGATAAAAACAGTTACAGTATGTGCAGACAAACATTGTCGCCTGCCAACCGAATGAAATTGTAATGTAACGTAATTCTAATGTTTAATGCAATGGTTAATGCATTAAGCCTCACTTGCGAGGACGTGCTTTGTATTTTTTTACATTTTTTGTATTTGTTTTTTTTTTTTTCTTTTTTTTTTTGTTTAAATGAATGCTATGGTTTGAAATCTTTGTTTCAAAGCCTTTAGCAATAAGTGAAAGTAAGTCTAGTTGATCATTTGGTTTGTAGTTAAATCGAATCATATGCAGGGTTCAAATTCAAACCCATAGTTATCCCGAGCCCATATGATCTTGTCTATATTAAGGTAAACCAAACCTCTAAACAAACTTCATTTTCAAGACACAATTGCTTCTGAAACAGATAAGGTAAGCATAAGTGTCATGACACCATCACTTCATTCTAATTCTATGTTTATTCAACAATAAAATAAATAAACTCCTAAACTAAACGGACGATCGGTTGGTCTTCCGGCTGAAGGTGACCGGAATTAGGTCTGTATCGATGAATCTTTTGACTTGTATTGAAGGCAGATACAATTGATTCATTTCATAATTTCTAAATGTACCAAAAGCTTCCTCTTAGTATTGCAAATTTTCACTAAATTCTTACTTTCCCTCGATTTTTATACAGTACAGTGTCTTATATATCTAGCAAACGTTTTCTATCTGTAAGATTAATACGAACTAAAAAACATTTAATCTATGAAGACATGGTTTCCTGGTTAATGGAAATAGATTGTTACGTGTTCGTAGCTCTACTTTTCGATACTGCAATGCTTTATTGAATTTGTTTTTTTTTTTTTCTTAAGTTTCGAACCCTCACAGCTCGGACTAGAAGTTACCCACTACTTTCCTGTCTCCTAAACGAGACATCTGAGACATATCGATTGTCAGAGTTAAACTGCTTTTATTGGGAAGACTAATGGTTTTACTAAAATATAATTAAGATCATCATGAATAATTTACATTTTATTCGCTTCGCTCTTATCTTTAAGTTGCCAATCATTTTATTAATAAAAATCTCTACTAAAATTTTGACTAATAATGTAAACAATGAAAGGAATCTTGAAGATTCACTTAAACTCAAACATTTTTCTTTTCGCTGATCTTTGTGAATCACATACTTTTAAAGCTTTTCGATGACATGTGCCGCACATAACGTAACGTAACACAATTTTTGCACGCACAAAAGGTAAATACAAGCGAGTTTGTGTGTGTATGCGAAAAAATGTTTGCAGCAAATACGTATTAGTGCGTGCACTCATCGATGTATATACGTGTATTTGCGTCAACAGTTTTGTTTTTTTTTTTATTCACTTTATTTTCTTTTTCCTCTTTTTTTGCTTGCTATAAACAACATTAAAAAAAAAAAAAAAAAAAAAGTGACATTTGTTTGATTTGTGTTATTAGTGCGCCAATGTCGTTGGTCGTTGCTATGTTAGTTGTTATTGTTATTGTTGTTATTGTTGTTGGCCATATTTTTATGTGCATAAGTTAACAATTTACTGCTACTGTTACCAAGAAATGTTATTAAAATTTCTGACCCAATTGTTTTGCTGTCGAATCCATTTTCAAGCATTTCAAGCCTTTGGCGGTCAGTCACTCAATCCACTCTCTATTCGACTCAACTCTATTCTATTATTGTTGCTGTCTCTATATAATCAAAGTCTTTGCTTTGACTACTGTCTCTTAAGCAATTGCATTGAACACACACACACACACACACACACGCACACACACACACACACACACTTAGAAGCAATAAATGCCGTTTGTTTCTACATTGCATTGCTTCCATAAAAAAAAAAAAAAAAAAAATTACTAGTTTAGTGTTTAGTATTTAGTGTTTCGTGTTTATTGTTGTTGTTGTTGCTAAAATGACTAACCTCCAACCACCCTTCAGCAAAACTTTTACCGGAAATTTTAATACAAACCAACAAATGCAAATGTTCTGTCAAAGTGTAGTGTGTAGCGCTATATAAAGTGTCATTTCTATGCTAATTTGTGTGCCGGTGTATGAATATCTGTGAAAATGTTGTTGCCTGCAAATAGATGATTACATGAACATGCATGCATGTGTATATGTGTACATATTGTTACGTTGTCTTTTCGAAATTCTTACGCATTATGTCTTCTATCGTAGCTGTTGTTTGTCGCCAATGTTCTTATTGTTGTTGTTGTTGTTACCACCATTGTTGATGGCATATCTAACGAAAATACACTGCCTGGTATTCGCATTAATTTCTATTCTATTGTCATGATATTTGCCTTCAACATTTGTTTGACCTCCCGCATAGTAATGACACGCAATATGTGTTTTTTTTTTTTTTTTTTTTTTTTTTTGGGACGAACATTAGCTGTAGATTGGCAGCTTTCTTAATTTGTATTACTATTGTTACGACCAACTACCCACAAACGGCGATATATCAACTTTTTTTTTTGGTTGCATTTGTATCGCCTGTGAATAAATATAATTTGAAAATTTGGCTAAAATAAAATTCTAAGTGAATGCATAAGAAACTTCCTTAGTTCTAAATTATGTTTAAGTGTTTACTAATGAACTTTTATATCCAATTACTCCGAAAGTTGAATCTTATCAATAATAGCTTATCTGCTGATCTAATTGAGATGTCTGTAAAGATTAAGTTTCTCAACGACTTGAGGCGACTGCATAATCTCATTGGCGGTTATAAGAAAATAAGATTCTGTTCGAAAAGTAACTGTGAAACACAATGATACAAACACGAAGGATTAGTGTCTGTTTGCAAATTTCGAAAGGATGCTGCTACTGCTGCTGCTGTAATATGAATTAAATAATGAGATCATATTGCGCAAATTAAAGCATATTTTGAGGATTTTAGCAAAGATCTCTATATAAAAAAAAAAAAAAGACATCTTTAGCAAAGAGTTCTTTGAAAGAAGCGTCTAACCGATTGTATCGCTTTTAAAAGAGACTTTATTGGCGATTAAGTGAAATTTTATAAAAAAGTAAAATTGTTTTTTCACCTTTCCCCTCCCGGAACTTCACCTTCACCTTCACCTTTTATATTAAGTTATGCAAACGCAAACAGCCACGTTTCTGTGAAAGTTGAAAGTGCAACTGATAAATGAGTAGTAAAAGAGTAATAAAAGAAAAAGGATGAACTTTGTAGAAATGTTTACCATTGAATCATTGAACCATTGAATGAAACTATGAGATGATTATATACTAAAGCATTAGTGAATAATTGTTGTGATACTTTTAAAATATGAACACCCTTTACAGAAATGTAAACCAATAACAAGGCATGACACACAACAACATCAATGTGATCAGCTTTAACAAAGAAACTATTGCGTTTTAATTTTAAAGGAAATTTTTTCATGTGGAATAATGCATTTGCATATAACACTTTGTGGTATAATATTGAAAGAATAACAACAACAAAAACAATGTCTTAGAGGGACTCTAACAAGATAAAGGTTGGTTATGGCGGGAAATTTATTAACATTTTCTTGTACATTAAAACAGTAGCTAAAGAAAATAAATTGCAAAAATATGTTAACTAAAATACGATCCCATACAAGAACAACAAAAAAAGCAACAACAGCAACAATAACAACAGCAACAACAACAACAAGAAAAACTAAATTAAAACTCAATGATGATTAATGATCTAACTTGAAGTAAAAATGGCAGCAAACACCCAACATAACTTAACCAAAGTAAATATAAAAAAATTTTTTAAAAAATGCGTAAAGACTTAGAGAAGACAAAAAGCATATTGGGGGCGTAACTTGTATGATGGCTATATAGAAGAAGAATCTGAACTTCGGCTGATAGCTCGTTTAACTTTCAATATGCACTCTGTTCAATAGTAATATATGCGCTACTACTCCTCCACTTCAATTAGCCCCAAAGCAAAAGTTACGTTTTCTTTGGTTGCTGCTCAGTCAACTTAGTAGAGCTTAACATAAATCGTCTCAACTATTATACATGTTTATGTTTAAGTAAAAGCCACCAACGTTATCATAAAAAGTAATATGAGTTTAGTTTTTTCTTTTCTTTTTTTTTCTTTTTGTTTCCACTTAAAAACTCTCTTTGAAAGAAATAATCATCTAATTATTCCATATATTTCATATACTGACTGATCCTCGAAGATTCTTAGTTGCTTATCTATAACAAGTGTGTACGTACTCTGTCTTTTGTCCGCTCTCCTTTGCTTTACTATATGCATTTCCAGCAAATCCTCCGATCTCCCGAGGCTATACTCCGTACAAGGTTTTCTTTTCTGTATGCATAATAATAATAGTACCTATATATGTATGTAGATACGTATGTAATAACGAAGAACAGCAGTCTACATATTTTATAGATTGCTTTTGTTTTTTTTTTTTTTTTTTTGCGTTTTTGTATTTCCCTGAGACTGGCCTGGCCTGGCCAGACATNTTTTTTTTTTGCGTTTTTGTATTTCCCTGAGACTGGCCTGGCCTGGCCAGACATACTCACTTTGGCCCTTGTCGTTGTTCTACAGAGCTTTTAATGTTTTTTATTTTTATTTTTTGTTTTTGTTTTGGTTTTTGTTCTCCTGTTTTCATCTCTTGGCAATATACAATTTTTATGCTTTAACGCCCACACAATCAGTGCCTGTTATTAAAATGTTATTATATTACCTTATGTTAGCCCTTCTTCATCTTCTGTTCATCTTATGGTGAAATCCTTTTTCATTTTCTTTATTATGAAACTGAAATCTTTTAAAAGTTATTTTGCCTTAAAAATATATTCAAAATATTTCTAAGAACGCTAATGGCAAAAATATTTTAAAAAGATTAACTTTTTGTTCCTTTAGCGGTAAGCTGCTCAGCTTTAGTTGTCTATCAAAAAAAATTATTTGCATATACATATTTATATATATATATATATATATGTATGAAAATATATACTTCGACATGCATCTCTGTATAATTTAACGATGAAAATTTAGAGGCTTTTGTATTGCGTATGCAAAGAAGAATTATAATAATTAAAATTTACTCTTCAGGGAGATTTATCATAAGATCCAAATTTATCTCTTTTTTATTCTTATAATCGAGGTTTAGGGATGAATGACAGAATGGAGATTTCCCCTGGTATAATGGTAAGAAACTGAAATACGGGTTACAAACATCGAAACTACATAAATTCTTAATCATTATAAGGTTCTAAATCGATTTACAACCATTTTTCTGTTTTTCCATTTGTCATCTTGTGTAGAACTTAAGAGATTTGTAAATGCATTACTCTTAGGTCACATTTGAAACCATAAATGATTCGTTTAGAAATGCATACATAATAGAAAAAAAGAGCAACTTTTATCCCTTAAAAGATATTCATCTAAAACCCAGCACAAGCAGCTCTTATGGTCACCAAGAAGGCTCGCATAGAAATAGCTCTCATCAGTCATCCAAATTTGATCAAATATATTTCCAAGCTAATATATTGGTTTGATGTGATTCATTGCATGGTGTATATAATGGGTTTTTTAACGGTAATACTTAAAACTTTGGCAATTCTTCACTCCTTAATAACTGTCTCGTTATATGCCTGTAAAAACGTTGAGATTGCGGATACACTAAACGCTTAATATTATAAAAAAAATTTCCTCAAAGTGATGATGGATTTTATGAAAAATACGCATGATTATACAATCACTAACTAAAATTTCTAGACCATAAACAATTTTATAGGACTTACCTAGAGATGTAAGATGTTTGTAGTAATGATATGTTAAAACATATCTGAGCCGCTTAAAATTTTAAAAATGACCTAAGTACACCTCTCAACTATTTACCATTTGCGTTATTTGCGAAAGGGTACATTAAGTTTGTGAGGGTTTTTGCAGGAACTACTATCGATTATACTAATCGAAACTTAGTAATCAAATGCTTTAACAGCAGACTTGCGGAGAAACAGAATCGGACCAGTCGCCTGCAGATAAATATCAATGAATCTTCGGGTCTACGTATCTTATATACGTTAAATACATTTGGGCAAATTTAATACATTTCCTGCTTTCAATAGACTTAAAATGGACTTAACGATATATTAGGCTTAGGTTTGTAGTAAACATCTTTAATCAGTTTCGTTTATTTTGATAAATACATTTCATCGTTCCAAAGTTTTGAATATTGTTGACATATCAAGGAAGCGTTTATGTGAAAGGGGATGCGAAAAAAGGACTTATTCAGGTCAAGTTTAGTACTTTTTTATTTTTAAATTTTTATTTCAAATCATTATTTTTAATTAATTTTTCTTATGAAATACTGAAAATCAGATGTTATCGTATAAAGGTTTATATTTTATAAGAATATTTATTTGGAAAGATGTTTCTAAAATGATCTTATTCCGTTCAAATTCACCAAGAAATATTGAAAATGTAAGCTTTTTTCATGCAACGGTTTTTCTTTTTTTCAAAATAGAGTAATATATGTGAAATTGTCGTAAAAAGATCCGATGTGAAGCATTTTCATAGGATTGATCCTAGAGTCGAAACATGTCATATTTCATTAAAACACCTTGGGAGATGCTATCTGTAGATTGAACACACACAGGCAAATGTTGCACAAAGAGGCGAACAGATGGCTACATGGACTTAAAGCGATCTAAAAAATGATTCTGAATCAATTGAAATAAAATAAAAGGCAGGCAAGTCTACCCTCAAGTACTTCAAGCTCATAAACTTAACATAAATGATATGAACGATACAATAACACAAAATTTCCTTCATCAAGAAGAAAGTATTAAAATTGTCTTTTAAATTACATGACACATGTAACGAAAATAGTTTGCGAAGACTAAAATTTTTTTTAACACGAAAGTGAATGTTTTTTTTATAATAACAAAAAATTTAATCTGAAAGCATTTGATTATTATTTTTTTTTTTGCTAAAAATAGAAACCAAGTACGATCGTAAGGTAGAACAATACATGTAGTCTTATATATATATATATATATATATATGTATATATATTATATTTAGCCACAAAAACAATTAACGTTTTAAACGTGTGTGAATGTGAAACCGCAAGGAATGGTAAATAACCCGAATATATCGATCAAGATAACTAAACAGTTTAATCCATTTACGAGTTAACTCGAAACGCAAACACCTCAAATACTTACAAATAAATATAAACACACATGAGCAAAAGTCAGTACATACATGCAATGAGGAATAATGACCGGTAAAAAATTTGCAGCTACAATAACGCTACTAACTGGAAAAAAAAATTGAAAAAAAAAAAAAAAACTTCAAATCTACGTACATAACATTGCCCGCTAGCTAAGTGAAAAATTTACAGTCGGTGTTGATATTATTGTTGATTGTTGTCGTTGTTGTTGTTGTTGTTGTTGTTGTTGTTTACGTATTCCTGGTATTGTGTTGAAATAGTTTCAAATTTTTGTAAACAAGTGTACTCCTTAAAAGGAACCTTAATGCCCAGCAACAATGTTGTTTGAAAGTCACATCGTATACTCTACGCCAAGCGACCAGTGTACACCTTTAGCCTTTCGATTCACAACTTGAAGACAAATAGCAAACGAAGCACCACCACCGTTGGCAAGCATTTACTCGATTGTGCTATAACCGACAACCGAGTTGCTGTGTGTATTTAACTCTAGAGTTCTAAGTTTGTTTGCGCACCAACACACACCAAACGCACACGCTCAAGCACATTTACTCTTACTCTTACACTCTCAGTAGTTGTACATAAATTTAGTTCATTTATTGCCTTGTTAGCTTAATTGAGCTATCGCCTAATTAGTCGTGCAATCTTACCTTATCCGTGCATTGCGACACATTCAACATTTTAATCTCAATTTCACACACATGCACACATACACACACAACGCAAACATCTTCATTTACTCTTACAATTTTCAAGATCGAAAGTATATACTTATGCATACGTATGCCAGTGTATGCATGCGCATCTATATTATGCGTACACATATATAGATAATCATCTTAATTATCTGTTTTTTCAAATTAAGTTGAAAATATTCATAGATATGGTTGCTTTTATATTTATATTTCAACTTCTAACTTTTTTTTTTTTTTGTTTATTATAAAAAATATGAATAGTATAATAAACTTTGATTGCCTTCGTTAACGTAACCATAATCTCGTTTGATACTGAGAGTTGCCTCCCAAGTGCCTGCAATACAACCGGTTATTCCGACAATAATTAGAAAAATATCACGTAATAATTTTCTACTCGTAAGTCTATGACCCTTAGCACAGCTGACACATAAATCCATTAGGCCGGGGAATACAAACGATAGAATTGATAAACAAAACGCTCCCACCAAAGGTAGAAATATGGAAATATCTGGGGAAAATACGGCAACTAATACTAGAATTAAAATTAAAAAAAAAAAAAAAGTATAAGAAATCTAAGAGCATTCTCTGCCTCAATATGAATTTGAAATTTTGAAAATCTTTGAAATATAAAATTTCTAAGTGTAAAAAAAATTTCTTAACAAAATATTTAGGTCTTCGAAGGGTTCCTATTAAAAACAAAGACAAAAAAAAATTATATAAATTAAAATATAAAGATTCAATGTGTGTATTTGATCGATGTAATAGGCATGTGTATCCATCTGATTGGCTGTAATAGAAAGCCTCTGGTTTTTAATACTTAGAAATCGGCATTAGAGAGTCTACATAAACTCTTGACCATAATAAGACGACCAAATTCATCTTCATCTTCATCATCGTCTTCGGTCGCTGGAGCGTTCACTCTACTCGCAAAAGCTAAGAAATAGTGTTAGAACTCGACCTAAATATTCTTGGTGGATAATAGAAATCTCCCAGTTATAGCAAAAATTGATCTTAAATTTGCAATATCACTCTAAGCATATAGACCAAACAGCCACTCGTTGCCACGACCCAACTAACAAAATTATTTTTAAATTTTTATATATTGTTTTAAGCCGACGAGTATCAAAGATTTTCTTGACCTTAAAACCCCCATAACCTTTTCATTTCATCAATTTTTGATTCCGGGGATTAAAAATAATTCTACGTACCTGTACTAAGCACTATAGCACATCGCGTATTATATTCTAAAATTGTTCGATATTTTTCATCGAACATGTCCTCGAGATAATAATGCCATAAAACATTCACAATGACGTAACCTTGCAAGGCGTATGTAAGAAATATAGCCGAAGCCAATAATAATTTTGCCATCTGAGAGATTCTTTTAATATGAAAGAAAGCAACATTTTTCTTGAATTATTTTTCTTGCTGGCCAGAAATTCAACACTTACAGCATATCTGAAGGCATATTTAAAGTAATACTCCCGTATGCTTGACAACCGAAACGCCAATAGCCAACAAATCCGAAACCAGCGTAAAGCATTAATGTAAATAAAGAGGCCAACGACAAAATACCAGTGGGACCAAGAAAATCTTTCGGATTTGTCATTTCATTTTCAATAGCTATTATCTGAAAAAAAAAAAAATTATTATTTTTAATAACAAATTAATCTTTCATACAGACGACCAGTTTTAATTTGAGTATGAATATGAATCCATTGGGTCCGTTAAAGACCTTTTTTACTGAACCCATTGCATTAGTTAGGAACGTTTGTTAAGATTCTAATGCCAAATTGAAATGAATATTATATATATATATATATATACAGTTAGAAGTTATTAAAGGAAAGATGTTACTTTTAAAAGAAGTTTCACTTTCTTTGCTGTTATAAGTATTTGTGGGCCGATCAAGTCCATTTGCAAACTTCGTGAAGTTTAATGGAACATATACCTCTTAAGTTTTAAGTCTTCGCAAAAATTGTATGACCATATTATGAACAAGATTATTTCATTTGCAATTCATTTCGAGGCATTTAAGCCTTGTTAATAGGGAATAAAACAACTTCCATATCTTTAGGTGAGATATAAAGAGACAAACAATGTCTCTTTCAACCGTTTTCTTAGACTATAAACTTAGACAATACTTTAAATCCTAAGCTTGTTATACATTCTAGTAAACAAAGAAAAAATCTATCCTTTAGTACTTACCACACCCACTGATTCCATTGAGAACAGTACTGTACCAAAAAATAAGGGATATTTACGAATGGTATTAAACATTTTACGATCGCTTAGAGGCGGCAAATCTTCAAATATATATATCAAAATACAAGAAAATCCTTTTCACACACATACACAAATTGTTCGCTATACAGTTCTTAATTATATTACCTGTGATCACCATGACATTAGCTAACATTGAAAATGGCACCAAACTTTTTAAACTTCGCATCATAAATATTGAAACCAAAGGGCCCGTTAAGCTGATGACATATAAATCATAACTCCATTGTCGGTAAAATGCATCGCCCAACTGTTTGAGATTATCGGCAATGAACAAAATGTAAACGCAACAGACACCAAAATGGTAGAGCGACATAAAGAAATTTACTACGAATCTAAAAAAAAGAAAGATGAAAGAAAAGTTATCGCTTAAGAAGATCATAAATAATGAAAGAGAAAGAACATGAAGCACTTGCTCTGCCAAAGGGGAAAGCATACGCAAACATAGCGGCCCTTCTTCTAAAGCAATTCGCATACATTCCGGATAAGACAATAGCGGCACCCCACGAACTTTACATATTTCATACATCGCTATAATCTATTAAAAAAATTTAAGAAATTTTTGTCCGCTAAGCAAGCAATATAAAATGATTTCCATGTATTTCACATACCAAAATATTTATACTGTAGACCATTATAAAACCAATTACGAATGTTCCAACTAAACCGTTTAACCAACCAGCATTACAAAAGGCTCTCGGCATTTCTAGACATCCTGTTCCAATGGAACATTTCATTATACTTATGAACGCATCAACATTTCTGAAATGAATAAAATGAAAACTTTTTTAATTTAATTTAACATTTGATAAAATTCCGTATAAAACGACACTTACGATATCGGATATTCGATATCGCGATGCAAATGAGGATCAAAACTTTCCCTCATTGTATTTTTCTTTTCTCTTCAATAATTATTTAAAGTAAATTCAAGAAAATATATATAAAACATAAATAAATAAAAAAAAAGACAATATATACACAAATTAATCGAACTAAAAGTGATATTTTGTTAAAAAAAATATCGATAAGAGATTATGAATATATGATTTTTTAATTTATTAATTTTCTGTGCTTCTTAGCTTAGAAAAAAAACCCCCTAACGCGATGACTTGTCAGATCATTTTTAATTGGTATTTATAATAAATGTAATATTTAGCCTTCAAAATTTTATTTAATGGAAGATAATACGAGTAAACGAGTTTAACATGAGGAACATAACGCGCAATTCTATTCGGATTTGCTGTGATGTTTACATTTTACATCACAATAACCGCGATTAGAAAGAGTTTTTAATCGCTCCCTTTAATTTGGCAGATTTATTAATATCGAATATAATTTTTTAACTCACGAAAGTCGTCCAATCTGAGCTAGTGGAACTAGAAGTTGACATAATTGCTTTTGAACTCACACGGTCTTAGACAGTTTTTCCCGCCAGATTATTGATTTTGGAACAGGAGAATACCGCCTGTTACTTATAATTTTTTTTTCTTTTTTTGAATAAATGAATCCAAAAAAAAAATTAAAATCTTGTGCCAAAAAAGTAACAATGGGAAGGACAATCTTTAAATACCCTACGCCACTTCACCTAATACACTTCCCTACCTCGTCATTAGTTACATTAAAATCACTTAATCGTTAGTCTTCTCAATGTTAAGGCCTGTCTTTTTCTTGGGAAGAAATTTTTACTGAAAATTAGCAAAAATTATTTTTTTTACGCAGAAAGTAAACGTAATTCGTTCGATTGTAGTAGTTTGACTTGAATATTCATCATGTGTTACACTGATTAATCGGTAATAATTGAAATAAAGCAGAATTTTACAAGAACAAAACTTATTATTCCCTTGAGTTCAACTTCTTCTTCTTCTTCGTCTTCTTACTGCTTAGCGCACTTTATAACTGAGAGGAGATTCAGTGACATTAAATTATATAATTTGCAAAATAAAGGGAAAATTCATAATTAATCCTTTTACAACCGATTACTCAATTTGAGCAACATATTATGCTTAACAAATATGGCCAAGTAAAGCGGATGCATCATTAGTTTAACAGCATCAATTTTCAGATTAATATAGAAAACGTTTATGGTTTGTGGCAGTAAGAGCGATTCAATATGTTGCCCACTAAGTATTGGTTGCTGTTAATGTGTTTGTATACGGCATACGGGGAATGACAATAACATTGATTTATCTTACAACTTAATGATGTCTTTTAGGTAAGTAATATAGCTAGCTATGTAAGCTTGCGTATATATATATATATATATATATATGTATGTGTGTAAGAACAAATTAAACCAACGATTGGCAAGCATACCAATGTATTGGTTAGATACTCTACTACTACTACTACTACTACTACATGCATAGGGTTTTAACGCAAACAAAAACATTTCGTTTATATAGGCATTTATGCAAGTAAACGTTTAACTGACATATAATTCCAAGAAGGTGGCATTAATGACAATCCTCGGGGATATGCTATTGCCTCACATAATTATTTGTTGATATACAATATGTTCAACGCATACATAAACATACATAAGCTTGATGCACTTACGCATACTTATATACGGAAGGTAGGTATCACGGTAAGCATGTCTTGACAATTCAAGGCAAAATGTCAATAATGCATACTGACACCACTTCATCAAACGTACGTAAACGATAAATTACGCAATCGGATGAAATTTTCAACCTTACCGCATACTACAATTACAACAATAACATTACGATATATATATATATATACATATATATATATAGGCCTAGTGTTTCACTATGTAGTAATGTATGCGGTATTGCATGGGACAAAATACGGTTAGCAATGACCACAGCAGTATACCAGTACCGTAGTAGTAATAGCGGCAGCATGCAAAATGTTGTTTAAAGCCCAAAGGAAGATGATATGGTTGCGTAGTATGTCAGAGTAAAAGAAAAATCCATATGTCGTTAAGTGTGTGTGTGTGTGTGTGTGTCTGTGTGTTTGCGTCTGTAAAATATGGCTCATCACACAATAACATCACTCAGTTAGTTAAATAAAACTGAAACATGGTGCTGGTGATATTGATGATGATTTTAAGGTTGCTACCAATGATAGACACTCATTGTTACACGAGGGAGTTGTGGCACGTACTGTCGTATTACCATATTGGCATAAATTCCAGTTTAACATAGCCATGCACATATATATTAAACGTGTATGTTTGTGTGTGTGTGTGCGTATCCATATGCCGGAACAATGGTAAACCAGCTCAGGTGTACACCAGTGAGTGTAAACAAACACAATCAACACCAATCATAGCTGGTGTTAATGATGGCGTGTTTATTATCCAAAAAAAAAAAAAAATGAAAAGAGAAACAAACTTAACGAAACGCTCTACAAAACGAGCTTGGTTGATAGTGTATTTGCATGAGTGTATGCAACGCAAGAAGTGCTAATGGACATAATTGTTTTCGCACCTATTTTGCAAATTCCACTGATTACTCTCATAACCTAATCAACTTAACCACCCAAATACAGTTAAGACGGTTGCAACAGGATTAATTTCTATATATGTAAACGTAGGTACGTACATACGTATATATATATATATATATGAATGCATGCATGCATGCATGCATGAATGTTTGCATTGTAAAAAGTCGCATTGACTGGTATTCCTTCTATCTCTCATGTAGAATGAATTGCATGCGCCAAACGTTGCAAAACATTTTTGCGGTTCATATACACAAATTGGGCGCACATGTCAGTTGCATACCATTACATTGCGCTGCAATGCCCAGTCATCCTGTTAAGCCCTTCCTTGCAATGTTATGTTTATGTATATATAAATATATATGTATATATATAAATATATTTATGCATATATACGCATGCAGTCAGTCGGTAAGGTAATGTCTAACCTCTGGTATTCAACGAACGGGTGGTTACGCTGGGTGTGCATGTGTTTGTTCTGTGCGTTACTGAATGTTCTAACCTTTCACCTGGCATTTAATTTACGACATTGTGGTTACAGATCTTAATTAGACGGTAGATAGAGTAGCTCGCGAGCCCGCGAGCCCACGAGCTCGTGCAAAGCAATCAACTCTCTCAAGGCTGTCATTTTTTTGTTGTTTTTATTTTATTTGTTTTTGCGGTTGTTGTTGTTATTATTATTGTTGTTGCCGTTGCAGTTGCTAGTTGTTTTGATGCCACAATAAACATACATACTTAAAGCCTTAAAACTTTTTTCTTCCTGGTGGTTTCTTTTCCTTTTTTTTTTCTTTTTTTTTTTAAGGCACGTTGTAGGCGCGCAAAAGTATGCCAATTACACTCGTTTCATACAAAACCACAGCTTGTTGGCTACATCAGCATGAAGCATCAACTATCAGCAGCATTACCAACACACAAACACACACAGATACACACACATACACACACAGAACAGCACATACCGCTACCATTACCAGAGTCGTTGCCATCATCAGATCAACAAGCGAAGTGTAGCATAAACCAAACCGTCAGAAGTCAAGAGGTGGTATTTTGAGGCGTTGGTGACCGAAGTAATTTTGTAGCTGAAACCTTTTTTTTTTTTTTCTATGGAATGAAAACACCATACACAATACACATCATCCTTAAACATCAGCATCTACTACAGTTTCACATCATCATCATCGCCGTCATCATCATTAGCATCAACCACCACATCATCCGAGTGCATGCAATACTTTCCAAACTACTATTTTGTTTCTACTTCTTTCTCCTCTGACGTGTTTCTTAACTTCTTTTACTTGATATTGTTCTTTGCACACGACAGCGCAATAACAGCCACAACTATGAATAAATTCTCACTTAAGATAAGATCATGATATAGTAGTGTCGACTACACATATGTATATACATATATATATATATATATATGTATATATACACATTTATATATGCATATATATATATATGCATATGCACGTATGTTTGCCTATTTGAGTAATGCTCCTTTAGAGTCTAGTTAATAAGAACCTTGATGTTGATCACATTTTGATTTTATTTAGTTGCAAAATTTATGAATTTACTTCCAAGCGCTCATTCACATCACTTTTTCATTGCTGCAGTAACTCGCAATAAAAGAAAATCGGTGACTAACTAAATTATTTCTAATTAACTGTAATAAACGATGTTTAATTCCTACAAATGGTTTTTGTATTAAATTTTCTTTTTTCTTTTTTTTTTTTAAGCTGATTGACAAAAAATATTTCGAAATTGGTACCAAATAATGAAATAAATTTCAAGTAATCATTACTTCGCGAAACTCCAAATTAAATTTCTCTTATCTCTTACTCTCACTTGAAACAAAATAGCGTCCGATTATGCATAGATTCAACTTTTAACTGGCGGTTTTATTTTGTTATAAAAAAAGATGAAGTATTATTATGATTATAATTATTATTATTATTATTATCATTAGCTTCATTAGCTTCTTACGGGGTTTCTTACTCAGTTTTTCTACAAAGAGGGGCTGCTGTGATTAGATTCTATTATTTACATTTCTAAGGTATACGGGATTAAAAGTTCAAATTATATGCATTAACGTAGACACTGAATGGTACTACTGCAGTAAGTGCTACCTATAGCCAATTAGCTACATATTAACAACACATCATATATTCGTTCATCCAAGTGTTCGGGTCCTATGTTTTCAGTATCTAGTTCTTCTAACTATCCACTTAGTGACTGGTACATATTTCCAATCGCTATGAGAGTGAAGGAAACTTCTGCTACATCTGGATATTCAATCTTTCCAATCGCTATATCTTGACTGCTTATAACGTCCCGAAACTCATGAATCCTTTTCAGTGTTCTTGTGTGATGGAATCACTAATTTTCTCTTCAACTATCAGCATAAAAATCTTTTCTTTTTTTTTTGTTATTATTAATAAAATTCAGGAACACAATAAATCAAATCTGAATCTTCCTTCTTCTTTTACTACAAATTATTTACCAATATTCCATATCGTTATTATTATTATTAACATTCTCTTTCTTTAAAAATTAAGGATATCTTTCATCTACGTAGACAGAATTTCCCAAATACATTAGCTCGAAACTTGGCTTTTAACGTGTTTTTGACGTAAGGTATGTAGTGCCTTAGTCATCCATTGTTTTATTTTTTTTTTTTTTATTATATCGCTTACATCTCAGTTACTATGTTCTTTGATCAATTTGATAAATTTTCAATTTTCTTAGTATATGAGACATTATGTGAATTGAAGTAATTATTTTCTGCATAGAAATATTATTTTAGCGAACTTATTTAATGTTCTAATGGGGG
>KK351023.1:1017211-1118368 GCA_000671755.1 Glossina brevipalpis
GTTTTGTTTGTTATTGCAATATTTACTATTAATTGAAGTTTTTTTCCTTTATATTTTCTTTAAAGTCCTTTTTACTCGGTGTCATTTATACTGTTATGCTCACTGTACTGCTCTCTTCTTTACGCTATGCATTCAGTTATCATTTTAACTACTACTGTTACACCTGTTATTGGCCTATATTTAGGAGGATCTGTGCAATTTCAATAAAACCTTTCGTACAACATATTTCTTGTGAGACAATCAAGTTTCTTTTCGGGATCTTCACAAAACATTTTTTTTTTTGTTTTGTATTTTATCTGGCCCTGGGAGCTTCCCAGTATTTCTCCTTGTTTATAAAAGTTTTCACGCATCGTCTTCTACGAAATTTGTTCGTTTCAGTTCCCGTACTTCGCTGCTTAACTATACAGCATTTCGCTGATAATATTTATAAAATGATAGCAACTGTTCCAATATATTATGTATTACGGTTTTCTTGTTGATTTTTATTTTATTATTTTTTATAAAATTTTTTCTCATATGTAATCAAATTCTATTTTCTTTTTCCTCTGTGATTACTTTTGCTGCAATTTTGTAACTTAAAATGAACAGCTTTTGGTTTCTAAGTATCTAAGCGGTTATTACTTATAAGGTTACTGACTGACATTAGTTATTCTACGTGCTCTAAATTTGGAAATCAAAATCGTAACTTTTTATTTTAAATTTTTTCATAAAGTAAATTCATTAATTTGATCTATAAATTTGCTCAATAATTCAAATGTTTTTTTTTTGACCGTTTTTCCCACGATGATGACTTCGCCGTTGTGGTTCATTAATTCGCTCTAATACTGGTCCACTTCAATCGCAGCCTTTTTGATTATAGTCTACCAAGTAATTAAGTTTTACGTTTATTTTGTGTTTAACAATATTCTCTCACTCGCCATTCTTAGTATTTCTTGCAGTATAGAATACTTGTAAACGTTGGCTATTCTCGAACTCAACATTGGATTCGTTTCCTCAGAGATTGATATTATGGTTTATTCCTGTCTTCTGATATAGCGCTTTTTCCCTGTGTAATATCTGTATTATTTTGTGTCCTTGTATGATTTATAATTATTTTATTTAACTGCGCGTTAATTTGAGTTGTAATCTCAGCGATACTATTAATTATACTGATATTATTCTCCATATTGGTGGAGGCTCTTCTATCCACTGATTTTTTTCGCATAAATCAATTTGTACTTTTTCTCTGTAATACGTTATTAACTTGTTAAAGTTTGAGAAAAATTTAGATGTCGTACAAGTAGTGAGACATTTTTTACATCTTTTCTTGGTAAAGATATATACAAATTATGAACTTATAGAGAGAACTAAAAGTTCAAACTTTCAAATACTAATTAAATACTAACAGTTAGCACGTGTTTGTACCTTTGTATTATACACACACAAGGTGCTCCATGTAATTGGCAAACGAAAAGAATGAAAAAAAAGAACGACTCATTGCGTTTCGCGCAGTTACATCACTTTAGTCACAATATGCTTATGGGAATTGAGCACCTGCGCGAGTAGCTGGCTGCACTTTGGGTAAGAAAAACAAACAATCTTGAAATGGTAAATAATCGTTTAATTAGCTACGCGATCTAAATGCAAAATCGCCGAGGGATGTCCAAGACAAAATCAAACGAGATGTATAAACAAATACAAAAAAAAAAAAAAAAGAAGAACAGAAATAAGAACAAGAACAAGAACGAAGTAGAAAAGTAATGGCAATCTTCACTTAGAACAGGAACAGGGACAACAACTACAGAGAAAGATTGTTCAAGTTGTTGGCTTCGTCTTCATACTCTCTGAGACCCTGAAAAACAAATTTGGTAATGTTACGCTCAACTGTATGATGATTGTTTGCTTAAATTGTCAGTTTATCGAGATAATTTATGAGTCAAAATAAAATTTTTTCTTTCTTCTTTGAATTTATGGTCAACATATTATTACTATTATTATTAATGTGATAGCTGTAGAGAGTTTAACTATAGACACATGTGTATGTGCTTTCGTATGTATATGGGAAAATGAAAAAAATAAAAAAGTAGAAGAATTGTATTTTTACCGCAATAGATATCATATTAGAAAGGTATCATATAACAAAACACGGCATCATCATCATTATCATCATCAGAACAATCACACCAATAACAACTGACAACACGTGCTGTACATGATCATCTAACACACTGTTAGAGACGGACGTACACACATCAGCATACAAACGCTATTGAATCCCCTCGAATTAGTGCCATACAATCTACATTTACTACAGTCTCTCGTTATTGTTGATGTGAATGATAAAAGGAGAAGAAAAAAAAAAGTAGAAAAGGAAAGCGATGACTGTTAGTAAGTTCAAAAGGTTAAACGCTTGTTGCAGCGCGTCTAATCGATCTGAGTTGTATTTGCACATTAAACAAATCACATTAAACGTTGCCTTTCAGTATTAAATGCCACCACAGCCGTCGCGCTACATAAGTCAAACAATGCAACAAACGTATATGTAATGTGCATGTATGTATGAGTGTGTCTGAATGATGTTGTTGTTATTGTTGACCAGCAAATGGTGGTGTCTAGTGCATAATAGTCGTAATGTTTGCTCTTCACTCTTACACTTGATCGTCATACTTACCGATGATCACCGTCATCAGCATCACATATATATGTATGTAATTGTGTGTATGCGTATATTTGCGTATATGTGTGTGCAATGCAATTTGTGTAACGTTTTGTTGCTTTGTATGCTTGTTGTACGAATCAATTGTCTTTGTGTTGCGCTGCATTGTGATTATAAGAACCGTAAAGTTTTGTCTTCTCTACTGCCGTTGATGATGTGTTGCAGCTTTTGGACATTTGTACATACAACAACTACAAAATGATTTGACACCATGCTGTGTGCCTAAACGATAAGTTTCTTCCTTCTTGTTTCTTGCCTTTCTTATATTTCTGTATTTCTGTTTCTGTTTCTGTTTGCCAGACAATGTACTCCTGGCATGTAAATGCTGCAGAGTTAGTTTTCCCAATTGATATGGATAATGTGTGTGTGTGTGTGCGAGCATCTATCTGTTTATGCTTCATATGTATGTTGGCAGAGTTCAAACTTTTACATTTTATTAGCATTGCGTTCAAAGTGATAAATCAGCGTTGCAATCAGATGTGTCTAAGTTGGTTAGTTAGTTGACTGGCTTGCTTCAGACATAGTTTCAAGATGATTTCGGGTAAACCTTTTCATGGAATTTCGTATAATAAATGACAAAATTGCAAATACACGCAGTAGGGACAGAAATCTTATTTTTTTCTTGTTTTTTTTTTTTTTTTTTTTTTTTGATATTTCATCTAATGCTGCCCTTTAACAAAGAAAAAGAAAAAAGGTTAATGATAAAAGCTTTTATGAACGCTTATAGTGTATCGATATAGTGGGTACGTGCGATATGAAAAGTACACAACCAGAGAGAGAGCCACAAACCAAATATATATTTCTCCTATTATCAGATAGAACGAATCATCAGATGATCATATATCAAATTTCATATCAAATCGTAGGTTAGTGTTTCTTTGGCAGCCATAGAAAATAAACAACTTCAGTTACTTTTTTTTAGTAAGAAAAAAAAAGAACTTTCGTGTTACAATTAAAAAATATTTTTTAAAAGCCAAAAAAACAATCAAAACAAGCTAAAGAAATACAGAATTATAAAGAATTTAAGCAAATGAAAGAGCAAAATCTTCACATATTGGATAACTGACTACTAACACAATCGTAAAAGCACAATTGGGGGACACTATTCTGGTCCTCCAATTAAAGGCTACAACATTAAGTGGAAATTTTCCCAATTAGAAATCTTCGCAATTGAAAATTTTTGAAACTGGAAATACACTATTGAAAATTTTCCCACATTAGGAAGTTTTCCACTTTCCGATTAAGAGGATTTCCCAGTCGGGAAATTTTCATTTGAGCGAGTTCCCAATTAGAACGTTTTCCAATTCGATTGTTCTCCAGTTCTGGGGGTTTGTAATTGGCAAAATTTCCAATCGGTGATTTCTTATTACAAACAGTTCCAATTGTAAAGTTTTCTAGGTGAGAGCGAGATGGGACGATTTCTAATAGGGGAAACTTGCAATTGGGAGGATCTCCAATTGGGAGAATTGCCAATTTTTTAGTAAGAAAGTAACGAAAAAAGAATTTTTTTGTTAAGACGGTCTTGACCACCTTATTATAAATCGTCATATCCTGTTTTTTGGTTGTCTTTCGGCTGTTGTTTGGCATTATTACTTGCGACATTTCCCACCATTTCATTACCGCCCATTAGCATTTCGTTTGTGTCACCGTCAGCTCTCCCGGGCTAAGAGAACCCAACTAGTGGTTGTCACATGTTCCATGATTTACATCTTTCTTTGCATCCATATAACGTAGAAAAAATTCAAATAAAAAGGTTTTACTCTTAAGGGAACAACCAGACACTGGTACGCAAATATTGGGAACTTTAACGTCCTCACGCCTTGCTGAGTTCTGCATGATGATTCGTTGCAATGTAAATTTTACCGGCCAAAATCTCGAAATAAAAGTTTTTACGAAACCCATATGTTGAAAAAACGAAATTTTAATTTCTTTTTTTCTTCTTCTTCTTAAGGTATTCAGCGAATAACAACAGATAATTTTCTTTTTTTTCTTCTTTAGTTTCTTAGAACTAATATAGCGAGAATTAGTTTTCTTTTTTTTTTTTAAGATTTGTAAAAAAATGTTGTATTTATGTTGTTATTATAAATTTTTGACACTTTTTCCAGTTTATTATTTTTATTTCTTTCTTTTTTTACAATTTACATATTTTTGATGTTTCTGTTCGAAGTACGAATAGAATGGAATACCTAAGCCATACTTTCTTTCAATAAAAACAACTCAAGTTTGGCTAATGAAAAATTCGATCTTACCTGCTTTTATTCTGACCTAAGAAAAGCCTGACATTACTTCTAGATGAACTAGCTGTGTCACTAAGGAAGAGAATATAACACTGTTGCACAGTGTATTAAAAATTTCGAAAAAGATTCAGTTTGTATAGAAGAAACTGCCATCAATTCCTACCCTTTTAAATAGTCGTGAATAAAGCTTATGATGTTGGTATTACGCTTTGTACTATTCAGCCATCCTAATGGTGCACAAGATTAGCTGAAACTAAACAACAACAATTAGGAAAATTCTTATCTTTTACTTTTGATTTAATATTTCCTTTAATCTAAACAACGAATGATTCTATTAATGTCTCTCTCGAACTTATGTAAGATTTTGCTCTCTTTCTTATTTTTGTTTGTAGTCGATTGAATGTGCGCACATCCAATAAAAAAAAACTTAAGTCCACCTTCTGTTTTAGTTGATGTCAGCTTACCTTATGCCGATCTTTCGCTGATTGCAATCACAACGATGCCTTTTTGCTAATGAACTGACATTATGACATACATACGTTATATAGAAGAGTTTACCTGTGGTCTGTGAAGAAATGACACACTGTCACCACCAACGATTTTTGAATGTTGTTGCTGACTTTTTTTTGTTTTTCTTTTTCTTTTTCTTTTTCGCTGTTGATCTTTTCATGTAAGACCGCCTAGAAAATACATAATTTCAGTTGCCAAAACCTTGTCAACATTTACTTCATTTGAAATTGAGCAGCGCGCTTTACTGTTGAAATCCAAAAGACATTTTAGTTATAGTTAAGCTAAACTAAATTTTTGGTTTACGTTTATTTAAAGAAAACTACTTTTACTCTGCCATCGATTTCTATGCCACGAAGAGTACTACACTATTTTATTTTATAGTTGTGTCAAATGGAAAACATGTTACCGTACATACATACATACACATATACAATCAGTCTATATGTACTATATGTATACACAATAGATGATTACAACGATTGCACTTGATCAAAAGCGCAAAATGTATGCGCGCAAGCGTGCAATTGAATTGGTTTAACTGTCGGCCCACCATTGTCATTGCCGTCATCGTCATCATCATCGTCTATGTATAGCTATATAGTATTGTTCTCATCATGGTCGTCATCATCAGCGTCATCATGACGATTGTCATCACAACAGTAGTTTATTACTGCTACTACTATGGCAACCTTACCATCGCCTCCTAAAAGTTGTCTGATATTACTACTGTTCGTTTGCTCTGTTTCTCAGTTTAAACTGAAACTTTTCGACAATGTATTTATTGTCTGTCCTTAAACCATTGTCGGTATTTGGTGGTTCAACTTTATTTTTTGATTTTTGTATTTCTTCAAAACGTAAAAGAATTTTTATTTCATTTATTTGACTTTTCTTCCAAGCAACCGACGACAACATTCGCTTTTTGAAGGCGGCGGCTTACATCAAAGTGCAGCGGGCGCACGTTCCCTCGCATCATTTCTACAATTTTTGTCATTGCATCTCGTTGTGTTGCTCTTCTGTGTATGTTGTAGAATTGTCTCTCGCTTTATCGGCATTTGTCGGCGGTTTTTATAATTGCACTCTCCCCAAAAAGCATAGTCAACCGACGACCTTCCACAACAAACAGTCACTGTGTCTCTCTATCGCCCCTATACTTCTTCCCTACAACCAATACACTGATATTCTCCCTTCTCTGCCTACCTTATATACTTACATACAAACGCTTTGAATGCCTTTTGACTGACTTGACTCGTTGACCGTATAGTGAGTTACACTGAAACGCTAAAATGGAATGCTGATATTGTGTTATTGGATTTTGCTTTAATTTTAAATGGTTTGAACGCTTAACAATCCAAAATGCCTCTCTTGGGTGTGAGATGAATTATTTCTTTTATTTTTGGTACTTTTTAACTACAAGCATATACACATATACATGGAAACTTTAAGAAAAACATGTTTTGAAAAAGTCTCTCGATATTTATCACCTGCTCAAAATGGACAAATATTTATTAATTGGACTGGAGTGGGTTATATCTCTTTCTCTTATCATTCCAATATTTATTAAGATTTGAAAATAACATTGGACAGAATCAGATAAAAAATAAGTGAAAACTGTTTTGAAATAAAAAAAAGAAGGAAGGTAAGATAACAGAAAAAAGGGAGATGGAATGACCACATAAAGCAAAGATTAGATTGAGATATTGGAAAACAGAGTAAAGGGACTACGAATGGAAAAGAAAAAAAACTAAGAATGAAGAGAAGAGAAGTAAGAAATAAGAAGTACGAAGTGAGAACTAAGAAATAGGAAGGAAGAAGTAAGAAGCAAGAAGGACGAAGTACGACGTGAGAACTACAAAGTTAGAGCAAAGAAATAAGAAGAAAGAAGTCAGGAGTAAGAAATAGGAAATAAGAAGCAAGAAGTAAGAAGTACGAAGTGCGAAGTAAGAAGTAAGAAATAAGAAATAAGAACTAAGAAGTAGGAAATAAGAAGCAAGAAGTACGAAGTGAGAAGTAACAAGAAGTGAAATAAGAAGTAAGAATTAAGAAGTAAGAAGTAAGAAATAGGAAGTAAAAATAAGAAGTAAAAAGCAAGAAGAAGTAAGAAGTAAGAAATAAGAAGTAAGAAGTACGAAGAAATAAGCAGTAAAAAGTAAGAAGAAGTAAGAAGTAACAAGTAAGATGCAAAAAGTAAGAAAAAGTAAGAAGTGGGAAACAAGAAGTAAGAAATAATATTATTGAAACCAAAAAAAAAAAAAAAACAAAAGTTTGCAACTAAATTTGAGATTCACTTTTTCCGCAGGCATATTGGAACATAGAAAGTAGAAGCCAAATGTATATGCACACCACTGTAGAACATGCAAAGCAATAATGACTTCAAGACAATGTAATATAAGTTGACACAAGTAATTGCAACATTTAGAAAAAATTTCACGTTATCATAGATTCGAAAATGGTTAGATTTGAATAAATCATGAACAGTCTGCTTCTTCCGTATTTGAAGTTAAAGCTAAACGCAGTGATGTCGTTACTTTTTCCCGCATTTTTAAAGGAGGCTTTTCCTTATCATTTAGTCTGAAGTGTATTCACTTCGAATAAGCACAAAGTCACACCTGTCCTTGGAGTCCTTGCTAGTCAAGTTGCCAACAAATAAAAACGTTTTTTAAAGGCGGAAATGAATGATTGATGTTATGCTAAAATTTTTTAACATTTATTATAAAGAATTAAAATTGTCTACACATACCGTAACCGTATAATTCACTGAATGTTATTAAAACGTTTTATTTATTAACTATTGACATTTTAATGTGCACACATATACGCACCAATAACCACACACACAGCGAGTCTGACTAATTCAAATAACTGTTTGGCATTTTAATTAAACAATTAATCAATCACACATTTACTCAAAATGAAAAAATTATAAAACTGTGCAAATGCGCACAGAAAGTATTAGAAAGTACGCAAGCTTAACGAAAAAAAAAAGAAAAAAAAAACAATAACAATAATGCTAAAGGAACCGAACACATGGTGATTGTCATTGTAGCACATCCAGCAAAGATAGGTGAAATGATGGAAAAACCATAAGAGAGCGGTACATGTGCATATATAAAGAGAAAGGAAAAGGGAGAGATATAGAAAGAGAGAAAAGCCTAGCGATTGTATGAATGAATAAATCTTTAAGATTTTTTTCTTTTTCAAAGAGACTCAATGACAAATTGCCAATAAACTACAACAGCAACAACTTTAGAAATCAACGTTGAAGAATTTTATTATAGAGACATACAAGCTTACGTACAGGTAAGCAAAGAGGCCGAAAGCGAAAGAAGCAGACAGAGTGAGGGGAAAACCAAAAAAAAAAAATTTAATTGAATTAATTTAAATCACATAAACAAGGGGCAGCAAAGAAAAACTTACAAAACAATCGTCTGTATAGTGAATGCAGGTAGGTAGGTAGGTAAGCTGGTATACGTGGACTGATTATGAAAAGTTAAAAGAAAAAAAAAAAAAAACTGTTGCGGCATCTCTCACCTGTAATAGGCCAGTCGGCTGCTGATGATGGTGGTGTTGGCGTAAAGATAAAAACAAAACAACTTTTCATTTGACATAAAAACTGTCATTTGTCTCACACAATTCTGTGTAGCCTTCAATGCACTTTGCACGTTGTGGTTGCTTTTGTTGTTGCAGCAATTTCAAATACTCTCTCACTTAGAAATTCTTATCACATACAAGCAATAGCAAATGTCAACAGTGGTAACAACATATGTTAACCATAAACCAATGGATATTTCACATGACACGCATACACATTCACTCATTCACTCTCTAAAGCATTTGTAAAATTCAGTCTTCAATAAACGGCGCACAAGTGTTTGGGCTTAAATTGCGCACATAATATTGACACAGATTCGATGAGGTCTTAAATCTAAACTATAAAAACAACTTAACAACAATCAGACAGCAGACACAAATAAAACAAAAATAAAAACAATTTTACACACATCTGTATGTAGCACTATTTCTGCTAATGTTTTATTAAATTATAATTATTGATCACACGTCGCACGTTATGTGTTGTGTTGAGTGTTAAGTGTTCAGCGTTTTCATAAGGATGTTAACTGTTGATATTAAAACTGTGACGATTTTTATTTATATGTGGGACTCATGCGCCTATAAACAGTTTTTATTAGCTTCTTATTCCTCATATCTCTCGTCCTGTCTACGTCTCCCTCTCATAGTCCCCAAAGTATTTTAAAATGTTGACGCTGCTTCTTTATTAATACTTATACTGAATGTCGTTACTGCTTTATTTTTTTTTTATTTATTTATTTTTTTTTTGTTTGAGTTTTTTTCACCTTATTTGGTTAAAAGCTTGGCGCCTATGTGGAGCATATTATAACCTTAGATGGACAAGAGAATTACTGTGTCACTGTCAATGGAACGGCTAAACAAACGACGCAATTAATGAGCGGTAAACAGATGATTTTCAATTCTATGATAAATTTGAGGGTTCGATATAACGGCTAAAATATATCACTCATCCTGCAGAAAGTTTCAAGCACAGCATAGAGAAATATTTAATGTAATAATGTTTATACTTTTATTGTCATACACGAGAGTTACTGTAATCAATAAAAAGGATCACTATGAAAGGCGTGGCCAACTGCCAACTGATATCATCTTCTCACCTTCTTCAACGCGTTATGAAAACTTTATTGATTTTGCATAAAAATTTAGTCCTCTATGCCTGTCTTGCGCTTATGGCCAAAAAGTCGAATTTAAGTCGACGTTCCTGTATAGCAATTGCCTCAATATATAAATCACTGTAGTTCAGTTAGTTTACCCTACATATTGCATCTTATAAATTAGCATAATTCGTTTATCGTATATCGATTATATGCATAATCGAGACAACAGAAAAAGGGAGTGGTGGTGGGACAGTGCCGATAACAAACAAGCTAAGTACAGAAATGAGTATTCGATGATTAACACGATATTTTTTCTCCTTATCGTCGACTCAAACTGTTTTTCATTCTCAATTCACTTGGATTTGAAGATTTTTCAAAATGAATTTCACAAATATCAGGTTCGACAATTAGTCTGATTGGTTCAGACGTGTGATCATAAAAGCGAAGACTCATTTTTTTAATCTCTCCGAACATCCGCCTGAATTCATTTATGCTTTACTGAGTGATAAGGAATTCCTTTTCTCAAATCATCGCTTACCAATTTTTACTATTTTTTTCCGTCTTCACAACTGATGATATCTACGTCTATGGCTACAATAACGTCAGTGAAAGTACTATTTTTAAGCAACTTCTCATTTGTCATAACTTATTCATTTCAGACTTTTCCTTCTCAAGTTCACAAATTTAGTTTTTTCGTAACGTTCATCAAAAATGAATTCTCAGAATCAAAATCTAATTCTTTTGACTTTCTTATAGAAAGTTTTTAATATCCTAAAGCATAGATATAATTGAACCTAAACTTCTTTTTTTTCTGTTTCTTGTAACTGAGATTCCGAATGATGTTAAGTGAATGATAATTTGGTTATTTAGGTCGTTATGCTCCGAAAGTAAGTAAACGTATCAGTATAAAATATTGAATTAATTAATCTATGTCCATCTATGCATTCCCCAGATTCAAGCGATTTAATATGGAAAGCAAAAATATATAATATATGTTCCTGAAAGAAAGTTTTGAAATCAATCCGATTCACCCACAGAAACGTTTGCAACAGTAAAAAGTAGGATTTTTTTACAACCCTTAATTTGATCAAACCGCAATTAACATAAACAAAATTTTTTTTCGGACCTTGTAGAATGTGTTTACATACATAGCTTTGTTAACTGTTCTTCGAATGCACTTTCCTTGTAGCAAATATCTAAACTTCTCCATTAGCAAACGCTAATTTGAATAGTTGCCTTAACCTATTTGTAAATATGCAGTTTCTCAGACACCCATTGAATAGCCAGTCAGACGTACGATAATAACAACAAACGAATTGCCTTTTACCCTAAATGGTTAAAGGAAATATATGTACGTTTATATGTATATATGAATCGATGTAATTGCGATAAACTTTATTTTGTGTAAGATGCTAAGGCTGGGCAAGAAAACCAAATGAAATACTGGCCACTGCCAAGTACATACATTTATTTTTGTATGCCTACCTCTCTACCTATCTGGAATACAAAATTCAAAGGTAGTAGCTTTTCTTTATAAGGTTACCTGATTTCGTTGTGTCTCACATACCGTAAAAAGAAGATTTATATCCTCTTACTTACCAGACAGATGCATACGTAAATGCAAGAGCGCAATAATAGCATTTGTATGATGTTTTTCTGGTTGGCCACCATTTAACCCACCCACATGATAATTGTCGCATATTATGCTCGTTGCATGCAACAGATTTGCCGAGATTTGTGAACATAAATCAAATATCAAATGAGTTTTCTTTCTTCTCTCCTTTATGGGTAGGCTGGCATATGAATCGTATAAGACTTGCTCTCGCTCTATAAATTATTCAACTGACAAAAGGAAGTTTAAAATTCTCAATTTACTCCAGATTATATTTTCATTTCAATTTTTTTTTTTTTTTGTATTTTTTCTTTTTTCAAATGATAAATTTCTTATAAGTAAAACAGAAGAATGATGTCTAAAATTAACCAGATTTTATTCATTTCACTCTGTAACATAAGAGTGATACTTGATATTGTGTATTGCGTATATATTTTGCTTTTAAATACAGTGTCGAAAAATTACATACTAGAACTGCGCATTCAGATCTTGGCGGTTTCTATCTAATACCCAACACTATCAAAATCTAAATGAAAAAATAAGAAGAATTACTTTAACTAAAAAAAAGCGATCGGAACCAAATCGCGGCCGAAGTTTTAGTATTTCCGATCAGAGAGAAATATTGATAAAAGAGAAGACTGGAAAACATTTGTACCGAAAGCCGTTAATAGACGATTAACCCGAACTAAGACCTTAGTGGGAAACACAAAGCCTAAACGAACCGTTTCTGGATAATTTTTTTTGGATGGAAGGAAATAATATTAGGGGAAGTTACTTAAGCATCTTTTTAAATATTACGGAAAAAAAATTAATTTTGAAAAATAAAAAAAAAAGCCGGTTCCATTCTAGCGAGGCATTTTTAATTTAAGGAGCTTTTCTACGGGTAGTGTAAGCAGCATTTTCAATTTAAGTGGCTCTTCCACGCTTAGTGTAACTAGTCTAGATCATGCTCGCCTTTAACCAAATGTTTTCTATCCAGGCCCTCCATCTTATAAAAAGAGAAGTAAAAAAAACTAAATTTCGAGACTTTACAATATTTTGTACATGTAGCCGATTTTTTCTATTTTTATATAATGCAAGAGAACATTTTTATTGTACGTTTGTTCTAATTTATAACTAACGAGCAAAAAACCCAAAAAAGAAGAGATATTATTAGGTGTGTCCTTTGATCAATTTCGGGGTATTTTTAAAGCCAATTTGAGTGCAATCGCTGCCAATATTTTTGACAAACTTAAAGTTAAGATCATAATGTTTTCGAAACTTTTATCAAAGAAGTTACACACACGGAGAGACAGACAAAAGAGCAAATGGACGGAAGGACATGCTTAGATCGATACAAAACTTGATGCTGCTCAAGAATATATATGTGCTTAATGGGTCCTCTGAAGATTATTTTTGAGTGTCGCAAACTAATTGACAAAGTGACTGTACGGTCTTGCTTCGAAGATGGAAAACATCATGTCACTTACACAGGGAGGATTTCCAAAAATTTTAATTTGGACGTGACTGCGAAGCATTTGAATAAAAAAGTTCAGTTTTCCATCATATAAACATAATCGTCTTTTGTTCCTAAATAAATAAATCTTAAGTCGACTTATCAAAAATGATTTTCGTGTGTTTCACTACAGGAAAGTCATTTTAAAATTATTCCAAAACAAACTCGTATAAAGAATTTCAAATGCCCGTATATTGCTATACAATTACGTTTGAAAAATCAAATGATTTTTCTATTTAAAATTTTTCCACGTCTACAAACATCTTTTTATACCCTTCTTGACTATTTGAAGGATCGTTGAAACCAATAATAGTAAATTGTTTTTCTGAAAATTTTTCAATGGAATTTTTCCCTTTTCCCTAAACTATGAGTTTAAAATAATAGAAATTTTGGCATGTTTTGCATCTTGAGCATTTCTATAACAAAATTTCTGCATCAAGGTCAGATATCTTGAAAGTTTGTAAAGCATAATACACATAAATGTTATGCATATCGCTGTCAAATCGTCAAACAGTTGATTTGATGTATATAGTATATGATATAATATATGATATAGTATATGATAATATAGTTCAAAATGCCATTATGATCAAATAAGGTCAGTACTTCGTCCATCTATTCGGTCATCATCAAAGTTGTTTAAAATCAAAAAGTTGAAATGTATAGCGGAAACCGATCACTATAAATATTTGAAGATTTGAAATACGATTTTAAAACATTTTTATTAATTTAAAAATTAAACTAAAGAAATTAATCTGTAGCTTATCACGATCATCACTTCTTACATATTTTATATAAAAACAAATTAAGAAAATATTTTATTTATTTCATATTTATTACATATATATATATATATATATGTAAATAAATTTACAGCATATGACTGAAGGCATCAAGCAACTTAGAAACCATCTGAGCCTTTGTTGATATTTTTACTAGCTCTACTGTAAATATTTATTTTTTTTATAATTTTTTTTTTTTTTTTTTAGGTGATGGATAACACAAAATTAAATTTAGTGCAAGCCGAACTTTCTTATTAATTTTTTGTAAATTTTTTAATCTTGCTTCACACAACGGTTAACAATTAAATTCTCTTTGCTTAGCTGGAATGTATTTAAATTTGAATGTAAACAATTTGCAATAGAGCCCTTTTAAGTTTAGCAATAAAACGAAATTATGAAAAGTATAAAAAAACAAGAGTAGTCGAATTTAACGCCCGCGTAAGATTTCAAAAAAAAAAATTAGTATATATTTTTTTCTTTAGTGTGTGCTGTGTCGCTGCTGCTGCTGCTGCTGCTGCTGCTGCTGCAGCTGCCGCTGGTTGTTTACATCTAAATATCACAACAGGAATGTTTGCATAAAATTGCTTTGCCTAGATCGTTATTGTAATCAATATTTGTGTGCGTTTGTGTGTGTGTTTCTTTCACTCTACCTCTACTTGATTTTCAGTAGGAGTTATGTGCCCTGCAGGATGCAATTGTCTACCTTAAACGCTATCATTCTGACAACAATAAAACAACTTTACCTTGAGCTTCTTTTTTTTTCCTCTTTATATTTTGTTACTATTACTTACATACACACATTATTGGTGTTTCGTGTGGGGATTTTATATATTATATACAGGGGCGTAAGGAACACTAAGATATGCATATAACGATAAAGTGATTTATTATTAAAATACACTGAGCAAAAGTCAAAATGTATATGAAAATAAATACCGAAGCTCGAAATTTTAAGAGAAATCAACAAAAAATGTAACAAACATTACGGAGAAATTATTGGAGAATTATTAAGACTTTGCGTACGATCCTCGCCTACGATTGCCTACAGGAATGCCCTGACCTAACGTTTAGGCGTCAAGAAAATTCATAATTTTGGTTTTTTTTTTAACAGTTACCTTCAAATGTAATCGCATTACCCAATATTTGATTTCTACCATGTTTACAGTTCTCACCACTGATATGATTTTGATAATAAAAAAAAAAAAAAGAGTAAATTTTCACACGATATTTCTTCAAAAGATATGTTTTTGATATATTCATAAACGCACACATAAATACCTGTTCATACATACATTCATATTCTTGTACACATAAGTGTACGTATTGTGTTATACACTTACTCACGTATCATAAATTGAATTGAACTCTTAGACGTAAATGCAAAAGCAAAGAATAGTATTACGAGTAAAAAAGTATTAAATTGAATTGAAGATTATTTACTCAGGTGTTTTGTTGTCTTATTTCTTTTTTCGGTTTTTCTTTTTCGTTTTTCGTTTCTCATTTTAATTTTTATTTTTTTTATTTTTTGCGCAACGCGTTCAACGGTAATCACCCACTAAAACTGCAAAGATTGAAGTATGAAATTGCAAAACCTTATTAAATGCAAGAAAAGAAAAGAAAAGAAAGGAAAGAAATTCAATGTTTTGGCATGTGGAAGAAAAACATTGGAAAAAAAGTATCGGGTTAAGCGTGGGAAAATATTACACCCACCAACGCAGTTAAACGGACAGACGACCACAAGCCTGTAATGCAGACAGGAACGTTAACTATACCGTCAACATTTTTTATTGGAGTTTTATTTTCTTCTGCTTTTATAAAAGCAATACAACACACATTTCTCATATTGCCTGAGATCATGTGTAATCAAAAATAATGAAATATGACTAAACAAGATACGTCACAAAACGAATCTGAGACACTCATCATCTTACTGCCAATATCCAACGTCTCTAAGTACGTTAGCTTGATTTGACTTGATAATGAAATGGTATAGAGTTAAAAATCAAGACAATCAAAGTAAAAATTTTTTTTTTCTAATATTTTTTTTTGCAATTTTTTTTTTTTAATTATTTTTTTTTATATTTTTTTTTTTAGCAATATTCCTGTTCGACTCGGTTGTGCAATAACTGAACTAATTTCCACGAAAATGTAGCTAGCAGTGCTTCGAAACATTTCAAAGGAATCTCACGCCATCTATGAAAAATTCTTTTTCCCTGTAATTGACTTATTTAGTGTTTTCAAATTAATTTTATTTGAAAACCTCAATGTACTTTAGAGGTTTAATTTTTATTTTTTTTTCTGGGCAATAAATTTATTTAGAACTTATGAATTTTCCCACGTGTTACAAACAATATATTAAACTGATTACGCTCCCTTATTGTTTAATATAAAAAGAGAAAAACATTATAAAGCATTACAGACAAATTGTGTGTACAAACGCTTGTAGATAAAGGATTGCTTGCAAAAGGAGTTATAAACGAAATTATACAGAGCAGAGTGTGTGAGTGAGTAAAACAAAAAGGGAAATGTGCTTAGCACTTAAACGTACATATGTATATATGTACACACGTATGCATAAATGTATAAATATTTATACATTTGTGATATGTTGTGAAAGTCTTGCTAACTGTGTTCATCATTAGTAGTGTCATCATCATCATCATTATCACTATTAACCTCATCATCATCATGATCATCATCATCATCACCATACCAATCATTATCAAACAGCAAACAGCACCAGCAGCACTAACAATACACCATCATAGAGTAACTTACATCTGTTAACATTTACAAGAGTCAAAGTTTGCATAAATATACATAAAAGCTTATACACTCAAACGTATATTTTCAACATAGATTTGTGATTACAATCAGATGATTTAAGTACGCTTAAAATATTAAGCGTTGATGCATGAATAAAATCTTAATAAACGCACAGTGGAGGTAATATTGTTCCTTTACGTTGCTAAATATCTTTTAAAATACTTCAACAAAAAAAAAAACGAATTCTCTTCTAATATTCTTCAATAATTTCTATACGATATAATTTACGTTATAGATGTAACATTTTATATCGTACGCTGTATATATCATCTCATATATCATATGCGTCTTAGATCTTAGTTTTATGGAACTTATCAGCACAACACCCCACTGAAAATGCTTCATTCGCCTTGTTTAAATACAATTTTTGCTTAACCATAAAAGAACATTTGGAACGTTTCTCCTTTTATTACGAAAAAAAATATATATATAAGACCCCACACTGTAAATTGAAATCGTTTGTATATCAACATAAAGGGAGCCAACCATTAAGCAAGAACAACTCATCGACCTAAAAGTGCTTATCATTTTACTAGATAGATCTTAGCTCTCACAGGCCTAATCCATATATAAATTGATAAAAAAAAAAACTCGACTGAAGCCAAATATAACTTAGAATCTATTGCTAACTTATATAGGAACATTCGAGTGCAGAAAGGAGCGAAGACTTATTTATTTCATACATTAATCAGATGTTAAGCCGTGCATATCTTTCCTTGTATCTATAAATTTTTTCCAATAGAATATGGCCCTCATGTCTTCAGTACACTTAATTTGTTTTTACTATGGCATTATTATAAATTTATATATATTTCTGTATATTATGTACTTAAGGAACGGGGGATAGACAAAATAATATGAACACTATGCTATATAGTATCATAATTGTGACCAGACAACCTAAAATTACCGCCGCAAAAATAACAACAGAACCCAATACTCATCTGAGTAATATTGTTTCGACCAAAAAAAAAAAAAAAATAGAGGGAGCACCACGAAGCTAACATTTATGAAAAGTATGCAAATGCGAAATCCTTTATAACACAGTAGATGTTCATATAAATTTGTGTATCCCCTGTACGCGTATCCCCTGTATGTATATAGGTGCATATACGCATATTCCCCATGTTTCTTATCATTCGCCAATAACCGTTTACTTTAACCTCGTTAGATAATTTTAAGCAAAAAAAAAACAACCTTTTTTACTAAAATCTAGTAAGTTCAATGTCAAGATTCTGTCACAACGGAAGAAAGCCTTTATTGTCAATTTTGTGAAAATATTTTAGAAAATTTCAATTCCTCCAGCCGCAAACATGATTTATATTTCGTAAAAATTTTATAGTTAACAAACATTCCCTTATCTAGAATTCCTTCTGTTCTTGCTTTCAAAAAAGTAACCTTAAGGCAACAGATAAACGAATGGCATGATAACATTTTGCACGGACCAAAGGTAATTTTAACTTGAAAAAGTAGATCTCCTTTTGCAAATCAATTAAAAATGACATTTATTTTTTCTTAGAAAATGACGAATTTTCTTTAATATTGCGTTGAACAGCAAACTAAAGCGACAAATCGCAACATCTGATGACGAGCCAGTGCATGTATTAGACATCAGAAATTATTGTGGGCAGTGAAAAAAAAACGATGAAAAAAGGGCGTATAATTGCTGCCACATAATTGATGTCAGACGGATACATGACAACCAGGTTCCTAATTGAAAGTCGAATTTCTGAGGATATTTCGTTAAACAACAAGAAAAATGTCCGGAAGAAAGCTTTAGGATTATTGTGGAAATTATAAATGTATATCAAAATTTCGAGCAAAAAGAAAAAAAAAGAAAACAAAATGTATATCATATTTTCGGACGGAGGAAATATTATAACAAGTCATTTCAAAAATCTATATTTGTGTTGGAGCATAACTTGAATATTCGAATTCGTATTTATATAATTATAAAGAAATGTTGTAATCGACCTTTCTTTTAAAAGGTGAACGTATCAATAGGCCAAACAAAATTAATTATGAGGTGTTGTCTTCTTCATATCTAAGATAAATCTTAAATGATTGAAGAAGATATGTTTAAACTTTCAGTAGATTTTCATTACGAATTTCGTTTGCTAACTATATTCCAATTTGATCAGTGCAACCATTAGAATGGATGCGTAAACAGTTCAATCTTTCTTAGATAATTGTAAGGAAACTTAGCATGGCCCATCTTCGTAAGTGTTTAAAATTAAAAAGTTAAACTGTGTGTAGTCTCAACACACACGCCTTATGTTTAAAACGATTGAATATGAATATGAAAAAATCTAAACTGTATCCACATCCTGCCCACGGTAACTTCTCTTTGATTCGAATAGTACATTCGTAATATAATCATGGTTATAAATCAACATAAATTGAATTAAAATATTTATCCAGAAAAGACACATACGTGCGTACACCAAATAAATCGAAACAAAATTGGTCAAGCATTCGAAGGCGAGCATATATATAATATTGACCTCTTTGATTAACCTTTCGTTTAAGCCGAACGGCACTATTTTCATTCATTCAATTGCAATTCAATTGAACATTTATTATGTTTTGTTTGTTTGTTTTTTATTTTTAATTTTCAATTTTTCAAACTTTCCTTAAATAAAAATGATTATATTATTTACGAGAATACACACGCACAAACACGCAAACACATAGGCGTGCGCGCTTGCGCGTAAACACCACAAATGCATATATGGTATAAAATTTCAATTTGCCAATTTTTGTTTTGTTTCGTTTTGTTTGTTTGTTTATTTGCTTGTAACGATTCTTTATCACTTGGTGGATTTCAAAGTTCTGTGTGTCTCTATCATTTTATTCTAATGATGGTTTTGTGCCTGAGTCATGATAAATATACTTCTTAACTTTCTGCGTGCGTTCACATGTATGCATGAGCATATAAGCAGACAACCGATTGCATAAGTTTTACTATATAACCAACAACAACAACAACAACAACAACAACCTTTCTACTCAATTGGTTTATTTGCTATTGGTTTAGAATTGCTTAGTAGTATTCTATTGAGCGGTGTGCTTCTTTGCTTTTCCCTCCGTTTTTGGTCAGTTTTATTTATTTATTTGCATGACGTAACTTATTATAGCCACAGATGGAAAGCAAAAGAAAAAGACACTCTTAAGTAAGCGCATCCTCTTCATTCTTGTTTATGACTGAAGGCAACTTGAATTATATTTTGTGCCCATATTAACAATTTGCCAATACTGCCGCTTGTTGTCGTCGGTGGTATATTTTATAACTTCAAGAGTTCATTAGTTTTTTTTTTCTTTATTTTTTTCACTTTAAAGCAAGTACATGAACTGATGTGTTAAAATTTGTCATAATTTTACGAATTATTGGTATTAGTATCATATCACACATCTTGTAGATGATTTACTTGCCTACTCATCGTGCCACTAGATGTCAAAATAGAGGCTCACGTTAAATATTAAGTCCGTCCAACATTGTTGACTCGTTTACTCTTACACTACCAATAACTTAGGTATGACGATTAATATCTAACTCATATTTTTATCTAAAATACTTCAATACTTTTTCATTAATTAGATGTTAACCTAAAATTTGTCCCCCGAATATCAAATCAGAACTATTTAAAAATCAAATTGAAAACCATATAGAACGGCCTCTCGCTAAGATCACTCCTTTTTTTACATATTATTTACAGAATATGAAATATTCAAAAAAGTTTTATTTTTTCGATCAATTACAATCCTTTTTATACAAAATATTTAGAAGATTTCGAAAAATATTTTCTTCATATTTCAAATCTTTTTCTCTTATACAAATTACACAGTTCAAGAAAGTATTTTGAAATTTGCCTTTTACTTCTTATCTTCTGTTATTTTGACTCTATTTTCTGATATATAAGAGAGAAATGCTAGCGCGATCTGGTTTCTATTCTCAAATTTCTTTTGTTTATAAGTAAAGGCTCGTTAACAACGTATATATGTGGAAACTGTTTGAGATTTTCGTTTTTTTTTTTTTTTTTTATTTATTTATTTATTTATCTATTTAATTCCTATATATGTAAATAAATTTACAGCATATGATTGGCTGCACCGAATCACTGTTTACCACATGTATCTGCCTTTGTTGGTATTTTTATCCATTCTACTGCAATGGGGTTTGAACCCAAGTATGATGAGCTGTGCTTGTTAGTGGCATTTTCTAATAACTCTCAGCTACGAAGAAATCGTTGTTATCATCCTATATATGGATCTCTTCCTTCTTAATATAAAGTTCCCCCGTCTTAATTTCTTCCTTAAATAACATAATTCGTTGTAAAGAAATATAATTTTCTTATGCGTATAGTGAGAAAAACTCCAATTTTCCTATCGGTTTACTTCTTATCTAACTGCACCTATAGCGCTGCGGTCGCCACCTTATCGACCTAATTTGGTATAGAGATAAAATAATGAAATTCTATAGCATACCTTAAGGCAGTAGGAAAGATTTTTTACAATCTAATTGTCTCACGAAAGGTAAGCAAGTAATGATTATTCAGTTAATGGAATTAATTATGCTGCAAACTAAGCAAAGTCTCATGAAGTTTTTCAATATGAATTAAAAAACTGTAGTTTACTGGCCGCTAAGAATTTTCAATTACAACTTCTTGGATGTCATCGAATTTAGCTAAGAAAGACTTCAAGGCTACAAAGGTTTCTGTCTTTTATTCGAAGGCTTTATTATTCCTAACTTGACAACTATTACTATTAATCACTTTTAGTAAAATAACATCAAATTTCTTTTAAGTTAAATTGTTATTAATTTTATTTTTACTTTTTATTTTAACAATTCAAAAGTAAACAAATAATTATAATGTAAAAAAAAAAGAAGAAAAGTTGAACTCATGCAAATTGAAACTTAAAATATAATCGATTAAAATTAAACTGACTTTAGGATGAGAGCTGTAAGTTCTTATCTAAGTAGATAAAAAGAAAAAGATTCATAATATAATTGAATAGTAATTGTTTTTTAAATTAGTTCAGGTCTTTTTCACACAAAGTTTCGATAATATATTTAACTTATTTGTTTTTCAAGTTTATAAAGCTTTCGTAACTTGACACTAAAATTAAAAAATATATAATTTTTGTATTTATCTCTATAGAAACACTATGTTACTTAGCTTTCTTAAAGTTATCTTTTTTTTTCTTTTTTTTTTGTCAGTGAAAAGCAAAAGTAATAATAAAAATTAAGATATGATATAAAAATAAAGATTAAATAAAAAATTAAAATATTTTCAAAACGATCGTCTTAGTTAAACATGAAATCTTAAAGTAATAAAATCTATTTCTTCACGAAATTCGTAGTTGGCCGCGATAAATGTTTGCATTAAAAGAACTTAGTACCTTTGCACGATAAAATGAAATATACTGAAAACGATATGTGTGTTAAATAATAAGTATTAATAATTTTTGTATATTATAATTTTTGTTTTTTTCATCTATTCGAGCGACACGTTGTCGTTTTCAAGTTTCATTATTAACCGCATGTATGTTATATATTAAATTTTGATTTGATATTCCAAATTTGTGACATTTAAAATTTTAAACAAGAGATCAGAAAGTTGGACAGACTTAGACAGATATGGTGAAGTTATCGTAGAAACTTAACAATCTAGTACTTTACGAAGAATTTCCTGATGCATCACTTTGGGCATAAGAAACGGGATAATAAACTTAGTATACTCGTCTCCTAATAAATAATTAAATCACTCTTTATCTTACGCGAGTTTTTCTTTTTCAATTTTTAACTATATTCTAAACGTCTGTTCACAATCTAAAGATCTAAAGGAAGTTTCACAAAGATGCGAAGAATGAAAAAAATTAACGGACAGACAAAGCTAAATCGTCTCAATGATATATTTATATGGTAACGATCTCTTGATACTTATTTTAATGAATAGAGTTCGTTTCTTGACAGACTAATAGTAATAATAAAGTTGTTTAAAATAAGAAAAAAGACATTAATTTTAAAAAAATATTAAAAATAAGAAATATAATTAAATATTCATTAAAAATAAAAATAAAAATTAATTACAGCCACTTTTACATTTTAAGTTTATATCAATCATTATAAATTCATGCTATTACTGTCAATACTAGATTTTTTCCTTTTTAATTTCGAAAATTAGTTAATACAAAAAAATGTACACAAAGTTAAAAGACTTTTCAGGTAAATATATATATATATATATATATATATATATATATTAATTTTCAACATAATAAGCCTAAATAAGTAGGAGGTCAAAAAAGGTACTTGATTTGCTTATATAATATTCACACGAAAAAAAGCCATTGTTTGAAAAAAGCAACATTTTCTTAATAATGTAATTAAAAATTTTTTCGAAATTTTAAATTATGTTAAAATTTGTATTATAGTGCTATGCACATAAAATATTATGATCTCGAAGCACTTAACATTTGACTGAATGTGTAGTTTCCTTTAAAACAATTCTTAATCTTTTCAAGTAACATTTAATAGTCTTTGGGTTTCCAGCACTACTTTGCTTTCATTTCCATTAAATTAAGTTAATCGAAGTATTTCCAAACAATGCTAAACGATTTTAAATTACTTTCGAATGAATTTTTGTTTCTTTTAGTTGCAAATTTCACTAAACTAAATAAGAATAAGTTTTTTTTTATTTTTTTTTTTAAATAGTATAATTTCTTCTACTTAGATGTCTACTTTAAAATTCGTTTAGTACAAAAAGAAAAAAAAGAAATATTATTAAAATTACAAGATAGCTTTTGTGGCTTTCAACTCAGAGTCAATTAAATATTTATGTATGCGTATATATACATATGTATGTATATATATATATGACCCTGTTACGTATGTGTGAGTTAGTTTTATGTTTTACTATAAAAATAATTTATTTATAAAACTAGAATTAAAACGAAAATTAAATAATTATAGTTAAACGCGTAAATCAATCAATGACTACCATTGAATTCCTCATGAAATTCTAATATACTGACATATGTGCCGGTAAAGAAACCGATAAAACCGAAGGCAATTAAGAAAGCATTTTTCCATAAACGCCACTTGCCGCGACCGTAACCGGGATCTTCATAATAGACGGCCAATTCAATGATCGATGGTACTATCATACCCAAAGTACTTAAACATACAGCCCCGATTAAAGATATAAAAGGTCCCAAATTTGGTAAAGCCACTGCTATGGCACCGCATAATAACTAATAATAAATGAAAAAATTACATTTTTTATTAATTTTAATATTAATTTTTTAAACAGGGAATTTTATTTATACTTACCACCAACAGTATCCTGATAACGTACTCAGTTATATTTTGTTTTTCAGGAGCAATTTTATGCTGAATTCCCTTCCAAATAATACTGATGGGTACATAAAATTGTAATGTGAAGGTAAAGAATATCGCGATAGCTATCATTAACTTAACCGACTGAGCCAATCTATAGACGAAGATAATTATCAATAATAATAATTTACTTTTGATATATTCAAAGAAGAACTTCAAAGACTTACTTATCTTCCACTGGCAAATTTAGTGTTATGCTACCCTTCGTTTCAGCACCGTATTTCAAATAGCCGAAAAAGCCGACAAGCGTATATAATGACACTACTACTCCCATACCCAAATTTAATACCGATGGACAACCAATAAAGTGTGCAGGATTTTTCATGTCATTCTCCAAAGACATTACTACACCAATGCCTTCCAAAGCGAATATAACTGTTCCGAAGAATAACGGCCATTGTGTAACATCGGCTACACCCACGCGTCCTTCTGTGCTTGGCAAATCAGTAAATATATATGTAAAGGTGATTATAATCCCAATAAACATTAAAAGATTTGCAATCATCGAGAATGGCGCCAAAAATTTCAGATTTCTTATTAAGCACATAAAAAGCAAGGGACAAGTAATGATAACAATCCATAAACGTATGCTTAATTCGTTCTCTTGTGTATAAAAATCAACTACTTGTTTAACATTGGTGCCAACAAATACCAGATAGATGCAACAGCAGCCAATTAAATCGATGACCAGAAAACAATTCACAATGAAACGTATAAAACGTGACCAGCGTTGCAGACTAGTTGGACCATCTAGGAATGCTTGTTCGGCTACATCCGCAAAACCCATCATTGGAATTTTTCGACGCCGACACAAGATATGAGCACATTTCACCAATATATGTACACAATACGTGCAAACGGCACCAACTAAAAATGTTGCAACCAAACCGAACCATAAACCCGCATTCAAGAAGGCCATAGGCATGGCCAATATGCCGGAGCCCAACGAGCCCTTAAGCAAATGCACGAATGTTTCCACATCGCTGTAAATAAACAAAAATTAATTCAATTCAATTATAATGATAGTAAACTGTAATGCGAGAGTTAAGAGAGGTTAAGAATTTAGAAATATTTGTGTATTTTCTATTAATTCAGTAAATATTTTATATATTCTGTCCTAAACTGAGGCCTATGCTTAGTTATAATTTAACTAAAAAATCATTAATATTTTACAGCAGGGAAGAAATTTTCATTATTTACTTCAAATAAGTAATGAATACTCATCGAGGCTTTCAGATTTAATAAAACGCTTTTGAAGATGATGTCTGATGTCATTTATTAATACGTTAAGTACTACTTTATGCAGAAAAGCTCGTACTGCCATATCTAGATCTAACGAGCTAAATAAGAATACATTCATTGATTCCCTCCCGTGTATTATAGAACGATAATGAAAAGATGAACAGACAGACGAGTGTGTACGGTTAGCTAAGGGACGGATTGATAGAAAAGGAAATACGGGAAGAGAGACAAAAGAAAGGACAAACAAATGGAGGAATGATAATATAAACAGACCTTTGTATCGATCAAATGTTTGGGTAAATAGAACAAGACATGGGCGAATAGATGTAGCGACAAACGGAAGTGTAGATGAAGTCAAAAAAGGAGAACTATACTAGGCGAAGGAACCAGCTGCTTCAAATGAAGCTCCCGAAATCACTTGCAATTAAATACTTGCTTCCAAAAGAGATGTACTCGACCTTGTCGGAGAGAACCTATTTTCAAAGTGTAAAAGAAAGGACAAGAAAATATTTTTGTCTGATGGATCTCCATTCCTATTCATCTAACTTGCCTTGCCCATCCCTGCTCTATAAGAAAGAGAAAAAAAGAGAGTAGGAGAGGGGAGGGCGGGTGGGGAGGGGTGGGGGGGATTAGGATGAAAATAAATGTAAAACAAAGGACAAGTAAATATTTTTGTCTTGTGGGTCCCCATTCCTCTATTCATCTAACTTGCCTTGCCCATCCCTGCTCTATAAGAAAGAGATCTTATGTGCATTTCTGCGTATGATAAAATCAAAAAAGAATGTTTTTTCATTCTTTTTTTTTATTCGAAAGTAAACAATCAGATTTATAAAAAAAAAAAAAAACGTTAGATAAATGTAAACAATTGATTACGCAAACATTTATTTTGATTCCCTGTTTTATTTTTAGTATTTTGGCAAACGTGCATCAGAATTGTGTAACAAACACATGCAAAAATAATTACAGTATTAGACACACACGCAAACTTAAGCATGCAACAATAACAAAAAGGCGCCACAATACGGTAAATTTCGTTTACAAAAGTTAACAAAGCGTCCGAATTGTAAAAAAAAAAAATAAATAAGTAAACCATTGAAAAATAAATGAAAGAAACCAAAAAAAAAAATCCCTAATGATGAAAACACTGACAAAGACAGATCACTAATCGTTTTTTTCCGTTTTTTTTCTTTTTTTTTTTAAATTGATTTCAATTAAAGTTAAGTGCATTTGATATTTTGTAAATTTCGTATAAAATCAAAATCAATTAAAATCATTTTCTAAATATTTTTCTAATAATTGACTTTAATCTTAAAAAAATCAATATTAACACAAAAAAAAACTTAATATATAAAGACAATGCTACAAAACAGTCAAAATTATTGAAAACCTAAAACGCCTTCTATACGGTGTGTGTTTGTTTGAAAGCTAAACACAAAACAAAGTCAATTAATTTACGAGAGATGTGCAGTCGTCGTCTTGAATGTTTGTGTCACGCGTTTGAAGGCAAATCGTTACAATTTGAAAAGAATACAACGACACAAACATATGCCTGTCACTTGGGTCTGTGTATGCATGCATGTATGAGTGCGTGGTATTAAGTTTTATTTTGTCATGTATAATACACATCTAAATGTGTAGCTTTTTTTTTGGCATCAATTTCAAGACCAAGGTCTTGTTCTTTTCAAGTGGACTTTGTTATTATTGTTTTTCTGTAAATTTTCATTTATTTTTTTTTTTTGTTTTCTCTTGTCTTGTTTCACGCTTGTGCCAAGTGGAAATTTTTTTTGAAAAATTTCCGTTTACATTTCGTTAAAAACTGAATGAGAATTTTTCTATGTAGATTTGTTAATGTATACGTATGCAAACACATATTGCTATATATATATATATATATAGGCATTTGAGATGATGATGTATTTCATGTGCTATTCTATTCAATTTGTTTATGCATTAGTTTTGTAAATAAATAAATAAAACACTAAAGTCTACCGAAATTGAATATTTTTAGTCGTTTGCTGTATACACATACACGTATATGTAAGAAAACTGTCGATGTAGAATTATTAAATCCTAAAGGACTAAATAATTCACTCTCGTATTTCAAGTTGATTTCAGTTATCATGTATTTGAGGGTTTAGAAAAGTCTTTCGAATTATAATTTCTCAACAAATTTTTATGTAAAAATTCAAAATTGTCACCGAAAATTAAAGATGGGCAGGAGAGGTTTAGTTGGGCTTTAGTTGTGTAAACACATTAATAAATGTGAACTTAAAAATTTCACTTTTTTTGCCCACGTTTCTCTTTGCTTTCTTAAAACTCAAAACTTAATCTATATTTTCTTACTTTATGATTTTAGATAATATCTATCAAATATGAGAGAAATTTTTAATTCACACCTCGTTTAACATCTAGTAAAATGTTTACAGCAAACGTCGTCTGAATATTCTGTATGGTCGGTCTTCATTAGTCAAAATGATTTTAATTGGCTTAGTAACTCGTTCCCAATTAAGAAAATATTCTGCAAATTCAGGCAAAAAATATTCTGGAGATTTGGTCAAAGGTGAATATGTAAATCTCGTCAAATCTCTTCTCTAGGATTTAAGAAGATAACTCTTGCATTATAATAACTCAAAAATGGCACATTTTTAATAATTTAAAAACTATTGAGTCTTCAAAATATTATTCTTCACATATATATTAATTTAATACTCAGCTTACTACTTAAGAATGGTTTGAATAGTTCTATATAGAAACTCTTCTTCTCTGCTGAAAACAACAATTGATTTTTCATTCGTAAGGACTGAAACTGAAATCATTTAAGAAATTTCTACTTCCTTCCAATTTACATTTTCATCCTCTGGCTCTGATTTAGAAATCAGACAATATTACAGCATAAACAGTAAATCTCTTGGCTCATTCTAGTTCCCGTAAAACAATAGTAAGTAAAAAATGAATATCTTCGTTATGCGACTATCATACAGGATCCTTATGGTAGAATTTAAAAATTCGTAATGAAAATTCAATTTAAGATTAAACGTAATCTGTGTGTCCGTTAAGAAGCATAATTACAGATTTGAAATTTAATCAAAAATAAATGAATTCATTTTCATGAGGTTAAGACCGTTCGCGATCATAAGGCAATTCCATTCAGTGACATTTAAGATTAACTTCTTACAATAATAATAATAATTTTTAAATTTCTTGTTCTCCTAAAATTCTTAAAAAAGATTTTCTTAGACTTAACTAATATCTAGACTACTACAGTTGCGAGAAAAAAAACAAATAAAGGACTGTAGATCATTTTAAAATAGACTTTCAATCAGTAGTCCCTTAATTTGTAATCAGAATGGCTAATATACTAAGGTACTAAAATTTGCATATATCTTTCACTCTCTCTCTCTCTCTCGCTCTTTCTTTTGAAACTTAAATTCTTAAGGTATTTCGAAATATATTTTTATTTTTTTTTTTTTTTTTTGAAATTCTTAAAATATATTTTCAAATTATAATATAAGAATACTTACGAGGTAGGATGTTCAACTTTACGATGGTCGAATGGATTGTAATTAACATCCTCGGAATCATCGCCACCACCTTTTTTCCTGGTTAAAACTAATGGTAATGTAGAGCCTGCTGCCTGTTGAGCCGGTACATCTACCATATCAGGGCGTAGAAATCTATCCGAAGAGGAGTACATTTCAAACATGGTAGTTGAAGAATTATTGTCAATATTTTTATACATTTTTGTCAACTTTTAAAGAAGTTTTTAAAAGAATTTTTTTTCTAATTTTTATTATCAATCCCGTTATTTTTTTTTTTTATAAAATAAAAAGTTTTTTTTTTTTAATAAAATAAAAAAGTTTTATTTAATTCAATGTCAAGTTTTTAACTAGATATTAAAATATAAAAAAAAGCTTTAACACATACTTTGATTGATTTATGCTTACGGTACTACTATTCCTGGTACCGTAATGCTTCTCGTTATCATAGCCCGGCGTAACTGTCGGTATTTTCTGTAAAATAATTCATTAAAAACAATTTGATAAATAAATAGATGTATTTTTGTAAAATACTACAGATCTACGTAGGTAGTATATATATATAGATGTGTGCATGTGCGTATATATATTATTATATATATATATAAATACAAACAAATTAGTTTATGTAGAATTTAACCTTAAGGATGAGAGAGCAATTTTGGTGTACTCATGTGTAAATATCGTCTAAAATTTACGGCATTTGCTTACATACGTTATATCTACATATTGTCTCCACAGGAGTATACCGAAAACTATTCTCTCATCCTTATATATCTTAAGTATATACGTACAATTTTTTTGGCAAGTTTTCACTCATTACGTACATACAAAATAGAAAAAAAAGACTATAAAAAACAAAAAAAAAAATATTTAATTATATGTACGCAATAAACTTTTATGGTTAAAGTCCCACCAGACTGCGATCATTTCAATGATGTTTTTTTTTTCTTTTTTTTCTATACATACATATATGTGTATAAGTATATAAGTTGCCTTAGGAGGCATCTTTAATCTTCATCTCTTCAAACCAATGTCTTACAATTGCGAAAAACGTTTAGATATTCTGTTAGTTGATCGAGACATTTTAGGAAATATTTGTACAAGATTTTCACATAATATAACATAAAGAAAATTAAAACATTTTCTATTGTGAAACAAAAACAGAAGAGTAGATATGAACGCTCGATTCATATTAAAATTGATCTTAACTCTTATGCTAATTATTGATATTTCACTTCATAGGGCCTCTATTGCGTAAACCTTCTTAACATAAATTCATTTTGCTTCTTTCGAGAGTATGTTGTAAGATTCATTCTACTTTCTTTCACTTCGCTTCCCAAATCTACCGTTTTACCGTAGAACACAATTCACGCTTCGACAAGGTCTAGAAATTATCGAAATCTTGCAATCAACTTCGTATTCGATCTCGACGGCAACTTCCCTCTGGCTAGCATCAATTTACGATGATTATAATTTCTTCAAGAGAAAGTCTTTTGAAGAAAATCGTATTAGGATCGTATGGATTTAACGGCTTCTAAGGCAGTAAGCATTAAAGTTTGTGATATAAAATTAAATGTTCCCAATAATTTAATTTCAATAAGACAGCGCTCGTTCGCCGGCGATAAAAATCGCTCGATAAGCGACGGGACGCCTAATGAAAAACTCTACATCATGCAAAATGAAGATCATGCATTTAACTTTTTTACTTAGATGATCTGATATCATCTTCTGTTTGATTTTAAAAATAAATATTACACACACTACTGATAGATTAATAATTGATTGACACTTAAAAAATTGCATCATTTACGTGTGGAGTGGTGTGAGAGAGAATAGTTTCGTAATATAAATCTCATAAACAAACTGGAGCAGTATATTTAATACAGTCTACGCACACAAACCACATTTATGAACTCTAAACACTTTCCAAATACGAAAATATTCTATCTCTTTTCCTTATAATATTTTTGCCCTTATGCCTTTAAACTAATGAATTTTTAGTTCTTATCCCCGCACTGATTCATTTCATATTAATATAATTAAATAGTTAGCATTTTATTTAATTTAATTAGTTTGACTTTTCGTTCTCCAGATTTTTCATTTGAAAAATATTATATAAACAACGTAAAGCATTTATCGGATTCGAATTGAATGGCTTTGTTCAGTTGCCCCATTGATCGTATATAAAATTTTTCTATTTCCCATTGTTTATATTTATCGTTAATTAAAGTAATTCGATTTTTTATAAAATTACTATTAATTAATATCAACAAATAAGACTATGGCTGTGGCTGAAGCTTTTATACTCCCCGTCATATTCATCTTATAAAACTGTTAAAAAAAAAAAAAAAAAAAAAAAGGAGATTTATTAATATTTCTATTTTCGTACTTTTTTCCTATTGAGGCCTAATGTAGAAAATGTATAGAAATTTTTCTCATTGCATCTATTAAAGTTATTGTTAATTAGCAATAAGGAAAAAGAACATAATTTTCTTGCCCATTTCAAATAGAGGTGTTATTCAGTTACTGTTATGCTATAGGTCTATAGTCCATTGGGATCAATCTGCATACAAAACTTTCAAAATTGTTGCCAAATTTGAAGCTAATATTTATATACTTTGCTACTGAAAGAATCCTTATCACGGACATTATATAGTCTAATAGACGGACCTACCGATATTGGTTAAGAATGTTAAGATATTAATTGTTAATAAATATACTTTACAGGGCCTCTCAAGCTTCCTCTTGAATATTGCAAAATGTATTATTAAATGAACGTATCAACTTTTCAATAGTTGCTATTAAAATAACGTGTTAGGTTTTGCAATTAATTCTAATTAAAATTATATAATTCTTTCTTTTTTTTTTGTTATGAGACTTTAATAATTAAGCAACATTATACTTAGGTTTATATCGATCATTATAAAATTATCGATAATATAAAGAAATAGCCACCAAAACACATTGATGTACTACTACAGAGCAGCTATCTTTCCATTTATCTGTTTCTGGAATTTTCAAAAGCTTAATAAAATGAAATGACATAATGATGGGTGCACTTCACTCACTAACCTTCTCCCAAACGTATTACACAATATTTGCAAACTAAACTCATTAATAACTTTACTGCAAATATCAATTTTATATTGTAAGAAAACATTAGGAACGCAATTTAATTAAAATCAAATATTTCATATATATTGTTTTTATCTGAAAAATATCAAAAACTTGGCCAAAAAAACAATTATCTGATGTACAACTCTTTCATTAAAAAAATAAAAATTATTCTATATTTAACTGTATAAAATATAATCATGCACAGCGTTGACCTTTATGATTTAAGGCAATATTTTGATGTTTATAATACTATCGGCATTCGAATTGAAATTAAACTCAATAATTACGTGTGTGTATGCATATCTATGACTTTGGGATGCCATAGCAATAAGATAAGTAAAATTAAAATGATACGATTATGAAACCAAAGAATTTATAAAGAAAAATAATGGATATAACTCGGGTGTAGACGAATCTTGTATAACCTTAAAAAAAAATAAAAGAAAAAATAAGAAAGACAAAATTTCAATAGTTTATAATACTGTTTCCACGTGATCGATTTCTTCCAATATCGTACAGTAACCGCGGGATCAACTAGAGAATATAGGTGGAAAGTTTTATCGGCGGGTCTGCCGTAGCTCATAAGCAAGCAACAACGAACGCTTGTTTTTTTTTTAAATGCGTTTTCAATTTTTGCTCTATTGTAGCATATCCGTTCACCGATTTGTACCATTTTCAATGCCAAGCTGTGTGCAAGACATACCAATACCTTTGCTAAGTTTAAAGCCGATATCTATATTTTTGCTACAAGAGTGAAGCGTAATTAGACGGAAAGATGGACAGACGGACAGGCGAATATTCTTAAATCGATTCAGATTTTGATACTTTTGAATGTTATATAGATCTTATAAGATCTTTGGAAAGCTCTTTTAAGTGTTACAAAAAATTAAGATAGGAATTATACTAAACTTTAATTAAATTCTTATAGTAATCGAAATACAATAGAGAGCAAGCATTATTTAATCAAGAAAGTAAATTATTTCTCTAGTTGAAGATCAAAGAAATGTTAATTACTAAAGAGATTATTTTAAAAAAAAGGAAACAGAAAAGGATCGTATATACAAAAACCGGAAACATTTAAATCCCAAGTAGTATTAATACTTAAAATAGAAAATATTAATACAAACAGTTAACAATTTTTAAACACATTATAATTTGAAAAAAAAAAAATTTCAGAATCTTTAAAACAGTTAAGTTTAAACATTTTATTTTTCTTTGTATCTATTACTATTAAATAAAAATTTCTCTATATCCAATTTAGCACACGATTCGGTCTTTCAAGTGTTTGAGAACGGACCATATAGATGAAATTTTTGAATCGTTGAATAACATTAAAGAATTTTCTTATTAAAAATGAATGTATTTTTAAAATTAAATTTTTTAATTGCAGTAATACTAACATTTGTCAAAATAGAAGAAGTTTTTTGCCGGCCTAACACTCCAGTACCCGAGGAGGCAACTGGTGGCGGTCCGGCATTCCTTTTTAAAGACATTCTTGCGTTTTGATGCCGGATAGTAGAGACCGATAAACAAGCTTCATGTAAATTATGCTTCGGCTGCACCGATACAGTGCTATGTTTTTGCATCACATTCGTAAATGTCTGCAATTCGCAATCGTCTCGTAAACACGATTTCGTTTTTGTTATAGGTGGCAGCGGCGGTTTTGAGGAAATCAGCTTGAATTCTTAAATTTGTTAACGATATGAAAGACTGTAAATTTTGCGACATATACCGGCGCGTGTATAAATCTGCTATACGAAGAAACGAAGATTTTTAAAACACAAACAACAACAAACAATTTTCTCAATTTTCTAAATAACCAACGCTTAGATTATGAACGATAATTGTTGTTGATAATGTTGCGTAACAGATGATAATCACAAACTGACTGATTAATTTTTAAATATTATTTAGACTTTTTGTTGTTGTATATTTATTGTATACTACTTTTATTCTTTCTTTTTATTTATTATTTTGAATTTAATTCATTTGCATCCACGTTTCATTTAGCGCGCTTCTTCAAGAACTCATGTTCCGCCTTTGACTGACCTCAACTGATACTTTGATGAGAGTGCAAAAAGAAATTACACGAAAAAAAGTAATTTTCTTTTCTGTAATTTTTTTTCTTTTTTTTTGTATTATTTGTGGGAGAGGCGAGAGGTATAAACGAAATAATAACAACATCCGAAAAGAAATCAACATTTAAAACCACATACATCTTTTCTTATGTACATTAAACAAATCTCTTCTTTTTTTTTCTCAGTACATGCACAGATATATTGAATTTTCTCTAAATATGCAAAAAGAAAACAAAAACAAATTCAAAAAAAAAATAGTCTTTTTTATTTCTAATAAATTTTATATAAAAACAATACATATTATAATTAAAAACCAAATGAAACCTAATTGCAAAGCTACGAACAATAACAACAACACGTTAGTAAGCAAAATTTACCAAACATATTATATTTGTATGATGTATGAATACCTACACATGTCAATAACTGTCACTGCATAATTAATATAGTTAGTGACTTGCGATGATAATCGATTTCCATTGGTTTTTTTTTTCCTTTTTCAAATAATTAAATAAATCATAATTTCATAGTTGCAATGAAAGAAATTATCAATTTTTTTTTTTTTTGCATTGAAACGTAAGGTAGGAAAACAATTTTATATAAGAACATATGCCCTGATATCTAATGGTTTATTGCTTTCGCGATTATATATAATTATAATATCTTATGTTCATCTCGTTCTATTTGAATCAAAGAATAAATTACAATTTTAATTAAATTAAATTATTCGCGTTTGTTTTACTTTCACAGAAATTGACGTTCTTGTGCTGTTGAATAAATTTCCAGATTTATGCATCATATTTTCATCATTATTCATCATTATTCAATCTATTTCATCATTATTCTTCATATTTCATCATTATTTATCATTATTCATCATATTTCATCATTATTCGTCAATATGCATCATATTTTCATCATATATATTAATCAATAATGGACTCTTTAATCATTATCTACAACTGTATCGTAAAGGCGGAAAGGTCGCGAGATTTTTCTTCTTGCAACAATTTCTATTTTATTGGGCAGAATCAAGCTCTTTTTTTTTTTTTAGCTTAATACTGAAAGACACGTTCGCTCGATCCACCCAAGTTCCAAAATGCATTAATAGTGAAAATGATTCCATGTAACTTCAAATAATATCTTTCAACCGACCATTTATTTGTACTCGTTGTCTTCGAAGCTATAAAATATAATAAATAAAATACATTTCGGATAAAAGTATAAGTTTCAAATATTTCTCAACAAATGGTTTTCCCCTAAACCGTTAGGTTTCTCGTAAATCATTATAAACAAAAAACTTTCTCTAAAATTTTCACAAACCATTCTTCGGATAGGGTTTTTATATAGGTAAACATTTATTTATTAGATATATGCTTAGCAGCCTTCCACATATTTCGGAAATCGGGGATTGCCACAAAATGAAATTTATATTTTGGAGAGTCTTATCATTATTTTTTTAAAATTTTTTTTATTGTTTATGACCCCATGGCCTTCGGCCGATCGGCGCTCATAAATATTTGTATCAAATTTGCTAAATTCGTAAGCTTTTCAGGATAATACATTTATAAATTCTCCTTTTGATCTTTACTTGGGACAAATTGAAAGAGTTCGAATTAACTAGAAAACGAAATTAATAAAAACAAATCTTGATAAGCAACTCTCTTAATGGAAATCCTATATAGATATGCAAATCTATTTGAAATTTGAGTAAGTCTTTTCAATGCAATAACAAATTCAGTTCTCTACTTTCCTCTTATACAATTAATAGAGAACAAAATAAATTATTTTTGATGCTTGACTAAGTAAATATCAAAACAGCAATATCAACAAAAAAAATTCCAACAATTCCAAAATTTCAAAAAAAAAAAACGAGAGCAAGAAACCCATAAAACAACAATTAAATAACTACAAACCAATTTTAATTTGTAATTAAAAGTTTGCTCTAAATTTGAATTATAGCAAATAAGAGAATTTTTTCGATTTAGGAGAACTTCGAGTATTAGTGGATCGAACTTAGTTTTGCATCAAAATTTTAAATTGTCTAGAAAGGTGTACAATTTAGTACGATATCTATTTTGAAAAATTTTTTTTAATATTTTTTTGTATTAATATTTTTAGACTCATTTTTAAACTCGATCTGTAGACTAATAAGAACAAGGAGATTTTTCAAGAAGTGTGATGCAATTTCTTTATTTTGTAACCGAACATTAAAAGAATTGAGAGAAAGCAAAGAAGGTCTACTTTGCTTCTTTGAGTTTTTCTTAAAAAAGTTCACAAATGCGTGTAATGCGGGAACGATTATTTCGATAAAAAATTTGTGTAATTGCCAAACGTTTTGAAGTTGAAGTGTATGTCTGTCCATAGTACAGACCTACTAAACAAAACTAGCAAAGGCAGAACGACCTTGATATTTAAATTAAAGTTGGAATTACTTATCATCCTTTTAAAAATCCTTTATTAAATTTCAATGTTTTATATTGCCGGACAAATGGCAACATAGATGAACGGACATGACTTAATTTAAATTCAAATTGTACAATGACACTCGCTTCATATGTTTCATGTTTAATTTTGCGTCATATAAGCACAATAATAGAACCATATTCACTTCCTTCGTATGGTGGATATAAGAAGAAAAATTTGCTTTAAAAGAATAATCGCGTTGAGTTGAGTGCTGAGTGTAATAATATTTGTTCTATTCTGCATAATTAAGTGTAACATCAATCATACATTTTAACGCTTATTATGCGGGAAAAAAAGACGAAAGTTATGCTTAATTGCATTTTGTAGGCACTACACTTTCTCAGGGTGGCATCTATGTTTTAACGGCAGAATTTTAATTAATTGCAAGACAAGTGTTTTGCACGTTTCTCTTTAAATACAAAATTATCTGCTTTTTTTCACATATGCAACAAAAATATTTGTGCATTGATTGCATTAAAAATAAATATAAATACAGTTGTATATATTTATACTATATATACATACATGTCTATATACGTATTTGTTTAAGTTTATGACAACTATAGCGGTGTATAAATGCAATTTTGTTTATTAATTTTTTTATACGAAAACACGCATAGAAGACCTTGACATTCTTGTAGTGATGCACCGATTGAAATTAGCGAGCTGTGAGAGTATTACAGTAGCTTAAATTTAAATTTTCTCTTCCACCTCAAAGAGAGGGTTTATCGTAATTGTAATTCGTACAATTAAAACGATCAACTTCAAAGCAATAACTGTCCCCAAACTTTGAAAGTTTTGAAAAAGTCTTTTAAGACAAAATATGATAAAAATTTCCTTTGATTTAGATTAAATCATTTGATTGCAAAATCGATCGAAAATCCACTCATTCACTCGTCATATCGATCGTAGATTGTATATCGTACGTAGTATCATATGTATATCAAATTTTATTTTAATACAATTTAGCAGAATTTTTTGAATAATTTTATATATGAAAGGGAAACCATATTTATATACTTCACCTTTTCTATATAAAAAGAAAAACGATTTTTTGCTAATTGAATGCCGTCCGAGAGAAAGCCTTGAGTTTCAAATTTGTCGCAAAGATGTTGTTAGAGAAATACGATAAAATAAAAGCACAGAGAAAGTCTATTTTGCGATTGTAATTCTGCATTTAACGGACAAACAGACGGACACAAGAATACTAATAATGATGCTAGCCACTGATGTACATACTCACAAGATCGCATTAGAAAAATTAAAATAGTGTGGTTGCAAAATATTTCTAAATGTCCAAGTCCGAATTCCTCTTTTTGTTAGATTTTATATCTAGATACACTGTTGAACTTGGAACCATACCTAACAAATACAGCGTTTGATTTATAATCTTTTATTTTAACTGTAAACTTATTGCTTGTTTTGCAAAGAATTTAGCATTTCATAGCCCAAAATATTAATCGAAATGGCGTAAGTAGATTAATGATGAATGGATCCTTCATTTCCTGTCGAGGTTCTTCTTATTAGGTAAAGACAGTCTGGCCTTTTTATGTGTACATACAAGACGAACATTTAAAAATTAATTTGTAGATCATTAGATCTATTACAATCACATTTCGCTGACGACCCTCATATAACGTTCGTATATTTTCGTCCGAATTGTTCAGCCCAAAATTGCGTGTCACAACTTATACTCATTGAATTTTTATTGACATACAGGAATTTTGAAAAGAGCTGGTAACTTAGTATTGTAGCATAGTGGATAACGAACTTACGAACTTAATTCTATATTAGAGTACTATCTTTAAGCTTTACGCTACTCTATATATAACATGAATACTTTATTGCTTATATGATTACTTTACTGTAAAAAGTCCATAAAAATAAATGCAAATCTTGTAATTAAGCCTCTTACAACTGTGTAGATGATTAGACATTTTTTTAAATTCAACCACCAGGCTCATCAGTAAATACTAGAGGAGGAGAGAATAGAGGAGAAAAACAACAATATTTGTATACATTCGATTTGAAACTAGCAACGTCTGCAACAGTGAAAAAGTCAATTACGGAAAAGTTCTTAGATTCTTCCGTAGGCGGGCGGCGAGTTTAAAGAACGATAAATCGTAGTTAGTGCATTGTATGATTTACGGGCAACTTCAGGGCAAGCTCGTGAAAAAGCTAAAAAAGCCGGAGACATATCTATTCGATCTCCGTAGAACATTTGTCTTGAAAGCATTTATACATAAGCACGGGCTTAGTCCTGTCACACCGATATTGAAGCTTGTTGAGGATGTTAGATACAACCTAGTCATCCATGAGTATCTGAATCCTTCGACGCAAGCGGTAGACAGTCTTCAGACAGGATCTGGAAAGTCGCGCTCACACATACGAATTGTATTTTAATCTTGCTTGTGTATAGTCGGATATAAAAATTTTTCTTCATCTTTTCTAAACGAGAAGGTGCGTTATGGTCATGCTTGGTAGCTTTTGTATGATGTCTTTATAAATTAAATGACAATTAAATTACGCTAATATTTATTTATATATAATTATTAGGTATTCTAAAAAATATTGAGGTCCAATGTAGTCAAAATTTATGTATTCACATCATTTATTCATTACTCATTAGCAATATTTATCACCAATGAAATTTGATATGAACTAGCATTGTTTCGATTATTGAACTCAACATTTATTCTGCGATTATATATAAAAACTCTAAAACTTACTTCGATCCGTTGCAAGAATAACAACAGAACTAATTGATCATTCAGTAATGAATCTAAAAGAATTTTAGGAAAATTTTCAAAATTTATTTTTCGCCTCCGCAAAAACCATCAACGCGCAGCTCTTAACTTTCAATATTTATTCGAACTCTAAAATGCAAAAAACACTAATATTTCTTTATTTATATTTATAAATGACTTCATCGAAGTGGAAAGAAAACATTTAGTTCTAATTGCACTTAGGTAATTTTTTTTTGTTTGAAGAAAAAAAAAAAACAAAAAAAAAAGAACGAGGGGAGAGACGTGCGACACACAGACAGTATGCATTAACTCACGAGACATTTGAAACAAATAGGCAACGGGCTTGTAATTATTATACAACCGTTCACGTTTCCGCATCATAACTTCTCAGTTTGGTGCGGTTAAATAAAGTGGGCGACAAGAGAGAGCATAAGAGGAAATCATACTATATTAAAAGCGCAAAAAAAAAGAATACGTATGAAACAGACTTATATGTAATATATATATATTTTTATTATTTGTCTAAAAAGTATTGCGCCTTCAAAGAAGGAAAACTTGCATATTCATATATGTTTATGTATTATATTTGTATGCATATACAAAAATCTATATGTATTTGTATCTTGAAATACTTCAAATTAAAAGAAGCGGGGGGTTGAGGCAGGGGTATACTTCATTTTGTCATTTTGTTTGTATAGCCCAGAAGGAGACTTCAGACACCCCACAAAGTATATATATTCTTGATCAATATCAAATAGAATCGATATAAGCATGTCCGTTTGTCCGCCTGTGGAACTGTCCGTCCTACCGTCTACGCAATGTCTGTGGTAAACGTTCTCTTGGAGGCAAAAATCGGCTTCAAATTTGGCAGAAAAATTGAAAGATGTTTCACATATTGAAAATGGGCCAAGTCAGGTCACGCCTATAGTATAAAATAAGCTGAACACACATCTGTTTTCTGACTGTTGTGCCCAGTGCTCATAGAGTAAGAAATAAAAATTTCTACCGTATTTCATAAAAATATAAAAAATCTGTCACGCCCATCTACTAATATGTACTTTTTTCCCCAATTCTAAGATAAAGGTGGTGAGTGCAAAAAGTTCGGCGTAATCGAACATAATTTTCTTACTTGTTTTAATTTAGAAAACTATATTAGAAAAAAATTTTAAATTATTCCTAAGTACGAATGATGTAAAAGAAATTTTTACACCCTACAAATACCGGTTTTGTTTAAGCACAGATTTTTAAACGAAGACAAACGGAAGCTACAAAATTTATTTAATAAATCTGAATTTCATTTTTAATGAATGAAAATTTTATTTGCAGTTTATTTATTATTCATTAAGGAGAATTTATATTTATAAAAAAAATATTGAAGAAGAATGAATTCTCAATGAACTGACGCTTTCAAGTTGGAAGATATTAAACTACTACATTGACAAGTTAACAGGTATAAAAATAGAAAAAGAAAATGTGTTTACATCTCACAAAGTGATAGGAATAATTTGCAAAGTAAAAGTTATTTGAAAGATCATTAACTTATTTTATATTCTCACAGCTAGCTACCTTCTTAAATTACAATTGTAGATTACACACTTAAATATTTGATTGTTGAGAACACAATTAAACGCGTTTAACTGTAGTCACATACAATCAGTTGTTTCTACTTATGCGGAAACTTCAAGCGGACGAAACTTTAAATATATTTGTTCACACCAAATTCGACATCGGACCAGTATCGAGCATAAACAATAGCTAGAATGCAATTAATACCAAGGTCTTTGTGATTTTTCAAATCTTCCATAATATTAATTTAAACGAGCATCTAAGCGACTGGCAGGGGCATATATTCCTCAATTGAATGTTATCAAGCCTCTTTAAATGCTTTATGCCTGCTTTTAATGTTCACGATTACGTTTAAGTCTTCTACAATATTCTTAATAAATCTGCAAGTATATATATTGTAAATATCATCGAAACTTTCATTTAAATAGACAACGACTTTGCATACCGCTGGACTATAAATTAAACTTAACTTCATAGGATACTTCAATACTGTGTTAGCTACTCACGATTTGCATAAAAATTGTGTACGCTACATATAGTAGATACGGATGGTACCACAGTTGTTAAGATTGGAAAAATCGAAAACGATTTTGACATTTAACTCAAGCTTGAGACCAGAATGGGCGTAATTTACAAAAAAAAAAAAAAAAAAAGCAAAAATTAAAAATGAAATTTCGTTATTGTCTAATATTGAATGGGCGTGTGCGATTATTCCAATTTTTGTAGAGGTACTATAAGATCATCCCTAAAATATACGCAAAAATTTAAATCTTTTAATCTATCTTATCTTTTGATTCTTTTACCTTTGAAAGTAGAGATGTTTTAACACTATAATGTACCGTAGGCGTGCCCTTTACCCACCAGTCAATACAAATTTGCTTACAAGAACTTTGATTAGTTTTCTCAAAATTTAAGGCCAGTTTTTTAATTTCTACATCTGGACATACCGCGGATATTATACAGACGAACAGACAGACATACGGGCCTGCATAAATCGATTTAAATATTGGTACTGACAAAGACTCTGTATGAATCTTGCAAATGTTTTAAGAAAATCAATACACCTTCAAATAACAGCAGAGAAATAAAAAAAAAATAGAAGAAACTTCGTCTTCTTTTTCCTTTCCAAAGACCCATATTTTTGTGTTTGACTAAAAGGGTGAGTGAGTTGTTCCCGTTTTTGATAAGGTAAGTGTAATAATTAAGTGGCATTGAGAAATGAACAAAAACATAGCGATAATCTATGTAAATGACATGGGAAAAATGCTATCAGAAAATCTAACTTTGTTGCGATCTTATCATCGCATCATGTCCCCAAAAACTCGACCGCAGTGACATAAATTTAAAAATTAGATGTTTACCCGCTAAGGTATTTTTTCATAATCTTTCCATTATTAAAATTAATATACTTCTCGGGTAAGCTATTTGAAATTATGTTGTGCTTTTCGTCTTTGCCTACTACGTTAACTGTAGATGTATGCTCGTTAGTGTGTTAAGTGTTTTATGCTATAAGAATAATATCATTGAGGGTGAATAGTGCGAGTGTGCATACATTATATTATTATTGTTTGCAATAAATTGCTTACGCTAACATATTATATATATTACTTATTTTTAATTAATTATAATTTCATTACTTTTGAAATATTTAAGAAAATAATCAGAAAAAATAAGCAAAGGATAGTTAATAGATTCATTTAAATTTGAATGAAAGTTCTTGTTTGATTTAAAGCAAAATTTTTAAATTGTTGACAAGAGATATTATTAATATTATTATTATTAATAATATTTTCGTCAATTTTCAGAAACATTTGTAAAAGTAATTTGCGAGAACCAAAGAAAAATGTTTTAAAATGGTATTTTAACTGGAAAGTTAACAAGAAAAACTACTTCCTCGGAAATATATATGTATCTCATGTCAACGAGAGCATTCTAAAATTAACTAGAAATCAACTATTGATACGTGGTGCCACTCAAAGAAAACAAAATTATATTTAATGTTAAATAATTTATAATCGAAGTCGTTCAATTTTGTTTTTCTTTTGTTTATTGAGAACGTTTAACATTTTATTTTTTAAAAGAAAAATTCTTAGTCATTACATTCGAGTTTAGGCAAATCCGTATTACGCTTTAAAAAATATATATGTTTATATTTAATGCATGATTATAGCATCAACTCTTTCTACTTTATCATAACCGATTATAACCAACAAATATATGATATTTTCCAATAATCAAAATACTTCAGTTTTTATAAGAGTTTTAATGAAAGCGCTTTTTAGTGACTGTATTTTTTTCTTGCAGAAAATATATATATATATATATATATTTATATATCAAGCATAATTTAATTTTTTCAGTTTTTCTTTTTTACACGTCTATCTATTAAAATTTCGTTATTTTTCCCCTTCTTTAACATCAAAGCGGTGGGTATAAAAGAGTCGGCAAAGCCGAATATAATTTTCTTATTTGTTATATAAAATCTAAGTTTTCATGAGGACCTTTATATGACGTAAAGTCCAAAAAGCTTCCCTACGTAATCTAAATTTGGCACAGTTAATTTGTATGTCAAATTACTAACTTAGATTAATTTTCATTATGAAATTTAAAATGATATACCGCTTTGCTTTGGTGAAGACTTACTTTTCAGAGGAACTGTTATACGGGATGTTATCGAAAATATAGAACAATCCGATCTAAATTTTACGCAACCTTTTAATACACCGAAATACTAATGCTAAAGTAATTTTCGTCTCGAAATTTGAAAAAATTTGCAACTTTTTTCATATAACGACTTTTTTAAAGTAAAGTATTATATGTTGGGAGTAATTACAAAAGTGATCCGATCCGATCCATTTTCGATATCAAACATTTCTTAATCGAAACACATCAGTGTAGCAAATATTGTTAAAATGTCCCAAAAACATCCGTTCAAAATTTTAATTTACAATATACTATAGGTAGTAAATTAGTAACAATAAAGTCTTGAAAATTTTATGAAAAATGTACATCAGTTTGAACATTAAGTTGTCATCGTAACTATATAAACTAGTAACTTATGTGCTAAAATTTCGATTTTTTTTTATTTCTATTTGTGAGTGTTAAAATTCGAAAAACAACAATGATAGTCTAGCGGACATATACTTTTAACTTAAACGAATTATTAATATTTATCTAAAATAAATGAAACGATGAAAATAATAAATAAAAAAAAAAGTTATCTTATCTTACGCTACAAAGCAAATATTTTACAAGCGCATGCAAAAAAAGATCATCGAATATACATAATAATAGTAAATTTTGCATGAGTGCATTTCATTTTGCTCGTAACGATAAAAGCCAGCGACAAGTGATCGATCATTGATTCATACTATTGCAATTAGTATCGAAAGTATCTGTTTTTACACGTGTAAAGAGTAAAACAAGAATAAAATGTTTTACATTCAATTGACTTTTTTGTTTTTTTTTTCTTTTTTTGATACTAACCGCTAAGTTACACACACATGTTACATGATTGCAAGTCAGATCAAAGACTCACGTTCATCACTTGTGTATCGTACATTGTACATTGCATATATACCACATATTGTATTTATATCAAATCATCTTTTACTGTAATTTAACACAGCGCCTTCTAGATCAATTGCTTTTTTTGCACTAGAGAGAGTGAAGGCTTGGTCGACTTTGTCTTTAAATAAGAATTTTGTTAATGTGAAAAAGCTGAAGTCTTAACTGACAACTCTGCACATTCTTAAGCTCTGGAGGAAAGAGTCGAAATTTTAGAATGCTGAAACGCAATTACTATTTTTTGATTTTTGAGTTTAATCGGATTTGTTACTCTACACAGAATTTCAAAATTCCCATTGCGACGGTATTCATTTCAATCCATTTAATATGAAAAAACAGAAATTGTTTTTATATTTATGCAATAATAATAATAAAAAAAAAGTCGAATTTCCATTCAATTTCTCTTACATCGATTAATTTATACTTCATGGACAAATAAAGTTCCATTATGTGATTATTCCGAAACCAAAAAAACCAATAAAAAAATGTATTTTAATTTATTTAAATACAAACAAATATAGATAAATAAAAAATAAATAAATTTTAAACAACACGTTATTTAGGTCTTATAAATAAGAGATATATACCAATATAGACTTGATTTTTTTCGAACGGTTTATTAGTTTCAAATTCGAAACTTTCGTGAAGCCTGGCTCGTTGGAAAACCCTGTTGCATAAAACTTCAAATATTTTATAATTTAGAAAATTTGGTTAGGGCTTATATCGATGATGAAAAATGTTTGAAGAACATAAAAATTCGCACCAGAAATCCTATAAACTACATTATAGGTTAAGTTATAAATTGTCAAAAATTACCATCTCATGATGATAATGATGTTTTTTAGTGGAAAAATTTTAAAACCTTTTTTTCCTACGTTCATTTCTCGTCCTTTATCCGTCACTTACATTTCGTGTATGTTATGTTAAATAAACGTGTATATGTTAGATTTTGTAAATTTTACCTATACAAACAAATACACACACACACACATACACGCGCGTAAATGTATGTATGTATGTATGCATGTATGCATGCATGTATGTATGTATGTTTGTATGTTTGTATGTTTGTATATTTGTATGTTTGTATGTATGTATGTATGTATGTATGTATGTATGTATGTATAAATGTATGTATGTATATGTACATGATTTACTCTAACATATATATGTGTATTACTACTGTATATAACAACTTACGCGCGTTACACTCAAAAAAAAAAATGTTTGCTTTAGTTTTGAAAATTATCTGGTAAAAACAAACACAATTGTTCTTATGACCAATTGAAAAAAACTACTACTAAAGCACACAAATCCTTTTTAATTAAATAGATTTATTATTAAATAGATTCATATTATAATATCTATAGCAAAATTTCTCATTAAATCTATTAAAAATTTGCCGGTCTCTCTTTAAGCCCCAAATCTCTATTTCTGAAGTCAAACATTGTGCTTATGCGTTATATTGATGACAACAATGCGCTTGAAAGTCAAAATCAAACTAAAAGTGAAATATTTCTGTTTATGCTGAGGAACTAAACTAAAAATTCTTAAACCGTTTTATGCTGCTATGCATGAAATTTATTTACATGTGTATACAGTAAACTCTGTTGTAAAAAAATTATTAAAGTATTTATTAATCTTGCGTTGCTTTTATTAAAGATAAAAGAGATGCACCTTCAGTGGACGCTTCCCTACGCAACGTTGATTGTTTACAGAGTTTACTGTATATTTTCTACGTATTCGTTTCTGCAAGGCAAACAAACACACTATTCGAATAAAAGGTGATATTGTTTAACATATGCACAGTGTATACAGCGAGTGTTTATTGTTTCAATGGCTTGTGTATTGTTAGTAATTCAGCACAGTGGAAATTTCCATTAGTAAAACCGTAAACCAAACGCAAATACACTGAAAAGTCCATTATTATGTGTAATACGAGTATTGCTTGGTGAGTAGGTAGGTATATGTGTATTATGATATATATATATAAATATATATATATATATATATATATTTCTATTTTTATATTTATATATATAAATATATATATATATATATATATATTTCTATTTTTATATTTATATATATATATATATATATATTCCATATATGGCCATAAATTTTTAAAAATTTTCTCATCAAAAATCTCAGTTTTGCAAATGTCTTTACCTCTAGACCAGAGTAGGAACTAAGCTTCCATATTTTTCATCCCTCTCTCTTGTAACATTATTCTTACAACATCTTATTGATTTAAATCAGATTTGCTAACCGCAGATATCTAACATCTCAAAAAGTTTATTCTTAATTATATGTGGATCCTGAATTGCTTTATTAATTGAAAAAGTAATAAGTTTCATCATATTACTTGCATTTGCAGATTATACATTAATTTAAACTAATAATATGCAATTTTGGGTAATTTAATGCCTATAACTATTACGGACGGACATATTTTTATGTAGCTAGACTCGCTAGCTCGTGTTCAAATTTGATTTGTGGCATTGATTCATGAATATATTTATCAAGTGTTATTCTGATACTTAACCGGATCTCTAAAGCATATTTTAAAGGATATCACAAATCTATTATAAAAACATTAGCTATAAACTGCTATAATTCAGATCCACTATTATATCATATAAACTGCCCTTTAAATTCAATTCTTGTTAAGATTTACTGTACGCAATGAAATTTAGGCGCGTTATTTCCACTTAAAAAATAATCTTTTCATCAATTACCCTACCATGCATAGTACGGTTTGTATTGAATGGTTTCTGCAGCCTATTTGCAACTCTTCTTTACCAAAATTATTAATAATAAAAACTTTTATAAATAAATCCTAAATTAATTCTGTGCTAATTATACATTATACTAGAAAGTAAGATAATAAAATATAACGGGAAAATATAAGATGAATCCTCTATTAAAATTATCAAAATTCATAACGGATCGAACGGGAAGGAAAGCAAATCTAACTGTGTCCTAAATTTACACTTTTCAACATAAAACAAAGTAATTATAAAATTAGATAAGTAAATATCGTCAAAAATTCAACTAATCTGTGGAGAACGTTAACATGAATGAAATAATAAAAGACTGAATATTTATAAAGGGTATCTAAAAGCCGGCTTATATTAAACCTAGAAGAATTTTGCTTTTAAATGTAAATACAATCTGCTGTCACTGTTGCACTCTGTTTCAATAACTAGAGTTTATTATTAATTTTTTTTTTCATTAAATTTTCATCCCCTAGAAAAACATGCTACACCACTGTGCTGCTTGAAACTAATATTAATTAAATACCATATAGTGTACCTGAAAATATTTTAAGGGTGATTTCCTTATTATAATAACTTTTTGTATTTTATAAAATTATTTATTAAATAATTGAAAAATTACTAAGTCTTATTAAATATTCTATTAATAATAATAATAATAATAAGAATAATAATAATAATAATTGAATTAACAATAAAAATTATAATCACATTATTAAAAGCACTAATATCTCTCAATTTTTTTGTTTAAATATATTATTATTTTATATTTATTATTTACTTACTGAATATGCTGTAGGCGCCAAAGGAGTACGTGAATCGCTTTTATGAAAACTCATTTTGAATGGCGTTCAATATCGTATTGAAAAATGTTAAGCGATCAATGTTCACAAAATCACGGAACAGTATTCTCAAACTGTAAGTTTCCAGAAACTTCCAAACGTTTCTTTAATTTGAAAGAAGCAACCAATTACGAGATAAAAAAAACGCGTAAATTCTTTACTTTTCAATTATAATAAACTGTTAAAAAGTTATTTCAAATTTAAATTTGTAAAATAGAGAAGGAAATAGAAAATAAATAATTGTTGAAGCAACAATAAAAAAAAAAATAGAAATAAATGTGTGTTTGTATTGAAACTTTCAAATGTATTAATAATGGAATCTGTGTTTCGGAAGTGCAGTTGGTATAGCAGTTTTACTGTGTGTATATTGTAATAGTGTTTACACTTCTCGTTACCGGAAAACAAAAACGATGAACCGCACTGTTTGAATGTCAAAGCAAGAATGCCAACATTGCCATTTCATTAACCGGCTGTAACTCTGCTATGTATCATGGTTGTTATTTATTCTCTATAGAACACAAAAATTCACATCGCGCGCTCTACAGTTGTAGGCATTGCTATGAGTACAATATATATTTAATATCTTCATACAAAAAGTAGTTAAAGGAGAGACACAGTGCTTCATATTTCTCTAATATTGTTGCTGCTATTAGTGTTGTTGTTACTTTTGCTTTTACCCAGTCCCTATTACTTCTCTGCGCCCTTATCTTAAAACGTTGACGCCAATAATTTTCTGATGAATTTTAATGACTAATAAAGATTTTTAGTTTAAATTTAAATGTACGTTAATATGTATGTTTGTTAGTCAATTAGAGAAATAAAAAAAAATTTCATCGAATAAGCGAAAGGATGATCAGTAAACTAATACTTTATCGCACTATAGAAATTCTACAGAAATAAAATTTATTTAAAATTTTTTAACATTTGAAACTTTCTCCATATTCACTACAAAATAATATCGACATATTAAACGCATTAATTCAAACGCAATCGTCAGCGAGAAAAATTGTACAAACTACTCTGCTAAATATCATATTGATCAGTCCAAATTATACAAGAAAAGTCCAGCTAATGATTTTACAATATCGTTCGCGTATCTACCCATTTATCAAATCATACTTTTCTGTCTCTTTGGCTTGTTTACTTTCAAAATTTTGAAGCATTCTTGACTTTACTTCAAATTTCAATTTATGAAACTGATCTGGCCTTTCAGACAAAAACCCTCGTCTTCAATGGAAAGAAAGAAGAAATAAAAACAAAATTATAAAATGATTAATTACATTAGTTCATAAAACTTTGTGATCGATCCCTCTGGTATAAAGATTTGAAACTGGATAATTTTAGATTTAGTTTTTTAAAAATACATTTCAATTGTTTCACTAACACGTCTTGAAAATATAATTAACTAAATACCTTGTTAACGCTTCGTCCAAAGTCATTTTAGTCTAGACGTTGCCATACTCAAAATGAAACGAATTTGCATCACATTTCGTCCATTATGAAGGAAATTAGTCCTTGTTCGTTGATCGTTGTAACTAAAAACAATCCAAATACAATGCGCGACTCTTGTACTTATGTTACCAGACCCACACTAAATAGTCCTTTCATGGTGAGTTGTCAAGGTGAACATATCATTCTTATTTAATTAATCACTACCGGAAATTGGAAGTCTACTAAATGTTTTATTTCTTATGTAACGTCTACGTATAAAGAAAGAACCTTAATACATCTGTACAAATCGGCGCAAAATTAAATTTTTAATTTATTTGAATCATGATTTGTTGTTAAGAAAAGTAAACCAAAATTTCTTTAAAACAACTGAATAGTGTTCTTTTAAAAAAAACCAAAATAAAGAAAAGCAAAATAGACTTTGCACACGAAATCAATTTACAAAATTCAATATTAATCATAAATATAAATAAATATATTTTTGATTAAAATAATCCACAGACTATTATAATTCAAGATACTTCATTAGTTGTTGTTGTTCTGCTAACCGATTTTTTTTTTTGTACTTATGTATATGCATATAGGGTATTCAAGAATCGATGACATTTCTCTATAGAATTTTAAAATTATTTTTTTGTAATTCTTAATCCCCAGCCTTCTTTGTAATTTTTCCTTATACGCATTTATTAACACGATATATATATTAATAGTTTTTATTATGAATAAATTGTTTTTTTTACCGGTTTCCTATTTTGCTGTATATTTAGAAACATGTTATACGATTTATTTTAAAAATGTAATATGTGCGGTGCAGCAGAAAGATCATGTAATCATGAAATAATTTTTTTTTTTTTTAATAAATTACTTATATCACGAGCAACTGTGTTCACGTGTGTTTTTTGTGAAAAAAAAAAAAATTTTAATGTGTTTAGTCATATTTTTTGTCATTCTTTTTACATTTCTTTTGTAAAAATATTTTTAAATTTGATTATAGATTCCAACTCAAATAATCTAGGGAACATACAACAACAAGAACAACAACAAGAAAACAAAAAAATCTAGGCTAGTAAAAATTGGTTATAAAAGAATAAAGAAAAACGAGAAAGGGATAAAATCACACGACTCTCCAAAATCTGTACTCTTTCACAACATATTTTACATCTAGGATACAAAACATACACTTTCTATCATTATTTAGGTTAAAACAGGTTATTGATTGAATGACTAATTCAGGTATATATACAATCATTTGCGTAACGTGTCGTATTGGTAACATAAAAATATATTTTCCGGCTTTATGTTGTCAATAAAAGCGTTAATAAAAAAGAAAAAAAATAATTAAGTTTTTGCATATGTGCCGAGTCAATGTATAAATATTTCTTTTCTTTCATTTTATAAGTATTAGTATTAAACAGTTAGATCTGACAATAATTTTAAAAGTTATTCAATTCTTCTAATATTGCTTTTTTTATTTTCATCGATCAACACGGGCTAAATAATCATTCAATAACCATTCATAGCAAGTGCAAACAAACATCGAGGAATTTATAGAAGATTTATATAAATTTTTCATTAGGGTGAAATTCCTTTTACACTTCTACTACTTTTACACTAGAATATAGTCATTTGCTAACCTACTTTTTATGCCTATCATCAAAGCTATGAGGGATATATTCATTTTGTCATTATAAATATAATGGCCAGAAGAAATCTTTGGTGATCCCACAAGGTGTATATCAGCATACAATTTAGAATCGATTTAAGCATGTCTGCCTGCCTGTCTTTCTGTCTGCCCGTCTGTCCACCCATGTAATCTCTATGGTAAACGTGTTCCTTTTTCTCAGATTTGTGGGTGGTGGGTAGAAAAGATTATAAATCTTTCACATCCACCTGCCTGAAACAAGAGCAAGGTTTGTTAAAAAAACCATTGCAACAAACAAAGATCAAATCTGTAAATTGAATATACACCGGAAAGAGTATATTAAATAAATCCAGTACATATAAATAATTTGAAGTTTGATTGAAAACATAAGATTGGTTCATAAAACGCACCTAAAGACTAACATAAGATAAAGAGAAAACAAACACTTAAAACAGCTAAGATAGAAAATTGAATGAAGTAGACTTACATTATCATAAATATGTAGTAAAAATAAACATGAATAAGAACAAGTAAGTAAATTATATTCGGCAGTGCCGAATCTTTTATACGCATCATCTTTATCTTAAACGAATTGGTGAAAAACTAAATTTTAATTAGTAGGCGTGGCAGATTTTTTCTACATTTATAGAATAACGTGGAAAACAGCCAGAAAGCAGACTTTTAGCTTTCAGCTTATTTTATACTGTACACATGGCAGCCTGTGCTCGATTTGACCTTTTGCAGTAGGAGCCTGCGTGCAAGAATATTTATTTTAAATATTTTTGCCAAATTTTTTTTTTTTGCGGTCACGAGAATATTTACCACAGACAGTAGACAGGTGGACAGACGGACAGACAGGCAGATAGAAAGATAGAAAGAGGGAGCGACGGACAGACAGACAGACAGATGGAAAGATAGAAAACGGGAGCGACGGAAAGACAGACGGACAGATGGAAGGGTAAAAAGAGGGAGCGACGGACAGACAGACAGACAGATGGAAAGATAGAAAACGGGAGCGACGGAAAGACAGACGGACAGATGGAAGGGTAAAAAGAGGGAGCGACGGACAGATGAACAAATGGAAACCAGTAGACGGACGGACTTTCTTAAATCGATTCTTAATTTGATGCTGATAACAATAATATACAATATATATATACTTTGTGTGGTTTCTGAAGTTTCCTTCTAAACATTACAAAGAAAATGACAAAATGAATATATCCCTCAAACTTCGTTGTGGTGGGTATAAAAAGGGCACACACGTAAACGTTACAGAATCATTGAGAATTTTAAAAGTATGACTAAATCAAGCAAGCATTAAAAATAAGAAAATTGGAAAGATAACAACAAATACGATACGTATAAGAATGTCGTTAGGATAAGGGGCTATACATGCACGCACAACAGACCAGCAAAATTCTGCTTTGATAGAAAAAAAAGCACATGAAAAAAGACCACGTTCTATTCAAAATAGAGCGCTTTGAAACGTGCATTAAAGCGCAGAGATTGGTAAGGGCATGTTAAAGATAACATTATATGTCTCCAAATCTGTCAGTAAACTTACTTCTTCCAACTATAAGAAAAAAAAAAAATTTTTAATCGTTTCCACTTACAATAAAATTAGTGTACATCGACAATTAAAAAAGTTTACTAATAAAAATCTACTCGAAAATAATTAGTAACTATCTTATCTATTCATACGCAAGCCAAGGGATTAGTTTGCCAAATTCTCATTAATTCAATTAATATAGACATGAATAATACTTCATCCAAAAAAGTATAGGACTATAAATATTATTTATTTATTTATTTATCTACTTCTATATATTTTGAATTTTCTTTTTTTTTTTGTTTTTTTGTTATCAAAATTTAAAGTTTTTCCTTGTGTTCCATGATGAGAAGAATTGGAGAAGATTGAAAAATTGTTATCATAGCATTTCGATTGTACTGTCTAAAGACAAATTATCGAAATTAAGCTGTTACATGAATTGATAAAATTTCTAATTAACAGAAATCGAACATTAGAGCATAATGATAACAAGCCTAGGCAGCCCAGCAGCAGCAACAGCACTCCTCCCTCTCTCTCTCTCTCTCTGTCTCTTAGTGTGCAAGCACCGATATATCACAAATATAAATGTATTTTCACGAATTTATTCAAGACGCAATAGACAGAAGAATGCACGTGACTTTTGTATAAGTAAATAAATGCACGAACTGCTAGATACTTATAGTTGTTAATGGTAAATGTACGCATACACACGCGCACACACACGCACACACACACACACATTTATATATATATATATATATATATATATATATTTATATATGCAGTATAGTTGGACATGAATAAAAAAGAGAAGCGACGTGAAAACTTTCCATTACTTAATGATTGTATGAATTTTTTTTGTTTTCTTTGATTCTTTCCTTTTAAATATATGGACTTTAATCAGTTGTAAATTGATTTTCGGTCACCATGTTGTATAGAGTAGTGTTACTTTCGTTACTCTTCATGATGTTGATAATATGTCAGCGCAAATATTTATATCAATTTACGCCAAGTTCGCGAATATTTTTATTGGTATGCGCGACGTGATATAATAAATTCACATACAATATTTGTATATATGATCTTATTATTATTAACGTAAGAGTGGTACTTAAAAGCAAAATCTAACATTATATCTAATTCATTTATAAGCCATTTATAAGAAATATGCGATTCGCATGCTCGATGAATAAACAAAGTCATTGCAACAGCGCTTGGAACGTTAATTCTTTAGTATAACCCAATTAAATATTGCAATTCTTATATTATCCTGAAAAAATTCCTATTCTTATAGAATATATATGTTATACATTATTCTCAACTATTTATTTATAATTAGAGCCATAAAAGCTTGTATGTAAAGTGCAGGCGGAAAAAGCCAAAAAACCCAGATTTACTTAACTAACTATACTTAATATTGAGAAAGCGTTAAATTCAATTTAAAGCAACTAAACTGGAAATTACAATTTTAAAAACATTACAGTTTTGTGAAAATAGTGAAAGGATGAGCCCCTTGGCCCGCTTTTGGGCCGATTTTGGACTCTCAACGATTGCTGAGAGGTATCAGCAAAATTTTGAAACAAAATTTCCTCGTTTAGACAAAGTTTTGATGTAATCACGATTGTTAAGGGCAGACAAGCAAGCATCAAGTCTTATGATGAATTATTAGTAACCATAAAATTGTTTTGTCAATTGTGAAAGTATCAGTTTCTCGATGGAATCGATTTTATCAACCGAGACTTGAAAATAGACTCATTTAATATATTATGTAAGAGAAAAATTATGGACGGACAACTACACATGGATAGCTGATACCACCATTATAGTATTTAGTATCTTAATCTGATTTAAAGAAATTGTGTTTGCGTTGTTCGAAGTTTCAGATGATAATTATTTCACAAAAAAAAAAAGGTTGAATCACTATTTCGACGTTTTCAATAAAATCTATTGTATTAAAAAAAATTTATTTATATATAAGTAATTGAAACTCATATCGTTAATTAAATGATTTTTTTTCTACCTGTAACTAGGTAAATATTTTTAGTTCGGATCACTCTGATGTAGTGGTTCGAAACACGAACAAAAACTGTTAGTAAACATACGATGGTTTTATGAATAAATTCAGAATTTAGACAATTAAACGTAACTCACTCTAGAACTTGAGTCTTTAGATTGTTTAAAAAATATAAAAGTTGTAGGTAGAATAATATGAAATTGCATGCGGCAGCAACGTAAATTCAACGAATAATTGTATTGGTTTTATCTTCGTTTTCCAAAAAATTCCTAACTTTACTTCAGAGAAGTAAATTGAATAGTTAAATTTAATAAATTATTTCTATTATTATTTTACTTTTTGTCTATGAAACTGTACTTCAAAAATATTTCTAAAACCCTAAAATAAAATACCTATTAAATTAAATTAACAAAACCGATTAACGAACTTCATGTCAATTTAATTGCGAATGAGCCACGGGGTAGGGAATGGGCCTGATGGACCTGACTAAGTATACTCAGGAATATGAAAATGTCAAAGATACATAGGTATAATCCATTGTAGAATGAACCGCAAACTACAAGTAAATCTAAATTTCTTTTAGTCTTACAATCAAACGAGAAATGAAGGATTCAAAAATTCAACAATAAAACAAACCAAATTATTATGGAAAGTTTTAATAAATATTATAGAAAAGCTCCGAAATATCAATTTCAAATCTTTTTCCGAATGAAAACTAATATATCACAAAACATGTACATTTACTTCTAATAGATCCGTCGAAAGATTGATAAACGAATATCGATTTTAAGAAATGAATATAGAGTTTAAACTAATGTTCTGTAATTGAATCGAATTGCAGATATCGACATAAACGTAATAAATCGTCCTGTAAATAAAAGCACACACAAAAGCTACAGAACTAAGTATACTTACCGGGTTACGAGGCGGTAAAGAAAAAGTCCTTTAAATTGTTCGGTTTTCAAGGACTCAAATGTTGTTCAACAAAACAAAAAGGGAGTTTAAGATAGAATTAAGTAAGCTATATATTAGAAGAGCTTAGAAAGTATGGTTGTATTCCGGATTAGCGGGAACAGCGAAACCGATTTATTTGTGTCCGTCTTTCTACCTGTTAAGATCGCAATGTTGAGATCATTTCAAGATTTTGTCTAAGAAAATAAATTTGATCTCGAATGTTTCTTATCCTTCTCTGAATATATAACATATAAACGTTCCGATACATATTGAGTAAATGAGGACTTCGCCCTATGTTGTAATGAAAAATCGCGTACAAGCTGGCAGTACATTATGAAATTCAGCCCAAACTAAATATATATTTTATTGTTTCAACGCATTCTTTATTTTTCGAATTCTTTAAAATAGTTTCTTAAAAGAACTTATGTAGAACTTATATAGGCGAGATTTAGATTTGCTACCATTTGGCTTAGTAAAAATATGAATGTACAAGAGACAGCAACAAGTTTTGATTGTTGAGCAATATTTGAAAAATAACGAAAGTTTTTCGCAAATTTCATATAAAAACATTGATCGATATGTTAATTTAAGTTCGTCAAATAGATCATGTGATTTAACACCGCTGGATTTCTTTTTATGGGGTGACTTTAAAGCCAAAGGTCTATGCCAACAAGCCCACAACAACCCGTGAATTGAAGGCGAAGATTCAATCTGGCATCAACGAAATTCTGTCACATCTATGTGAAATGGTCATGAAAAATTTCGATAAAAGAATGCGTATGTGCCAGCACAACCTTGGAGGTCATTTGCCTCCGATGTGGCATTCCACACATAACTCTATTCCGTGTACATTATAATTAAAAAAAAAAAAAAAATACAATTAAAGAAAATAACTTTGCTTTCTATTTAACTCAAATATTGTCTAAAATTCCTATATATATAGAGAAAGGGATGCTGCAAAAATTTGGAAAAAGGTTTCCGTCACTGAATGAATGGACTTAATATACATACGTTACGATATAGTGTGCATTTTTATCAATTGCTTTGAATATAACAAAACGTATAAACTGCAGTTAAAACTCTTGGTAATTTTCCATTACGACTTCAATTCAATTTTGCCTTTTAGGCAGATTTCTTTATTATACAGAAAAACAGAAACAACAAATTTATAAATAATGAAAAAAAAAACACACACACACACATAGATTTGGACTACAAATAACAAAAAAAAACCCAAAACAAAAGGTCGCATAGTATAAAGAGAAAAAGGGAAAGAGTCGTTAAAAACATATTTTGAAAAAACAGCCCTTAAACCACTCTCAACAACAAACTAGTGAGTAAAGATTTCATTCTCGTCATATGCAAGTGAGTAGTAAAATAAACTCCTAAATGTTGTTTGACCAAACACTTTGAAAACAAATACTTTTTTTTGTTATATTTTTCCTATCAAATTTATCAATAAAACGAAAATTCTCGAAATTATATATTTACAGCTTTAAAATTAAAAATTCTTCTAAATTATTTTTATGTAAGTAAATATATATATATATATATATATATTCAAATAGTTCGTAGTATAATACTTGCAACTTTTTTTAAAATAAAACTTAGCGATTTAGAGCGTATATATCCAGACGTGGGTTTAATATCGGTATCCGCCACTATGTAGATTGAGTTTGGCCTGATCCTATACACTCAAAACTGATTAGATCCTAACTACCAGATTCAAGATATTTTATACGATTGTGTTTCTCCCGCTGTAATAAAACGTGATCTTGTCGCTTTTCATAGCTTAACTAATGAAATTGATTTCTGCAAAACATAAATACTCTTCTCGAGATTTGGATATAAATGAACTACTACTGTCATAAAACTCCTGGAGGTCTGTACACAATTCTAATAGCACGTTGTACTACCTTTACCATTTTATTTGTAGCACTCCTCCACTTAACAATACGCTTCAGAGACCTCATAATTTAAATCCATATCTTATGTCGACAATCCACCTTAAGTTTATTCGATATTTCCCTAAAGTCAAATAAAAACAGGTTTATGCGATCCTTTGACAAGCCCAACTATTCAACCAACACTAAACTACAAAAGTGTTACGTGTTGATTGTGTTGAAGAAATATTGTTCAAGATTTGGATTCATTTGTCAAACAGTTTCAATGTTTGGAAAAAGTTACATTTAGCTTGAACTTAATTGATACATTTAAAGAAATCGACGCTTATATATATATATATATAACTCATATTTGAAATAGGTGAACGGTTTTGCAATTGCCAACGTACTATAATTAGAAATGCTTACAAAATTTAACTCAATTTAATTTACATAGAAAATATTTATATCATATATATTCCTAAGTCGATAACTGGTATTGATTTCTAAAAATTTCTATAGCCATAACGATTGTATCGCTTTTTCATTTCAATTTGTTCGACTGCATTAATTAAAACAACAAAGAGACAGACGTAATTAGAAAGGTAATGAAAATTCTAAAACTATTCAGTCCTTTAGAGTTTTCAATATGATATATTAATATATACATAATCAAAGAAAACATTCAAAAACTTAACTTAAACTTTAAAAAAAATCTGCTTTTATTGAGAAAAGTTATTTTTCTCTTTATATAATATATAATTGATTCCTTTTTATATTACAAATTATTAACTACTGTTGACAATGAAATCATATTAATTTTTGAAATTAAAATAAAAGTTGCAATTGATTTGCTCGCAATTGTATATCGCTAAACATATGTTTAGCTACACAACTGTTTTCTTAGCTAATAAATAAACCACCAGCAGTTAAAAAACAGCTTTGTGCTTATTTTTTGTTTACAACTTATTGGAATTTTGTAGCATGAAAAGAAAAGCTTTAATTGTAGTAAAAGCTTATTTCATATATGCATGGATTCATTCATGGATTTTCTAGTCGAGTGAACGAACTTGAAAATGCACACTCACACACAATTCATACTTTTATTCCGTAAATAAATAAACAAAATCAACAGGTAATAAAATAATATCACAAAGTCGGTCAGTAAGTATTCATTCAGATGTGTGTTTGACATAATAAATAATTTCAATAAAGATTAACACAACAACTTTTGTTTTAATTAAATATTTAGACTATTTCTTACGATTTTATTTAATGATTTGTGACCTTAGAAGAACAAAAAAAAACGCGAGAGAGAAAAAGATAACGGAAATCAATTAAAAAACGGATAACAATGCGAGGAGATTGCAAAGTCCATACCGATTAAGAAAAACAATTTTATAAAAGAGTTTAGCTAGAAACGAAACGACTGTTTTATTTCTATAATACACAGATATTATTTAATTTGCTTAAAAAAAAATATATTTAGTTATTTATTTATTTTTTTTGCTTTTTATTTAATCATCCGCAATTAGTAATTGTAGTTTTGTCTGAAAATTCTCTAACAAAAGTTGAGCAGTTGAGCATTCTTTGCATGCTTTCGCATATAATAACGAGCTCTTCGTATATTTTATTTTTGTTTATCATCACCATATATATGCATCAAGGAAACATCGTATTACTTAAGCATCCAAGGTTAAGAGGAAATAATACCTCCAACAAAACGCTAGACAATCTGTCTTGATTTTCTCCATTTCAGTTCAGTTTCAATTTGACAGACTACAACTGTTACATGGTCTCATAAATCTAAGGTTTAAATAAAATTGTGGCAAATACAATAACAACAACAAAAACAAGAAATAATTAATTTATTTGTATGGAAATAAATAATAATTGCATATACATATATACACAATAAGCACTTGCAACATGCATATGTATATATATACGTATATATATATATATCCATATATATATCGAGCAATTAAACCACTAAACATTTGTTTTGTTTTTGTGAATACGTTCGAAAAAATCTTTTTTACAAAGCTTACAAAACAATGCATTTACAGTTTCAATGGCAAAACTAATTGTAAGATTTCCTGTAGCATTATGTAAATCAAATCACAACAAACTGAACACATATATATATATACACTGTAAATAATTTACTATGATTTCCTAGAATCTTTTTTTTGTTTCTTTTTTCAAAATCTAAGAGAAAATTTAATTGAAACATTTGCATATATAAGATCAATTATGATAGCTACCCGTTATAATTTTGCTAAATTAAGAGAACATTTTTATTTATTTGTGTCGCCTAATAAAAGCGTTCATTAATCTCCTTATCCCGGTCTTCAGAGTTCATAAGTCGATTTATGTGCCTATTCAATATATTCAATTCGCATGAATTGAACTACAAAACTAAAAACCGGATATTTCTAGTAGATTTCCAAAGATCATATTTCAAAATGTACTAAATTGCCCTAACAAAGAACCCAATAATATTCTTTTTTATTTCCAAGTTTTACAATTAAAACAAAAAGTAAAAAAAACATTTTTGTCTAACAAGGCTGTTTGTTAAATACCCTACACCATTTTGGTTAATGAAATTCTTTTTTTACTTTCATGATAAAATAACGAAAACTATATTTTTTCATGTGAGAAGGTATGTTTTCTATGGGAGGTTTTATAGGGAAAGAGAGCGAAAGCGTGAACTGACATGATGCAAATTTAGAAAACTTAAATTTTGTTGTTAAATATCTTGTTATTCCTTAAATATTTGTGCCATACATTGCTAAAAATTAGAGTTTATTTTCATGTAAGGACGTACATATCATGCGTATCTCTTGAAATTGTGGAGTGAGGTCTAAAAAATGGACCTACATGGCCCAAATTAAATAAATTGAGTAGTTTCTGCCCGATCTGTATGTACTTTTCGATTAAATCATGAAGTCCATGTCCTATCTAACTTCAAAGTTTCAAGTGTAATCAAGTAATGAATGGAAACATATTTTTTAATTTTTCATTTAATTTTGTAATTGCAACATCATTATGTATTCAATTATAAGTATTTGCATTTCAATATTTATCTCTCTATTATAGATATGAAAGCACCTGTCTGTCTAGATCTGAAATCCTGCGATAAAAAATTGATTGTAGTAGTAGCATTATATGTTACAAGAATTTCAGTTACCCTCAAATGATGCAAAGATTATAACTCGATTCATTCTGCATATTTCTATCAACATTGATACATACATACATCTACTAACTTGGTAACACCTACAAAGATACAGGTATAATGTCACTGTATACTGTCACTGTTTTATATATTTTCCAATACTCCAAACCACGCGTTAAAACGTAATGATGATTATATTGTAAATAAAAATTTCCATTTTGTATAAATTTGCATAAGAAATACTAAGATTTTAATTATCAAATAACTGACTGTGTAATATATCTTGTTCTTCTTGTTTGTGATTCCACTTGTAACACTCAGAAATACGCTTCCGAAGTCTTAAAAAGTAGTTGCAAACTGAAATTTTGAAATGACTTTAGCTTTTATATATCGATCTAGTTCTTGTTTCAATTGCTTCAGTTGTGTAGGATGAAGTTTAAAAGTGACCGACACACTTGAGACAATCTGAAGTAACTTTAAGAAGAAATCGGAAAATTTCTTCAATTATTAACTATATATATAATGAATCTCGTTTAGAAATTCGACAGAGACATTTTCAAAAATCATAACAACATTCTCTGTGGTGTATATAAAAAAATTCCCAATCGATTTTTCGATGTCAAGTTATCGAAAAACTCAACGATATTAAAGGATGTCCAAGATTCGCTTTAAAACCTTTTCACTTTTTCTTTTTATTTAATTATGATTTTTTTGTACCAGTAAATACCTTAGATGTGGGGAATTTTTATTAGATAGATATTCAGAAAATAAATCTGCATAGATTGCTACCATATTCAAGTTTATACTTTGTGATCATCCAGTATACACAGTAAAGAATTATTAGAGATACCAAGTTATATATAAAAAAAAAGTTACTCCAAACTGGTGCCATAGAATTCTTGATAATAATTTGAAATATTCAAAATATTCAAAATTAATCATCTAATGATCTCAATTGCAATCTGTTCATGAATTGCCGGCCAATCCGAAATAACCGCAAGCATTTTGACTGTAGCCTTATAAAGACGATGTTGACCTCTCTACATAGAAAGACAAAATGATTATTTAAATTCCAAAAATATAAATAAACCACATCAATCGGTAAGTGCCGAGACTAATACAGATTTTAGAAACCGCTAATTTTTTAAGCGACAGCTATCGTTTTGTATTTGCACTTGTTTTAGTGCAAAGCTACAAAAATAGTACACTCTCATCCTGAAGATAGGAAGCTAGATTAGCTCTAAGGTTAAATGACAAAGGATTAAGATCGATAATTCCCGGGATTAGCATATATAAAAAGCTTATCAACATTTCATGTAAATTTGATAATTTGTTTTAGTTACGTCTGTTTCACGTTATAATAAATAGAAATTTTGGGTAATGATTAAACATCGCTGTTTTATAAACAAAAAAATACAATTCAAAGTCGACATTATCTTCAAAAGTCTTATGGCAACTGTCGTCTTCCATCAAAAACATGTTTTTTTTTGCGGTAATTTTTTGATTCAGAACGTAATGGATCATAGCCTAACCAGATGGACGAGCAAAGAGATTCAACTATTTATGGTACTTTATTGAGTCTTTAATGTCTCTTTCTATACTTTATCCGACATCCGTCGGAAAAGATTCACTTTCAAACGGTATTGATGAAATATGTCTTTACTAACAATTTTAATGATGGAGTGTAATACTAGTTTTATGAACTGAATACTTTTAATAAATAGATTTTAGCGAAATGTAAATCATATTTCCGGACAAAGTGCACTCAACTTTCAGAGAGAAATTCTCAGTTAATTATTAATTTAAAATAATTCCGCATTAATCTCAATTTTTCTTATGCAATCTCTTACTGATTTAACGAGCTCAATATTTTTACTCAATGGATTTTAGAGAAATGTAAAGCATATTTCCGGACAAATGGCATTTTTAAAATAAAATGATTTATTGTCAAGAAGTACATGTAACATAAGTATCGAATGAAAACGAAGTAATCTCTATTCTATTCTAAACAAAATTTTTATTTTTAATATCATAAATTAATTTTATATACGGGATATACGAACCAAATGTCAATGTGATTGAGCACAAGCCTAGTATTTTTCTAAGCACTTCAATCACTTTACATACACAACAAATTATGCTCAATTTTGTTCCTTAGTGTAATTTTCTATATAGAATTCAAAAAGAAACACTCATTTATTTAATGTATGCCAAGTTTTTTATTTACTTGTATCTTAATTCTTGTTCTCTTTGTATTTGCAATTTGAAAAACGAAAAAAAAAAAAACATCAAATGTAAGCTCAAACCTGCACTTGAGAACGAATATAAGATATAATGCGAGTTAACACAATCTCATCAAGTTTTTTCTATATCTTTAATTAAAACGTAATTTGTCTAAATTTACAAAAAAAAAAAAATCTTTTGGATTGAAAATAAAAAATTTACTTCATTTCAAAATTTATTACCCCTAAAACTAATCCGTTTATTTTCAAATATTTTTTAAGATTTTTCTAAAAACAAAACGTAATTTTTTTTTTTATTCTAAATAATTAAAATTAAGAATTTTCTTCTAATTAATAGCAATTAATAAAAAATTATATTTTTAAATAATTAATATATAATTTTTACATTTCTACGGCTGATCAATTTGAACGTGTGACGTTTAATTTTATTAGATAACATTTGATTACAACTGTATATACATAAATTATTGTATATTTACATAAATACGTGCACACACACATGTCTTACTCCGACTGACTGTGTGTGTGTATGTGTCTGATCAAGCAATAAATGCAAAAACTTGCGTGTAGGTGTTTTATAAATCTAGAAAATAATTTTTAAGGTATGTCAAGGTTAAATGAAAAAATTCCTAAAAATATTCAGTTATATGTTAATTAATTAACTCATAGTCAATATTATTCGGGAATATGTTCGATAGATTTCTTCGCTTGCAATACTTTTTCTATTTCAAATGTAAAAAAGAAATAAATAACTACGCGAAAATGTATTAAATCTAAGCCAGCCTAACACACATAATCAAAAAAGATGTTTGGCTTTTAGGTAAACTTTTCGAAACTTTGTTTTTAGAAACACTCACGTAAGCAAGTACATCAATTCCGCCTTTAAGATTAAGCCATATGTTGCAGCGACCCCTCAAAATAGTACATTTAGTAATGTCCAGATTATCAAAATTAAAAAAAAAATGTGTGCAGAAAATTCAATTAAAACTTAATGGATACATTTTTGATTCAATACCGATTCAAAAGATACCGATCGATTTAAAACAGTTGTAGATAAAAGCTAAACATCTTGCCTTAAATTCATACAACAAAGTCAAATCTTTACTAGTCATAAATTACAGTTCAGAATTATTTTAATATATTCCATACACGAACGACCCTGATAATTCTGCTAAAATTCCGATTAATCATACATACATTGCACGAGGAACAAACAAATTTCGCCACAAGGTCAACACGATTTTTGTATCGTTGTTAAGAAAAGACAAAATTTCGCAAGATGTTTAAGTTCATATCAGATCCATATATATAAGTAAAGAATGCATATCCAATTATTAGGTGCAAATCAAAACAATATAATATTTTTTTCATAAATTATTATTCTGCATGACACATATTTCTGATTGTTTGTCCATCTATCTATTAGAATGTAATACTAAAATTGATTTCTAGGTTTAAAACTTTACCTATTGTCTCAACTTTTTTCTTAACGCGAAGTAGCAAATCGTATCGGAAATAGATTTAAAATATGCACGAGATGCATGATACACGAGCAATATGTCGTCTGAGTGAGTCTTTGGTCTCAAATATTGCACATAAATTGATTATTGATATCGATAATTCGGACCAAACTTATATAGATAGTCATGCATAATTTTGCTTACTAACTTATTTGAAATATTGTAATAACTGTGTTCACGCAGCTATATATTGTTATTATTACTACTAATTTCATTTTATAAATGTTTAACATAATTTGACATCAAAACTGTATTTAAAGTAGAACACAATCGAAAAATGTTTTTCTCTTTCTATTTGATCGGGTAAAATTCGTAATCGAAATTTGCCCACAACTAACAAAAATTAATAATTTTTTTCTTTTTCTTCGAGCCTGAAGCTTCTTCTAGAGCTTTAAAGTTGATCTTTATATATTGTTTATTTTAACCTCAAACCTCTATATAGGTACGACGCCTATCCTTGTTATTGATTTATGTAATTATATTACATAGGATTTTGATGCGAAATCCTACATAAATGGCATACTGTCGTCCTTCCGATAAGAAGCTAGATTAGCTCTAAGAGGAAAGTCGAGCGATTCGGGAACTATCAAAATTTCTTATCAGTCCAAACATGTGTTTACGAGTTACGGTAGTAATAGTGAGAATACTTTTCTTATTTTCCAGCGAATTTTGTGAGGAGATTAAACAAATAGATAGGCTATTGCACTTTAATAAAAAAGAAAATTCTGTTGACTTGAAAAACGTTATAGCATTTATTCTCCATCGAAAACAACAAATTGATTTAAAACAAGACCGATGATACTGCACGCAATGGCCACTTAAAGGAAAAAACATTAAAAAAAATGCAGGAAATTATCCTCGATAAACGAAATGTGAATTTATATTAAAAGCCAATTCATTCATTATTTTATATGAAAATTTGAGAAAACTGTATTCCAACGGCTACCACGTTGAGTCACAGTGAAAGCATGCACCATGTCCCAAGTCGATAGCGACAATGGCAAAATTGAATAAATTGATCTACGAGTTTATGCCGTATTTTCCAATTGTGTGACCTCCAGCGACTATTATCTGTTTGCAGATCTCCAAAGTTTGCTATAGGGAAAAGATTTAAATACATTTTTTTTTCTTTATATGATTAATCAATCGGAAGACGAACCCCTATAAACGCGGTGATGGTAGGGGTCAGGAAATGAAAAATGCGGAAAGAGGAAAAGGATATAATCGCAAATCTGAGAGATGGTACGTCCGATGAATAAGTATTGTGTCTTTAATAACTGATCATTCACCATAGCTATGACCACGCGATAAAAATAATTGAAGTGTGGTATATAGGGCTAGGAGTTAGAACCGAGTATGGCGACTTGATAGTCGCGCTAAACCACACCGTGGCCATGATAATCGAATAAAATATCGAAATATTGACGAGGTGTTTAATATATCGTATCAGTCTTAAAGAAGACTGTGTTGATAAGTAAAGACGAATTTAAAAAAAAAGATAGTTTTTTTATTTAGAGAAATACTGATTGATGTATTACTTTTCGCTTTGAAAATTTTTTCAGCTTCCTCTAGTCCTTGTTTCGATATTCAAATGCAGAAACTTCGCGAATTCGTCAAGTTCGTTAATAGCAATACTCAATTATGTTCTTCACTTCATCTAGAAACCAGGCATTTAGGGAATTTAGTGATAGTTCTTTTTTTTTTTTTTTTTGTTTAAATCGCACTGAGTGTTGCTGAGTCGCATTAAAAGTACACTTAATCTTCGGTCCTTATGATTTTTGCGAAGTAAGAATTTAAAAAAAAACTTATAAACGCGCACTTAAAAAACTTCTTAAGCGAAAGTCAAATGGTCCTCATGTTTTTACGAAGTAAGAATTTAAAAAAAAAAAACTTAAAAACGCGCACTTAAAAAACTTCTTTACATATAAAATTATTGACGTAATTATATATTACAATAGCTTTTAAATAACAACAATGCTCTTATCATTTACGCAAATTTTTTATCTTTTTTCCCCTAATACGTATATCATATATTATATCATCTTCATTATTAGATAACATTTAATGCGACCGTGATTTGCTGGCCTTTAGATCAAGGCCAAGGTGTCAAGTAAGAAGATTGATTAATTATTTTAGAATTCAATGTTCTGAAAATCACCTTAAGAACCCAATCACATAGGTAAGTATACATTAATATTACATACAGATATTATAGTGAAACATTGTCGTGTTACATTTGCTTTAATATTTGCGGACATGCGTTTTGTACAGAAATAAAAACACAATGAAATGTTTGATTATAAATAATTCTTAACATTATCTACTCTGACATTTACAACATATCATACCTTTTGTATAATTTATTAATTTTATTATTTTCATATATTTTCTTTTTTTGCGCAGTTATTGCACGTTTAAGAAATAGAAATAGGTTGCCAACCGAAATGATTATGTCCCAAACAAGAACACAACTCATGTAAACATTTTGTATTATTATGCATAAATGACGTCGTCTAAGACTTATCTTCATAATAAAGTTAATAATTTTTTTTTTTTTTTACCTTAAAAAGGAAAACATATAAACTTCTACTTACCACCGTTGCTGTGCCCACTGAACCATCATTTTGAGTAATTGCAGCGATTGTCATTTTACTATAATCACTATATAATCTTATTAATATTAAAGGCAAAATTGTTTTTCTTTTTTTAATTATATACAAAGTTATTATGCATTAACAGATTTTAGGTACTTTAATAGCAAGCGTTTAATTCTTGTGTGTTAATGCTTTTAATAACAAACATTAAATAAACGAAAACGTTCTTTTAACATTTAAACATTTCAAAAACGAAAAACTTTTTTTTATATAAATATATATATATATACATATATATTTTTTTATATTTTTTTCCATAAAATATTTCCCCTTCGTAATTATAGTCAACCAGTAATAGAGAGTTAACTTGTATCTCAATCGCGTTTATAACTCAAAACAATTGAGCTAAAAGTTTAGTCAAACTGCTTGACTAGCAGCAAGTTGTGGAACTTATTTGTCATTATTGTTAATATTGAAATTCACGTTTGTAGCTTTTTAACAATTAACCATAAGAGGAACGCTACTATCCTGCTTGCAAAAAAAAAAAAATAAGAAACAAAAGAGATTCAGTAAACTGTGTATCCAATATGGTCCGGCTATCTGTCTGTTTGTTTAGTTCAAGTCTGAAATTTCTCACATTCCTTCATTATGGAAAAAAAAAGTGAAAACCAAAATTTAAATATTTTTATTATTCCTCTAGCCTATGATGTGTATGTAAAATGAAAAAACGAAACGTTTCTAAAAGCATGTTGGTTTAGTGACATTCTGTAGAGATATACTTTCAATTCCTATTCATTTACTCACAAATTTTTTGGACTCCTTTTGATCTATATCAATAACGGTGAAAATGGAATAAAAAAAATAATATTATGTCCGTCTATCCATCGGTACGTCTGTCCATCTGTCCATCTGTCCGTCTATCCATCTGCTCACCTGTACGTCTGTCCATCTGTTCATCTGTCCGCTTGTCCATCTCTCCGCTTGTCCATGTTTCCATCTGTCCGTTTGCTTGCGTGTCCATCTGTCCGTCTGTTCATCTTTCGGTCTGTCCATCTGTCCGTCTGTCCGTCTATCCATCTGTCCGTCTGTCCATCTGTCTGTTTGTCCATCTATCCCTCGGTCCATTTATGTAAACCGATTCACAAATATGTGCGTAAAGTCTCCTTAACTTTCTCAATCTTGATGAGAGCAGGAACTTAAAGAGCAAATAACAAACTTATTACTAAATTGGCATAGAATCTCAATACGATCAAAAATGTACATATTTTAGAGAGGAGAGAGAGAGGCAGAGAGAGAGAAAGAGAGAGAGAGAGACTTTTTTCGGGCCTTGATCGATATAAAAGAAGATATAACGCTCTCTTCCTGTGTTAAATATAACAAAAGTAAAAATCACTTTCGGTTTTTAACGAATTTTACGGATCAATCAACTTCTGCTTTTTATGCACACCACCAATTCCATATGGCACCCGTTAGATTCGCTAAAAATTAGTGCCGAACAGAGCGTAACCTATGTACACCGTATTCATGAATAACGCGAATAATGGGAACGATTTTTAATCGTTTCTATCCCAAAATTTATTTAACTTCCACTTTATCGCTTATCATTTTATGTTATTCGATTATATATTATAATGCATTTTAATACTTTAAAAATTATTTGAAATTTTTATTACTTATTTCACATTTATTTTTTAAAAATATTTTATGTTTTTTTTTAGTTTTTTTCTTCACTATACGACACATATTGTTTTAATTGATTTTATTATGTTTAGCTATATCTCAGCCACACACATACTTTCCTCGTAAATTATATTTTATTAACATCAGGAACTCAGAAGGAATTTTTTATCAATTCTTTACTAAGTTGAAAGTATAAAAAGAAAATCTATATCATTTTTATACACTAATGCGGTTTAATTCTGTTTAGAGTTTTCCATTACATTTTCGTTTCTAAATCACGTTATTAGAGAAGTGCTGTGAGAAACTAAAAATCTTATCTTATTTTGTCTTTGAATAAAATTATTTTATATACTCTATAAAATCCGCTTGAGATATCCATATATAGCATAATAAAGTAGTAATTTCTTTGTGAAATCTATTTCTTATAGAAGAATTTCTTATAGAAACAATCTTGTTCTAAAAGTTACTAAAAAGAGAGTTTTGCATTTCGTAACGAATTTTTTTAAAAGTAACAATACTTGAAACTTTAATGGTCTAAAATTTGTAATTAACATGCAAACGAAAGTAATCAGAAAAGGTGAGATGCGTTGAAATAAAATGAAATGATCATCTAATTATAATATGAATTGTCGTCACTTTGAAGCTGATCATGGGTACTCTCGTCACATCATGAAGGGTTTACGAAAAACTGAAAAAACTCTTTGTTAATTTTATTCGTCTCAATAAATCGTATAATATTTTCTATATATATATATACATATATATATACATATATATACATACATATATATATATATATATATATACAGATTTGTAAGTTAGTTCAGATAACTTCATCTTTTTGCGTGTTCCACGTGTTTGCCGAAGGTGGATTTTACGTCAATTTATATACAAATTTTATTCGCGCAATTAAACTGAGAACATTTGCACCAGCTTTCTGCGTTATATCTTAATTTTTAGAGCTTAGAGAATTTAAAAATAAATTTATTGATGTTCGCTTGAGGCGACATTGAAAAGTTTGGAAAATCACATATCAACAATAATTGGTAGGTGTCTTCATATTTTAGTGACTCAAAAAGACTCCTTCTTTTTCTTTTGAAAATTACCAAACGAGCTTTTATTTTGCAGTTTTTGTTGATATGAGAATATGAGAAATAAATTCATTACCTGAAATAAACTTCTTTGATGAAATTTAGAACTCTTCCGAAAACTCTATCTACTACACACTAAGAACATTTCAAAGCCGTTTAATAGGTATGAAGTTGAAGGCGATTTGAAATCTTTCAATGATTCTGCCAAGCAATTGATAGTTTGCGAAGGACTTCATCTATCGGAATATACTTTTCCTGGGCCCTTTCCGTGTCATTTCCATGGCAATATGTAGAGTATAAATTACGCAGTTACGTCTTCGACAGATTTAGAAAAAGAGGAAGAGTCGAGCAACACTTGGTCGAAGAAAGAGAATGAGGAGAAATATTAGAAAAACTAGCGGCAGTTTTGTAATCTTAAGCATGCATGCTCTAATGGAAAGGAATAATAGAAAATTTTTTGTAATAAAAGAACAGATGTACAATTTGTGCCAAAACTGCACAAATGTTTTTGACGAAACAAGATTTTTTGAACAGGGCCCACAAGATAACTCCACGAATTTTCATTTTGCCATTGAAATTTTTTCGCGAATTCTTTTTAAAATAACATTCTCCAGGGAATGAGGTAAGATCATTTTGATAAGTTAATCGAAACATTCTAAATGTAATTGTAAAATCTTACAGTACACTTTTATTATATTTTACGTCATCGTAAAGATATTGTGAAACGAAGAAGATTAAGAACTTCTGTGTTTTAAGGAAAGACACTTGATTTTCTATCAAAGTTTTTCAATTTTTACACACTATTATAGAGAAGAGTCATCTTAAAAATATCTGATATTCTCTTATCGGACACATATCGATCAATGATTATGTGCTATAAGAAAATATTCATTAAACATTTTAATAAGTTGTGTACATAGGTGTTGACAGCGATATTGAACTGATTAGCTCTCAATCGATAGTTCGTTCAGTAAGCATATGTTATGGAAAATTTTACGTTTTCGAAAATTAAATAATGATAAACTAACTAACTATCAATTGAGGCCGTTTTTCTAAACGCTTTTTGATTAAGTTGCAGTGATTTTATCACTTCATTAATACCATAAGACTACATAAAAGCATAGACCTTACGAAATGTACGTACTTTTGATCAATTAAAGTTTCTCAGATAAATAGATATATGATGAGTATTTGAACACCTGCTTCTTTACAAATAGATTTACGTAGACATTCCGTGGACAATCTCACACACGTAAGAAAATCAAGCATTAAAGCTGTGAGCTAAAAAAAATTATAAAAAAGAAATATATTTTGCTTAAGTATCGAAATTAATTAAAACCATTTATAGTTTTTCATTTTGATTATATAAATATAAATATTTTAATCTAACTCTAGCAGGAATTCAATATTCAACCTACACTGGACTTAAACAAATTTTGTTTTGCTAACGATTAACAATTCAAGGATCCCTCCAGAATATTATACAAGAGTATATATTATTATCTAGTAATAACTAAACAATTTATTTATTTATTTATTCACTCTCACTTGAATTTTTTTCGTCGTATCATAAACAATTTTTTTATTATCTTTGAATTGTTCGTAACAGTTTACACAAGCATGTCAGCACCTATATTGCGTGTATTATGTATATTGTGTAATCTTATCTTAATTAATACGCAAAGTAGAAAAACACATCTTCCCAACCTCCTAAGGTTGAAGAAAAGTTCTGACGTTTTTATTTATATAAAAAAATTTTTATTTTTATAAAATCGACTTTTATTCGTTCTTAGAAGTGTATAATAGTTGCCAAGTTTAAATTCTTTGCGTGATGATTTTGAGGCTTCTAATCACCTCATTGTATTTTCCACAGACCATGGAGCTTTCTCTCCCTTAAATCTTTGGGTCTCAAGTACTTTTCTCACGTTATTTACGCAAATTATTTCTATTTCTATTTACTTCTTTTTCTGCACGAAAACTTCATTAAAGATTCTACTTCATTACATTCCCATTTTTATTTATTTTTTTAAATTTTGTTTTGCCAAATTTAAAGCTAATATCTTCATTTACGCGGGCAGGAGAATGTTTGCCACAGACGGACAGATGGACATGTTTACATCGATTTTTACTTTGATGCATATATACACTTTATGATGTATATATACACTTTATGCGATCTCTGAAGATTCTATTTGGGCGTTACAAATAAAATGACAAAATCAATAACTCCCCATTACTCATTGATAGGTATAAGAGCAAAAGCATAACGCTACACATAAAACGTGTATCATCTAGGTGAAATTGTAGCAGCAGTGAGAAAAGAAAATTTTATGTTCTTTCAATAGTCAATAATTTTTTTTTTTTTAATTTTTTCTTTTTTCCCATTGTGTCTATAAACGCTTTATGGGTCGCAATGAACCACATAATGATTTGAATATAATGTTTGTAATATAATTTGACGATATTATAATTATATTCACACATACACGATTTTCTCTTAGAATTTTTACAACATCTTTCGATCAGCATAAGAAAAGTTCTTGATAGTACTTTTTATCACTCCTAACGATTTAGCAATAATTTCAAAAAGTCATTTACACCGCAAGAATGCGTCAATGAATTAAGTGCTTTACAATTACTTTCGCTTTTTTTTTTCTTTCCATAAAGTCTATAAGCGCATACACACACATACACCTACGATTACAAAAGTTTCTCATTTCATAGTAGTCGCACCCTGAGAATTTGTGCATGCATGCATGCACACAGTCATATGTCTAAATAATGATCATGCGTAAGGTGTTGTGTCCGACTAAAATGTATCACAAATTTTTGCAAATTGCCGACGTACATAAATTTCGCATTTGTAATGAGCTTTTAAATGAATCTCTTGAATTTATACGCCGTCATAATGGGTAATATAATCTCTGTGTATATATGAGAACAACAACAATAACAACATTAAAAAACACAATGAGGGAAAGTACAATCATTCAATTAAGTTGTTAAACAAATTTTGATTGTGTAAATATTAGATCAGCTTAATATAAAGTGAGCAAACGAGTTACAATATAGTCTCGCATCAAATTATACACACACGTACCCATGTAATATAATATATATTAAGTCCACAAATAAATTCAAGAAGGAAGAGCGAGATAAAAGGAAAATTTATTTAAATGATTTTAAAGAAAATAGAAGTAAAATGAAATAAAATATAAACTAAAATGAAATATAAAAAAAATATCAGTAAAAAAAGAAGCTTTTGTTCCGAGTGCATATCTGTTCCCATACATATATCTGTTAAACTGATATTAATAGGACAGCCCAGGGCCATTTTTATTGATGCATTCCAATCGATCATTGCAATCGATATCTGTTATGGATACAGCAGTCAACAAATCCAAGGATTAAGTGTGAAAATTTTTTTTATTTTTTTAAGGAATATTAAGTGAGCAAACAAGACCACCATTGTCTCATTCAAGAATTATACAAACAATCTAGTTTCCCCAATCTTTCCTTGGCTTTTTTATGATCTATCAAGAAATTCCAAGATTTCTTTCACTAAAAAAAATCTCTTTCTTTGGATTAATCTTTTCAGACCTTAAATAAATAATAGTCAATACAACCTAGATCTGGAGTGTACAGCAGTGCTTGGGGCAGTAATTCGAACTTCAGTTCATACAATTTTGTAATTGTGATCTTCGATTTACGACACAGGACATTTGCTGTACTATGCAGAAACTTGATAGCCATTTGAAGCACAGCTTTCTGAAATTTTCACGTGAAAAAGTGAACAAACTCTACCCTTCGCTATGTTTACGATATCAACTATCTCGTGCAGCTTAACTTTCCGAATATTTGATGCTTCCCTTGCTGTTTTCGATGGACATATATTAACACAACACTTTTCAAACCAATGCTGAATTTCAAGGAATTTTTTTCCAACAAACAAACACATACGAAACCCGAATTTTTCCAAGTTTTGAAAATAATGAAGGGCACCGTTTGAAAATTGGCGCTGGAACAGATGTGTCTCTCTATCTCTTTTATATTAAAATATCAAGCTTTTTATCATTATTTTTATCAACATATACGACTTAAAGAGTAACATGTATACCAAGATGGAGTTTTTGGGATCATAAGTCTCCTGCAACAAATGAATGGAATGCAATAAATAGTTTAAAGAATGGGCAGCTACCAGAAAGGGCAAATAGTCGGACGAAAGGAAAGAAAGTTAAGATAGAAGCTTTAATAAGACAGACACTCTTTGATAGTCATTTCTACGTAATACAAATAACAAAGTTCGTTTATCCTCTTTACAGCCGTCGGCGCAGATATATAGATGTAAAAACAAATTTAAATAGAATTAAATAAAGAAAAACTTTATATATATATCTATAAATGAATTAAGAAATAAAAATTCGTTCATTGAATTTGAAATTATTTGACATCGTTTACGATTACTATACTAATTGCCTTGTTTGTCGTTTACTTCCGCCTTTATTCATATAAGTAATTTTATTATATTTTTAAAATTTCTGATTTATTTATTTATTTATTTACCTTGTCGATATGTTTATTTATATATACAATATAATGCGTTGTCCTTTAGATTTATGTGACGATAATTACAAAACTTCTCCGCATATATAAATCGTAGTCGTATTTACATGCGAACTTGTTAAATGTTGAATGATTAACAAAAATTCATTGAAACGTATTGCAAATAACGGCGAAAACTATTTAATTTTTAATGGTTTTTTCTCTAAAAAATAGTTGATTCATCAAATGCTACGCTGTTCGAAAGTTCTTTGAGATTTTAAACTGGGTTTTCATACAAGACGTCTTGCAATTCACTGTCTTCGAACTTTTTCGATTCTCCAGGCCTTTTTTTGTCATCAGACATCAAAATCGTTACTTTGAAACCATTGATATCAAAAACGACAATTGTGATATAATCGAGCAGCATCGCCATTCGCTTCTAAAAGTTTTTAATGGACTTCGCCAGTAGACTTCTTCAAATCAAACAACAAAAGAGTAGTGAACGACGATTATATTAATAATATATATATATATATATATAGCGACAGGTGTACAAAATTCGAGTCCAATTGAATATTATTTCCTTTCACGTTCTTCTTGCAAATATTTGATTGATTTAAATCAATTGTTTCTAAGCTAATTAACGCATGTCACTCTTGTCTGTCAGCTTCTCTTTACGTCTGTAGACTTGTTATGTTGAATTTGGTTGTTAAAATTTGTAGATTTATTACGTATTTGTGTTCATAATTTATGTGTATGTGTACCTCTATGTTAAACACATGTAAATATTTTGCAATTATTTTTTCCAGCATGAAGAAAAAGAGAAAAATCACCCTATAAAAAGTCATTGACTACGTGGAAAACCGGTAATCTCTTACGTACGTATAAATCTAAATGAATGTTCAGTCATCTAAATTAACTTTATGATCCGAATTGAAATGTTTTATACCGAACTGCACCTTAGACGTGCACATATATGTTGTACGAGCTTAATATTTTTTTTTTATTTTTTAATCTTTTTTTTTACTTCTCTTTGGCGTCAAGCATACATTGTAAAGGAAAAATTCTTGTTTTTACACATACTTGCTAAAGAAAAAAAATGAAATTTCTTTTAAGTATTGATTTTATATATTAGCTATGGATTTAGGTAATTGAAAGAAAGCGAAGCTTTTAATAAAATCATTATCAATCAAATCTCTTTTATTATTTTTTAATGTAAAGCTCATCTAAAAATTATCATAAGTTTTTCTTCTTCTTTTTTCTTTCGTCTTCACAAAGCTATTAATATTACCTTTCGTTAAGAACAATAAAAAATTTATTCATTATTTTCATATTTACGCATCATCCTTTAATCCTATAGATAATACATCAATCCCTCCCTTTACACGTTACTTATTCTCGTCAGGTTTTATTTCTACTTAATCTTTATTCATTATTTTTGTCGCACTTACGCGACACGTACTAATGTCATACGTCAAAAAAAAAGTATTTGTTCCTCTTCATTATTTTTTTTTTCTAATTCTTGGGATGCGACATAATTGGACATAATTGAATTGATTGAAATTTGTCTGTCCATGTATTTGGAGTTCAACATACAGAAGGCAATATTTTAGATTTTTCAACGAAATTTCTCACATTAACGTAATCGAGAACCTGTCGGAAATAGATTAGATCGAACCATTTTTATTACTATTCTCTTCATATAATTCTTTATATATTGCAAAAATTATTATATAACCAAAATTTTCAGTTTTCAAAATTTCAATTAATATTTTGAATGCCCTTCCTTCTATATAAGAACTCCCCCAGAAAAACTGTGCTTTGACACGGAAAAAAGACATAAATTTTGAGATTATTTATCATGAAAATAAATGAAGACCTTTATTGGGTAAACTAGTTTTTAAAGGAGTTTAAGTGTAGGTCTTATCCAACTATAGTACTTCTACTTGTTTCTCATTTTAATTAAATTTTTAAAGAACCAATTTATGAATTTGTTTAATTTGCATAGTTTTACATATAAAAATTTTTGTGTAAAGCGTGGAGTAGGTGTATATTATATATAATACACATATATATGTAATTCTAGTTTTATGCAAAGCAAAAAAAAAAAAAAAGATTACTTAACTACGTACTATCTATGCTAATAAGCTACTGCCTCATTGGCACAATCATGAAATTCCTTCTGCAGAGCGCTTAACTTCGGAACCAATAATATCTATGAAATTTTTATTGGTTCTTTAATAAGTTCTCTCGCGATTAGTTTCATTCATTATTATTTTACCTGTTTCATTTATTATTATATTTATTTGTTTTTTTTTTTGTTTTTTATTTTATTTCGCTCTTAACATTAAACGATATTTATTATGGTGCATATTAAATGTCAATACTTACGCGCTACTACTAAATTTATTTCCTACTTCATTTCTTTGAAAAAATAAATATAATATAAAAAAATATTTTCTATTATTATATATCTCTTGGTTCAGAAAAAAAAAAAAACTATTTCCAACAGTACGATTGAACATTTGTTGAGAAGTTTATGTGCCTCAATTTGCTGGGAATTATTTTATAAATTTTTCTTGAAAGCTTACGTAAACGTAAATTACTAGTAATTGTAATGAACTTACTCATTATACAATCGTTTTAATCATAATCATCGCAGGTTAATGAATAATCCATGTATGTACATACATATGCATATGTACGCATTGAGTATGACATTAGACATTTTAAATCAATTTAATTGTTCTGTATTACACTGTTAGGTTACTAACTTCTCCTTTATAAGGTTTTACTTTATACAATATGGCAAATAAGCATATATATATATATATATATATATATATATATACATAAGGCACATATAAGGCGTATATTGGATATCCATCATATCTATAGAAAACTGTTTTCATTTTGCTCTTGGAGCGCAAAGGATTTTATAAAATGAATTCCGAGCCGATTTGACCATGTCCGTCATTCCTTCCGTCCTTTTATCCATCCGTCTAATTATCAATCTATCTACCTGTTTGACTTGTATTGAATTGTAACAAAATCCCATCAGTTGCGTATACGTTTTTCTTATTATTATTCTTAAATTTAAAATCTTAAATGAAAATAATACAACCGTCAAAAAGTCTTAAGACTTAATTGAAAAAGTTTTTTTTTTCTTTTGAAAAATTCTAACTTTTTATGAACAGTTATTAAAGGATTCTTTCCTCCTCCTCTGCTTTCATTTCATTCATCTCAATATCAAAATATTATAGCAAAGTTTCCAAAACTTAAAATTTCTAACCATAAACGGTGGTGTAGATGGACACACAATAACGAATGAATTTATTTAGGCTTCAGCTAGTATAGAGATACACTAGTAAATGTACATCCGCAAAGAAATGGAAAGGTAAAGAGCCCTATTGAAAGACGAATAAATGAATCAATAGACACGATAAAGAGCCAAAGCAAGTCAATATGATACGTATGTGGTTAATCAAAATGAAAAATATTTTATAGTATTGTATAGTTTTCCATAAAAGATCAACGTTCGCAAAAAAAAAAAAAAAAAAAAAATTTCTTAATTAAGGAAGAAATCAAGAAACCGTTTCTAAAATGTCAATGAAATTATTTAAATAAATAGCCTTCGTCTGTGTTAATTGCATTTTAAACAATTTTCCTGTCTGAATAAAAAAAAATATTTTCAAAATATTTTTTTCTGTAACATATGTTATTAATGTAGGTGGTATGTGTATAATCAACCACTTATGAATGCATAAATTTTCAACATTAACTTAACATTCTACACTAAATTCATTACGAAGTTGTTATTTGCCTATATTTATTTTTTTTTTTTTTTGCCACCATTTGAACTAATTCCTAATTTTGCTACTTTTATCATCTCATTAAATACGTACATACAAACATCATATGTTATAATAAGTTAAAATAATAAAGAAGACGACAAATTGACAAATAAGTATCGTAACAACAAGTGCGGATTTTCACACATTGAGAATCACAGTCAGAGATCATCATTACGGACATCATTCGCAGGCAAGCAGGAGTGAGAAAAATGAAAATACAAATGAATAATTCTCAATGAACTGTACGATGATAAATATAAAATTACGCTGTGTACTGTTATATACATTGAAGAGCAAAAGTATTGCATAATATTTAATGTATATTTGATTTAATATTTGTCTCAATAACGCGATGCGTTTTAATAGATTGTTAAAAACGCTTATCAAGAATTGCATAAAATATTTTTTGCAATTTATTTAATTCATACTTAAGGTTAAGGTAACTAAAGTCTTCTCGATGTATAAGTAAATTCTAATATAAAATAATTATAATTATTTGTATTATTAATTAATAATAATACTAATATTTATAATTATAATTTTAACTATTTTTGTTATTAATAATTATAATTATTTTTAATATTAATCAATAGTAATAATAATATTAATAATACAAATAATTATAATTTTTAAAATTTCTTTTAAAAACCATGCGCCATATAGAATTGAAATTCACTTGAACGGATCGATTCAAGAAATCAAGAGATTCACACACAAACGCACATAGATCGTAAAATCGCTTAGATTCGTTAGATCGGTTGATGTAGAAAAAATCTGAGCTTAGCTCAATTTCTTTTGTCCGCCTCAACTTTTGTTTGAAACTTCTTTAATATTATCTACAACTCATAATTAGGACTAAGTAGGTCTTTTCCGTCGTCTTCTTCTTCTTCTTTTTCTTTTTGTTTTACTTTCAATACGAGGTGTGCTCATTCCACTGCATCATTTCTCCACGCAACTGCTCTTAAGCATTACTGCGCGTAATGTAAGGACAAACTTTGCCTAAAGTTAATAGTTTAGGTTGTCTTCTCAAGAATTACGTAGTTTTTTTTTATCGTGCGATTTGCTTTAAATCCATAAGTATCTTTGTGACAAACTTTGCCCGTCAAACATTCAAATTTTCTATCAAGAGAAACTAATAAAATTTTTGAGGCATAATTAGCGGCGTACAAGTATGATCTAATCTACATCCCTTTAGTTAGTTCGTTCATTTGTTTCAATTGTCTACAAACCTGAATGATTTAATTATGATTGAAACCAAATATCTATTCATACATTTTCAACATATGTGGTTTATTAAATCTAAAACGTATCTTATCATATCACTCAGTATCTAAGTATTTAGTTAGTTTACATCGATCACATTTCTACAGCATTGTCGTAGTACTAATTGAATAAATGCTGGATTAGAACTGAGATTTACTTATTTTTTTGTATTTTTTTTTTGTTTAACTCTTTAGTGACGTTAGCACTGATATTATTTATTTATTTATTTTTTATTGTTTTTATACTTTTTTATTTATCATCGAAAGCGAGACAATTTCATACATTTTTTCAAATTAAAGTTAAACGAGAGAGAGTAGAAATATATAGGGAAAAAAAGCGATATACAGAATATGCTAAACGTTTGAATGCGATTTTTTTTTTTTTTTTTTTTTCTAACACCAGGTCTGGTCTGATTGAGTTAACTACTAATGTCGTCTGTTGCCGCTGGCAGTGATAGCAAAATCAGTAAGCATGCAGCAGACAGGCAAGCTGGCAAACAAATAATCTGATCACTGACTGACTGACTGACTAACTGTATGGCTTGGTTAGTTCTGTATTTTTGTTTAAAACTCGTAACTCACAGAGTATGAGGATTTAGTCGTTAACGGGCGGCCAAAACGCACATAACTCACTTATATGCAGCGAAGTGAACCAGATATTTATTATATACGTATAAAAATAATAAAATATAACCGCAATTTACAACAACAAAAATCACCACAAAATAAAAGAAACAAAAAAAAATTAGTGTAACATACATAACAATCTTAGGTAAATGTAAGAAAAAAAACAAATCATATGTAAAGCAAAAATCTTGTAAAGTGAAATAATAATAAACTACATATGTTTTGTGGAATTTCTTAAGAATAAATATATTTCAAATATATTGTGTACGTACAAATAAATATATATATATATATATATAGCCTAAAACAAGTCAGCTATTAAGTGCAAATTTTAAAAACAATTAAAACTTAAAAGTAGTTATAAAAAAAAAAAAATAAACAAAAGAAATTTGACATATTACCTGAACAACCAAAAAGCGACAGTATTTTTATTTTTATATTTCTTTTTTTTTTTTATATAAAACCGGTTTTACAGTAAACAGCATTAAATACTGTAAGTTTGACATTAATTTAGTTTACTAGATTTTCCAAATTTTGTTTTGATTTTTTTTTTTTTTTTTCAAATCTTATGAAAGTTCGTTGAAATCATCTTCTACTGAATACCACAATTGTTCTTATTAAGTTTTGTTTTTTTTTCATTTTTGTTTTAATTTCAATATCAACGGAAACGGAAGCTTGCATTAAATACAGAATCTCTATAAATCATTAAAAAAAAAACAATTGCGCGTTCCATCTCCTCACAGCAGGTCGTCCGTCATATTGCAAATGATTATACGCAGTTAGACATAAAACTGTTATTAAGCCGGTTATATCATTTGTTTTAATTTATATTTGTTGTGATTTTTTGTTTGCTGCGTGCAGATTTATTCGCGTTTGAATAATAACAAATAACAACAAATATTTTTTGTATAAATTTTCCATATTTTCCATATTTTGATTTAGTAATAAATAAATAAATACCGTCTTCACATTCATCTTGCTTAAGCTTCATGTCGAAATCATTAGTTGTTCTTATTGATCTTAATCATACCAAAATAGATCGATCGAGATCATTTTTATATCGAGCTTCTAAACAAACCCTTTTTCCGCCAATAATTGCATGAAATTTGAAATCCTTATTTCTTATAGCTGGTAAGTTAGTAAGAATAATAAGAATAATATCTCTGGGCTTTACTTTGTTTGTTCTTTTTTATTTTCCTCACTTACCAGACACAAGTGTCGTGAGGTGTATCCTAACTCCACTCTACAGTATCACATCGTACTACACGATTTTTTTCGAAGTCTTTAAATATTTCCGTTCATTGTTTTCTTTTTTTGTCGTTTTTTCTATTCTTCTCGTCTTTTTATTATTTAAAATTATTTTTTTGGACAATTTTTCCCTCGAATTATATCACACGTTTTCTAAAAATTCTTGAAATTTCATATTTTGTTAACGATTTATATTGTGCGTTTGTGTACCCTGTGTACCCTGTGTACCCTGAGGCTGTGTAATGGATAATAATGTGTACTCTTTCGAGAAAATACGATTTTAATTAAACGTTTCTTTGTAATTTCGCCATTCAGCAGATAGACACCTCTTTACAGCTTAACTATATTAATATTATTTTTATTAATATTTATTTTCAATTGAAAAATGCTCTCATATATAAACACCACTGCTTTTTTCTCATTTTGTTTTCTTACAATAATTATTTGGATTTTAAATTCTTTTCAATTTGTGTTGAATAATTTTTTTGCGATTTCGCAGGTTTTTTTCTTTTTTTTTTTTAGTTCAGATGTTTTTTGAAATATTTTATCTTTAAAAGTTTCCACCTTTGCTTGTATTTACGCTTTTTTCCAGTATCCTTGTAGGTAATTTTTTTAATTTATTTTTTCTTTAATATTTCTTATGTTTTTTATTTTAAAGTTGGATTTTCCAACAATGAATTCTACGCTCGCTATTGTTAATATCATTCATAATTGTTGTTTTTCCAATATTTACGAAGAAAAACAAAATTTTTTTGATTTATAGTGTTTGTGAAGACTTGCGGATATTTCAATAGCTAGTAAACTATTTGACACTTGAGTTTAAATTTCCGTTATACAATATGAAGCATGTGAACTGTTAGTTAGCAAGATCTTTAACTGATAAATTGTAAAGTGAAAACACAAAGAAAATAAATAGGGAAACTAGGTTCGCTTTAAAGGTGGACCTCTAAACTCTAACATCTTAGAAAATTTCAAAAATATCACTTAGAAAATTTCAAAAATTAAGAGGCCGATGAAGACCAATATCGGCAACTAAATACTTTACAGCACTTCTCTTAATACAATATTCATTTTATTCCCGTAATAAAATATAAAAATTGTACCCTTTGGATTGCTTTTCATGAGAACGTTTTTATGAGATGAGATCCCAAAAATAAATGTACTATGATCGGTAAAGAGATGAGCTTTGCGATCATTCCAGGGCATGACAGCAATTGTCGTACTGGCAAATCAATAGTCGCACCTCTATAGGAATTTTCGTGGTGTTTCACATTTATGGCATCTATTGCTTCTGATAAAAAGAATCTGTAAAGTCACTAACGAATTTGTATTTCTTGGCGAAGGGATTCAAACTTGAAACCATTTTCTTATCGCACTTTCTCTTCTATTCTCAAAGTAAGCATAGAAATTCATCCAACCTTACTACTACGATACAATTTAAATTTCCAATATAATAAGGCCTTCAGTTTGCGTCAGATAATATAAGTCAAGTCAGACATTAGTCGGCCCCACAAATCCCTCAGGCGCTCGGATACTTACCGGACAATTTCCTTGAAATGGGATCATTTATGCCGCCAGTCAGAAACCAAAAGGTAAGAGGATATTCTCACTATCACCCATTTTGGTTTTCTCATCTGTTGGCGTTGCTAAATCCTTTCACTCTTGGCCAGAGTTACACTCCTTTGGTAATACTTCACTTACTCTATCGCTTACCGCTTATGGCCGTAACACATACAGTATTCTAGTGTATAGATTTATGAACTTATGGAAGGGCAATGTGGCCCAAAAAGAGGGCCTAACTTTAGTCCTTACAGCTCTAAGTGATAGAAAAATATTTTTCCTTGCTTCTGCCATTTTATCTGAGAATTGTTGTAAGTTGTTGCTCATTTTTTGGATAAATCCTTCTATAAACTTTAATTATATAAAACATAAAAAAGTGTTTCGTCTTGCAAAGTCTTGCACTGTTAAGAAAATTTTAGGTCTAACTTATGTTCACTATTTACTTTCAAGAAAAAGTGAATATTTCTTTTCCCCTTATAGAATCAGGTAAACGTTGAATTTTACATAAACACAAGGGCTCTCCGCCCACATAGCTTTAAAATTATAAAATTAATATTTACGTAAGATACAGTTTTTATATTTTCCGTTTGCATTTTCAAACTGCCTTCTTGGCAAAAAAAAAATCTTTATCAAGAACTACGAAGAAGACAAAAACCAAAAATGAAAAATATTTAAAAATTTCAAATTATAACAAAATGTAACTGAAATTTTTACATTAATATTTAAATTTAAGCAATTAAACAAAGAAATGAAAAGCATCCAAACTTCAATAACAAAATAATCATGTACTGTTCCAAACCAATTACCAGCCAGCCAATCATCCGCAATAAACCAGTATATGAGTCATGCAGAGAGATGAAGATAAACAACAAACGATCAAAAATGTCCATTATTTTATACATTAGTATGTTTGCTTGCGCACCTGTATGTCATTTTAAAGAATTTTAATTTAAAATTTTTATTTTTAAATATGTAAATGACTCTTCTCTTGTAAGAATAATTCACATTATAAACTAATGTAGCTCATTTTACATATATATATTATACATTCGAGTAAAGTTGAGACAAAAACATTTAGATGAGCTTTACTTGGTATCTGCTTGTGAAAGCCTTACGCAAAAAATCGATTAATCTACCTTTCATTGCTGCGTTTAATTTGGTGGAATATACCGAATATTTGTTTCGGAAAATTCGAAATCATTCGAATGAAAAGAAGTCTAATTTCTGAAATGTTTACTAATCCATACATTTGCTTTAAATTGCTAGAGCATCTATTGCTTCTCAAGAATAATAATATAAATAAAAATGTATCATCATCTACCACCCTAAGCAATACAAAAAAGACATGAAGAGAATAACTACTAATGCTGTAAGACTTCAATACTTAAGCTATAAGATCTCTGTTACAAAAAACATTTATAATAAGACATATAGATAAATACTTACCGTATTTAGCAGTACATATCAACAGGTATTAGTATATCTATCGCCAAATGTACGCTACACTATCATAAAAAATGCACAATGCGAGGAACCATATGAACCAATATGTAACAAGACATTCTCAAAGAGTAAATTCTCTATAATAATAAAAAACAAAGAAAATTGTTACAGAAGTAGCATCTTTGAAGGGCACATATGTGCCCGTAATAATGAAAGTGATGTAAGACAAAATTTAAAAAAAGTGAATTTTTCAGAATTAATTAACTCACAACACATTATTTTAAACTAAATTAATACGATAATTATGAAATTGGACCAAGTCTTGATTTACATTTGCAAAATGCCGAACAAACTAGGAACTGTCTTGCAGCTTATTATAAGCGAAATATGTACGCATACAACTTGAGTTACCATAATTTAAATGATAGCATAATGCATGTCTGATAGGATGAAATTAGAGCAACTTCAAGAGGTGTACAGGAAGTGTAGCATCACGCCTTTTAAAGCATATGAAGGATATTACTACTCAAAAACACGTCATAGCTTACGATGATGTTGGTTCAGGCCAAAAGTGTAACATTTAAGTACCATTGACGTGAATAAGAAAATTGCTCACAGTTCTCAAATAATAATATTGAAACGATAGACCACAAATTTTTGGTATTCGGTCATTTTTTTCTCTCATGAATGACCGTGATTTTGAATTGATAGAAATGATAATGAAAAAGCACAATTTAACATCTACAATCCTAAGCATTATTATGAATTGAAAGGAATGTCACGGCCGGATTTTATTTTTAAAAAAAATCACAAAAAGAATCAATGACAAGAAGAGTGAAAAATACCACAAGCGAATCTATTCTGTTGGCTGCAAATTCAATGGATGAGATTCTTGCAAAATGATGTTCTTAGGAGATGTTCTATAAAACTTCTTTAGATGATTCCAAATTTCATGTTTTGTATCTTTCATATAAAAAAGGAAGACCAAAAAAATATACGGAAATATTAAATTACTTTCATTATAGACCACATCCACTAGACAAAGTAATGGAAGAAAAACATAAAGACATTATTATCCAGTTTCTCAGGAACATGTTAAGAATCTTAAGAAAATGATCAAAATGAATTACTTTTTAAAGATAAAAGATTTAGAAATGTTCATAACAATTATTTCATTACTTATTTTATACTTTGTGTAGTCTCCTATATATCTATTTTGATGTCTTGCAAGCTTTTGAAAAAAACTAAACCTATTGCCTGTGCTGGATATAAAAATAAAATTTAACAAAAACAGTTCCTCTAAGGTATTATCTGTTAGATCCAATCATATTTTAAATGAATTTAATCTTAAATAAAATTTACAGAACAGAGTTATTAAATAAATATATTCCGCCCAAATTTCTTCACCTTTAAGTTTTTGTTCAAAATTATATATTTTTATAAAGAAACTTTTTTACATATAAAACGATTTGAAAAATACTAGATATAAGAGAAAATGCAATAAGAAAAACAAGCAACTTTAAGTATTGGTGGTAAAAGATAAATAAACTATAGGCATCTTAGCAAGGGGACGCAGTTTTGTTAGCAAATTAATCGAGAGATAAAGACCACTACGTAATTAAGCGAGACCGATAAACCAATAGATGGTCGGCCGACTCAGTCGGGTCCTGATAACTTCTATAAAGGCCGATACGAGTTATGTAATGCTAACTAAAACGAACATAAAATCTTTCTTATAGTTTTTCTTCTTCGGTTACTTTCAAATCATTTCTAATTTAATTTATATCATAAAATTATTTATTACTTTTGCGTATGTTTAAAATTGTCGTCAAAAATTTTAGAAAAGCTTGTCTTCAAGAAAAAGTAAAACAAACACAATTTTTTTTAGTTTATTTGCTCTCTAAGGCCAACACATTTTTACTAAAAATAATTCGAAAATATACTCACGCATTACTGAATTCGTCATTAAATAATTTTTAGGATTTTTTTTTTCCTAAAGTTCAACGGTCTAGAGTAACCTTCTTCATTAAAAAATTTTTTTGGCACAAACATAAATAAAAAAAAATCGTGGTAATAATAATAGTACTAATAAGCACTAAGTTCACCAAGTATTTAAAATGTTAGAAAAAAAAAATCACCAATTACCGATAATTTAGCCAGAGATTGTTGATTGGTCTAACAATTGTGTACATTATATCGGACAAAGTGGTTGTCCTTGGTTTTGCTTGTTAATTAATATCGTGAAGAAAAAAAAAACAAATTTAAGTTAAACTAAATTATTTAACTGATTTGCACTTAAGAATAAATTATTTTAAAAAATCTTTTCTAAGATGCGATGCAATTCTCTCTGCTATTACGTGAAATACGTTAGCAAAGTTTATAATAACTGCTTCACATATTGAACGTATTTTAGAAGTAAAAATGTATATAATATTTCTTTCATCGTAAAACTTTTTTTCTGATAATACCCTTACACCTATTCGTAGAAATAGCAATAAAAAAAATTCATCAAATTGATTTTAATACGAAACACGCAGAAGCTGGAAAGTTCGTTTGATTTCATTTATACGGAGAAATAATGAAAAAAACGCATTCTTGAGTAGTTAGCTATGTGCTAAATGGATTGATTGTATATAAATCATAGTTTTCTGTTACCTCTGGAACAAAAACGATGACATTTCCTTTCGTGTCACTCTTCTCTGGCCTGGCTATTTTGATAATCCTATTTTTATTTTTATATCCATCATGAGAGAATATTCAGTTTCTCATTTTGTTTGCAATGCTTAGAAGAAAGCTCGAGAGGCCCCAGCATCACACTTAGAATCGATTTACTAATGCCTGTCTGTCCGTCTGTCCGTTTGTGTAATGTCTACGATTAACATTTTCTTGGCCGAAAAAGCAACATCAGTTTCAAATTTGGCAAAAACGTTACAAGCTCTCCTACGCAGGTTAACATTGAAAATCGGCCAAATCGGTCAAAAGCAATCGCTCACAGTACGACATAAATTGAGAACACCTCTGTTTTTAGAAGTAAAAAAATATATATAACGATCAAAACTCGCAAGGATCTAAATACGGATAATCCTAAAGTGTCTACAGAAAAACTGAAAAGATCGGCCACGCCCACTTTTTATGTAAGAGACAATATGAATGATTAACAGTTGCATTTTGTATGCATATACAAGACATGTTTTCAATTCATTGGTTAGAATAGAAACCAAAGTGTTACAAGACAATTAAATACGATAAAATAAAGATGATAGGTGGGTGGGTATAAATGACTCGGCACAATTAAATATACTTCTCTTTTACTTGTTTATTATTTGTTTGTTTCTTGTTATCTTTTATGTAGAATGTAGAATGTTTGAAAGACAATGGACAGACATAATAATTTAATAAAAAGATTTAAGACTTTGCAAATTTCTCTAGAGAGATATGAATACATATAAACGAATAGAATTACAGCTAAGTCATCTCAAAGCCATGCTATAAATTATAAAATTTGAAAAGGATTCGATATCATCTGCTATATGTGAGAATAAAAGAAAGTTTTTTAATGGTCCCAACTCTAGATTGTATACGATGTCTCGTATTATACATAACACATATCTTACCATACATATGAGTGTAGTTTTTATACCTATCCCGGTATATAAGCTTTTGACAGATGTTTGTAGCAAGCACAGCGATAGACTCAATAAATAGCCTAGCACCTCTCCATGTGACAAAATACAAAGATTTACTAGAAGATTTATAGAAAAAAAAAAAAAAAAAAGTAAAAATAAAAAGTTTATCTTTATCTTAAAATGTCATCTAAACTAAATCAAAAAATTTCAAAATGTTTGAGTAATTGATTGAAACACGAAAATTTCTGCAATAGAAACAATCCCGATAAGATCGAATCTTTAGTGATATCGTATGTCCCAGAGCCTTTCGTTTCTTTTCCAATTCCTCTGTCCTCTTTCTTACGTTACGTTTATAAATATTTCTTTACATATATCTGCACATGTATATCTTTTCAAAAAATTTTTTTGATTTTGAAAATTAATTTTTAATTAAATAATATAAAATTTTTTTAGTTATAATATAATAATAACAATAAATCACTATACATTACTTTTTTGTTTCTTTTTTTTTGTACAAATTTGTCGTAATAAATGTACTATTAAACTAAACTGCTGACTTAAATAATGTTAGAAAAAAATTCAATTGCATTTGTTTAACGAGAAAATATGTAACAACGATAAATAAATGAGAAAAAAAAAGAAAAGATTATTTGTTTACGATTAAAACGGCCGTAGATGAAAAACGTACAGTTTAACGATTAGGGCGATGATGTTATTTATTTGAAATTTGTTTTATTTTTTTAAGGAATCAAACGAATTATCTTAATTTAAAAAAGTTTTTTTTTTTATTATATTTTTTTTCAAACTCGACATTGTCGCTTGGATGATCTGGCGTATGAAAAAAAGCATTTTTAGTTGCATCATCGATAAATAGCGATGTACTCTAAGCATCATTAAATTTAAAATTTTTTTTTTTTTTTTGAAATTTCGCTTAAATATTTATTAATAGAGTAAAATGAACGCGATTTCGATTTCGATTTTTTATTTTTATTATTTTTTTTTTTTTTTGATTTTCAAGACATGACGCATAAAGTTTATTACAAAACAACTAAAAAAATTATAATCATAAATGACTGAATCTTTTATACTTAACATCTTTATCTTAAAAAAAAAAATCTTAATTTTAAATTTTGATACTTCATAACATTGCGCGAGCCGATGATCGATGTTTCCCATTTTTGTAGGCTACATATGAAAAGTTTTATCGTGTATCTATTGTAATTTATGAGAGTAATGAGTTAAAAAAAAACCTCGTAAACAGAGGTGTTATCAACATATAAGTCAGTGTAGGTGTCTCCTTTGACCAATTTGATCAATTTCCAATAGCAAGTTAGTTGTGTGCAAAAACTTGTAATGTTTTTGCCAAATCTGAAGTTGATACGTTAATATTTGCGACCGTGGAAAATGTTTACCACAAACAACAAATTAGGCGGATGGACTTGAGCAGTCAAACAGGCAGATGGACGTTAAGAAGGACTCCAAATTTGATACCGAAAAAAATATATATATTTTATGGGATATCTGAAGCGTCTTTCTGGGTGTTTGCAAAAGGGTGGTTCGAGAAGAGGAATCCACTCCGATCTTTCGTTGGTGGGTGGGTATAAAAGAGTACGAGCATATTTGAAACTTCCAAAATTTCTTAGAACGATAGACATATAATTGTTTAGTGAATTTAAATATAGTTTTTTTTTGTAAGAAATGTGATAAAAGTAGCATTTGGAAATTAGAGAAACATTTTTTTGCCAAGTAGTGTTTAATGTTTGAGTCAAGTGGAGTGGAAGTGAAGTGGAAGTGGCAAGTGGATTCATATCTACTATACATAGAACTTTCTAGATAAACACAAGCTAAAAAGCTGGATTTCTTTTCACGTTCAATCTACGAAGAATATACGAACCGTTTAGCTTACAAGCAGTTTCAGAGACTTATTTAAGCGCTAGATAAAATAATTTAGTTAGTATCCTACAATAAGGAACAAAAGGAAAATTACTTATCTCCAACTTCAATTAGAGAGTGAACGAAATAATAATTTTCCACTGAATAATCCGTATGTGGACAATGTAGAGCAATAATTGCAAGAGACTCTGTTAAAATGTAAAATATCTAAAATTTATTTTAAAATATTTTAGTTAATCTAAAAAATATTAAACCAAAGAGAAACGGGGGCCCAATATTTTTTTTAAATTATAATATAAGTTTGCTTCGTTCAAAACAAAAAAAAAAAAAAACAAAACAAAAAAAATCTAAAAATTACTGCCGTATACGAATCATGTGTGGAAAATAGATACACGTGCTTGCAACAAATGACAATGACACTGTCACAGCTAATACAAAATTGTAAACACACAGTAAGAGAATATCTTGGTCGCACATTGGCATACAAACATACTTTTAAGACCATTAGGGCCAATAGTCTACCGGGTATTTTCCACTTGTCAGAGCAACGTTAATGTCGATGCCAAAAAAAAAAAAAAAACAGAAAAAGCTCTCTAAAAGATAAACCTATGCAGGCTATGCATACCTTTACCTCTACCTACATATGTGTACATACGTTTCAAAAGAATTTTAGTGCATTTCTATTTCATTTTATATGAAAAATTTAAATTTAATTTTAAGTTTAAATAAAAACAAGTTAGGAAACGACATACGTTTTAAAGTGAATCTTGGACACCCCCCATCGTTCGATATGAAAGTCTACCTATAGGATTGCAGGAACAAATCGTTTATATATATATATATATATACATACATACATATATATAAGGTGGTCTAAAAAATATTAAGCCTTATAATAAATTGAACATTAGCTTGTACTAAATGTCAGTAGATGTGTGACTATGAATGGAAATGAATACAATAATAAAATATATGAATTTCGATACAAAGACTCAATATTTTTATATTACTTTGTGTATATGTATATGTATAGAAATTTCTTCCTTCTTTCTTGCCTTTTTTTTTTACTTAGTGAACTTATCATTAAGAAATGATGATAGACTTGCAAGTTGCAACAGATATCAGTCTAAAATATGGTAGAAATTGGTATCAAACCCATCTAGATATTCAATCTAAAATTGGTCCGAATCGTTTGTAAGGTATTAACAAACTAATTAACTTCACTCCAATAATAATAATATAATTTTTCTTTAATTATAAGCGAAATAATAGACTGAACGATTCGCTCTTTCAGAAAAACGATTTACATATAAAATCTTTCGTATAAAGTAGACATTATGTAAGTTCTCATCTTGATCTTATCCTATGTTTTAATTATCGAACATTAACTTTGAGTTCTATACCTTGAAAACCTATAAGAAGAAAAGGCTTATAAATTGGTCGACCCAATTAACTAATTCATGTTAACTCAGAATCCTAAGGATACAAAAAATACGATAAAGTTAATAAACCCATAATGAGATCCAATTAACAACATAAATAAATTTCACAATAACTATTGCAAATAAACAATATTGCCCGCAAGAAATATTTACACTAAACATTAACTTTACATATAAATTGTAAATTTAAAAAAATCCACCTGATTTCCTTGGTACCGATAATCAAAATCAATTGCTGGCGAAGAGTAAAGTGTATTTTCTTACCTCTATTGACGTAGAGAAGATCACGATGTATTTTATATGCCCATGTACTGATATATGCTTTAGAGAAAAACAAAAAACAAAAAAATGCTTTTATAATATATTTTAGTTAGTTTTACTAAATGAAACTCATCGTCTTCTTTACATGTTCTTTATCAAGAGTAAATATTCCCTTGAACAAACTCGTGTTGCATTGACGTAAGTTCCATTTATTAATAATGTCTAAAAATGGTCACAATAATCCGGCATTTATTAATGATGTTACGGATAAGCCGCCAAAAAAGTATTCTCTGGAATTAAGTGAAAAAGGTGAAAAATATGTGGCAGCTCTTAAAGACGCCGACGCTGATTACAACCCGTACGAGAATCGTCAAGTTGAACATCCCACCACGTAGGTTATGAAATAATTTTTCTTTTCTGTTTTCTTTCTTTTCTTTTTATTTTCTTTTTATTTTTTTATTTATTTTTTTTTTTTTTTTTTTTTTTTTTTTTTGTAAGAAATTATGTGATTGATTATACATTTTGATTTTGTTATCTGTAGCAACTCAGAGACATTATTTCATTTACTAAAGGGTTCGTTGGGCACTGGCATCTTGGCCATGCCAAATGCGTTTAAAAATGCCGGCTATATAACGGGCTCGGTTGGTACCATAATTATAGGTCTAATCTGTACCTATTGTATACATCAACTGGTCAAGGCCGAATATGAATTATGTCGCCGGAAAAAGGTAACATTTATTCTTATTACTATTATTGAAAAAAAAAAAAAAAAAAATCATTTTTCATTTTAGATACCCAGTATGAATTATCCGGCTGTAGCAGAAACTGCCATGTTAGAGGGTCCTACGTTATTTCAAAAGTGTTCGCCTTTTATTGGCCATTTAGTTAATACATTTCTATTAATTTATCAATTGGGTACTTGTTGCGTTTATGTTGTGTTCGTTTCATCAAATATTAAATCGGTGGCCGATTATTATCTTGAGACACCGGTCGATGTACGTCTATGTATGTTAATCATACTATTACCATTGATTTTAATCAACTGGGTACGCAATTTAAAATATCTTGCTCCGTTCTCAACATTGGCCAATGCCATAACCATGGTCTCATTCGGTATTATATGTTATTATATATTCCGTGAACCCGTTACAACTGAAGGCAAAGACGATTTCGCACCACTCAACGGTTTCCCATTGTTTTTTGGTACCGTGCTTTTCGCTTTAGAAGGTAAGTTTCATTTTTTTTCCTTTAATTTATACCAAAATCTTTCTACTTTTACATGAGAGTATTAAAGAAAAACAAGTAAGAAAGTTATATTCGGCTATGCCGAATCTTTTATACCCGCCACCCTTATCTTAAAAAAGAGGAAAAAACTAAATTGTAATATATGGGCGTGGCAGTGAAAGAACTTTCAATGTTTCTGGCAATATTTGTGGCCGATATCTTCATTTTTGCGGCTAAGAAAACGTTTACCATAGACATTAGACATTAGACAATTAAGCAGTCACACAGATGGACAAACCTACCGACGGATACGTTTAGGTGGATTCCGAATTTCATACTGATCAAGAATATATAGATTCTATAAGATTCCAGAAGCATCTTTCTTAATTTTACAAACATTTTCACAAAAAGAATTAAATTTCAATATTTTATTATATCGAGTGGGCGGGGTCGATCCTTTGCATTTTTGCACAGAGAATACGGGATAGTTAGCGCAACATTTGTGGAAATTTTTCTAATTCGATTGCTATGGTTTATGAGTAATGAGCAAAAATCCTGTGGGCGCGTCCTTAGACCGCGATGCCTGCGTGTAAGAACTTCCAATGTTTCTGCCAAATTTGAAGGCGATACGTTTGTTTTTGTGACCAGGAGAATGTTTACCACAGACATTACACATACAGATGGACGGACAGATGGACAAACGGACATACCTAAATCGATTCTAAATTTGTTGCTAATCAAGAATATATCTACTTTGTGGGGTCACCGAAGTTTCCTTGGGTAATTATAGACCAAATAACAAAATGAAATATACCCTTCACCTGATGATGGGTATACTAATACTTTGGCTTTGAGTATTAGGTGTAATTTAAATTTTCATACCCATCCCTCAAGTTTCGGTTATACCGAAAATTATATACATATTTTTAATCATCCTGAACAGCTAAATTAATATTATTGTATATATCTGTCTGTTCTAAATCAAGAAAACATACGTTTTTGTAAGACTTTTGATTTCACAAAGAGGCGAACAAATCTGGCGTATCCCAAATATTTCGAGCATGGATATTCGAGCATGGATATAAGAATTTTGTAAATTTTGATATCCATCCGCGAAAACGATTTCGATTTCCGCAATTCTTTATAGAACTGGAAATTGACTTAGATAAAGACGAAAACCCTTCAATATCGTTTTCCAAAATGCCCCAAATAGTTAATGAGCAAAAAAAAGGAAAAAAAAACTGTACTTCTTAATCCTCTAATCCGTCTAATTCTTGTAAATGATGGATTTGCTTGCCAATTATTACAGCGATTGGTGTTATATTGCCGTTGGAAAATGAGATGAAAACACCGAAACATTTTGGAGGCTCATGTGGTGTACTTAACGTAGCCATGGCTTTAATCGTTTTCCTTTACGTCGGTATGGGTTTATTCGGTTATTTATACTATGGTCATGAGATTGAAGGCTCTATAACACTCAATCTACCGAGTCAGGATGTGTAAGTGATAAAATTATTTAAATTTAAAAAAATATATATATCAAAAAATAGAATCACATTTTAGTTTGGCTCAATGTGTTAAAGGCATGTTGGCGTTCGCGATTTTTATAACGCATGGTCTGGCCTGTTATGTGGCTATTGATATCACTTGGAACGATTATGTAGCGCAAAAATTGGGACCACAACGTAAAAAAGTATTCTGGGAATATGCTGTACGTACCGCATTAGTTCTGGTGACATGTAAGTAAAACGAAGCTTCAATTTTATCATCATCGACTAAATTTTTTTTTTTTTTTCGTCCCATACAAATACGCTTGAAATAAGATAAACTTAAATGTTTATTAACAATTCAGAGAAGATCAAAACATATATATTTAACCTATTCATCCGATTCCTAGTCATATAAACTGACATAACTGACAGATTAACTAACGTTATATCTGTACATAGAAAACTCGTATCGCTTAATGGTGTTTTAGACCAATGGCTTCGTTCATTTTGAGATTTCCAATAGTAGTAGTGTAGTAAAGGTCTAGATGTAAATATAGCTCGAAAACTTGTCTTGAAATGTTTTTTTATTAAAATAAAAGCGATGATAATCGCACTACAAATAACGGAATAATAATAGTCGAAGTTCCAAGTCCAAGGCGTCGTTCGATATTGAATGAAATTAATTAAATAGAATTAATTATTATAAGCGAATTCGGTTAATGTAGTTTAGGACGACGTTACTTAACAACTCAATGGGGAAACTCATTAAGAGATAAAATGTCATTTCCTTCGCGATCAATATAAGACGATATAACAACTTATTAGAAAAGCCATAGCATCATGAAAAATACGGAATTTTTTGATCCGTATAAACAACTTTTATTTAATAACAGCGCTATTTAGATTAAAAACTTGTTAAAGAGGTATCGTATACGACTAAGAATTTAGATAAAAAGTTGAAATACACTTAAAGTTGTTGCCGTAAAACTACCTTTTTTTTTTTCCTTTAGGACATACCTAAGTGTCTTTGATTTAGTTCTTAAAAAGAAATTCTTTCTTGGTCGACTTAAGATTCCAAATCAATTACGTATGAAATAGAAAATTTGAAAACCAAATGATGTGTCGTTTAGTTTATTTAGTACATTATTTTAATTTGCTGTGCCTCCTCTCGTATTAAGGGAAACGTTTTTTTTTTTTTTTGCTCAAATTCCTCATTTGTTTTTTTTTTAAGATATTTATCTAAATTTTTTTATTACAGTTTTGTTGGCCGTTGCTATACCAAATTTAGAGTTATTTATTTCTCTATTTGGTGCCTTGTGCCTATCAGCCTTGGGTTTAGCTTTTCCAGCTCTAATACAAATTAGCACGCATTGGTATACGACTAAAGGTATTGCCAAAGCTTGGTTGTTGTCAAGTAAGTCATGACTTCCAATTAAAAGAAAAAATAAAATAATAATATTTTGAAAATAAAAAAAATTTTTTTGTACATTTTTTTTTTTTTTACATATTATAGGTAATTCCGTGCTTATAGTTGTGGGTCTACTTGGTTTGGTTATCGGTACATACACTTCGCTGGCCGAGATCTTCGCTACTTTCTCAAATGACTAGATTATTTTTCATTTTTTTTTTTTATTTTTTTTTTTTTTGTTATAATCAAATTTCGTTTTTTTTTCTAACTTATTTAAATTTGTTCACATTCCATAAGTAAAAGACACAAGTACACTTACTGTTAAAAACATTACACCTAAAAACAAATATCTGTACACTAATTTGTTGGTGATTTTGCGTAGTTGTTAATTAAAAAAAAAAAAAAAAAAAAATGTAAATCATTTAAATTTTGTTAAATATTTTTGTAGAAAAATTTTATAACGAATATAATCAACCCATTGTGATATATTTTAGAATTATGATAAATATGAACATACATACATATATATATATATATATATATATAAATATATAAAAATATATATAAATATATATATATATATATATACAAATAAGCATATATACACATATTAGTACATGTAGATTTTAAAATAGAACATAAATTTCTGTCAAAGTTCTTCTTGAAGTTGTTGAGTGTGCTTGGTCGTCATTTGGATTTTTTTCCTATCGTTTTTTTTTCATTTTGTTTCAGTTTTGAAATTTATTTTGTTTGGTATTATTTACATAATTTTAAGTTTTATTATTTAAAATACATTTTATATAAGCATTTTTTTAATGCTAAGTGTTTTTGTTAAAGTATGGCCATCTAATTATTATTGTTATTATTGTTATTATTATTTTTATTATTATTATTATTATTATAATTACTACTACTACCATTATTATTACTATTATATTATTGTTATTTATGTACTAGTAAATGTATAAATTATTAGCAATGTTTGTATGAATTATAATAATAAATATTTGTCTAAATTTGTCTAAACATTTAACACAAGTTAGTCAACTATATGTCAACAGATAGGAACTACAAATACAAATACTTTATAAAATTAAAAGTATACTAAAAATCTAAAACGCATACCACTTGCAGGGTGGTAAGGACATATCAAGTTTGCACAAATCTAAATATATATAACATCGAGAGAAGGGCTTGAAATAGATTCATCTTATATTATGCAATTTAGCTTATCTATCCTTCTATATAAAACAATAAAACAGTTCTCGGTAAAACTCGTTAGAAAATCGAATTTTCGTTGACCGTTACATTGTTGAAATTACGCATCCATATGCAGAATTTCAGAATTTTGCAACAAAATTCGAAGACAAATTTTTGTCAAAACTCACTTATCAAGAAAAATTACTAGCAACAGAATGGCTCGCCAAACTGCTTAATTCAAACGGTGACATTACTGAGCGTAAACTGCAATCGCAAAAGCGCGCAATATAAATCTCTACCAAAGAATTTTTCGGATCCCTTAGAAAAATAAAGGTCATTGCTGGTAAAAGAAATGATACATACCAAAGGAAAAAAAAAAAAAATTTTTTCTTCATTAAATTTTATTTAGCCTAAAACACCAGACGAAGCGTTACATCCTTCAAACGAAGGATGTATCTGAATTATTTGCCAATCTTCCTGAGGCAGCAAAGTTTCTGTCATTGGTACCAGTACCAAGATCAGGCTCATTTTTTATACAACTTATCACATCAAAACAGGAATCCGATAATGCAAAAAAAAACGGATTAATTGGCTGCAAAAATATGGAATTTTTTTTAATTGTCCACAAAAGATACATTTCCAATTAAATTATTTTCATCCCCATTGGTTTTTTTTTCAATTCAGGGGGGTTTGATTTTTTATTTCACAAAAAAAAAGAAAATACATTTGAGTTATCATTAAATTCGAGCACACGAATTGTTTGGATAATCCCAGGTAGGCGCCAAGAAATATGTCAAAATAAATCTCAGCGAGTTCTTATGCTCTTTTGGTGTTTTGATTATTAACAACAGAAGTAGCGCTATTAATTAGCAGCTATTTAAGCCATTTGCCCTTTCCTTTTTCTTATTTGTATGGGCAAAAAAATTTTTAGTTAGTTTTCTGCCAATGATCAAACATGAAAAATATACTGGGCGAACGATTTAGAAGTTTGTTGAATGATAACAAATTTACAAACATATTTATATTATGATAAAATGAAATGTCGACCAATATTTTAAAACAATGAACATTAATTATAAAGCTCTTCACCATAACTAGAACTATGTTAACTAGAACTCAAAACCGTCAGAGGAAAATACCCAAAAGCCTTCCGAAAACGTAACTTTGCTTAAACTTCTATGCTTATTTTATATTTGTTATATTTCACATCATTTCGATTTTCCTTGACTGTTGTTGTAGATAAGTTCATGCCAACAATTTGGTTGTTGAAATGCTCCCAAGGATGCAAATTTAGATAAACCTAAAAATGAAAAAATTGAAAGCAATTTTTAGTAAAAAGAATTAAGAAGAAAGCTAAAAAAATTGTGTTCAGCTTAACCTTCCTATTAAATTTAAATTTATCTCATCAAAACAACATAAGTGTCCTGTAAACATGGCCCACGCAAACGTTTTATAATATAATAGTATATAATATATCTTAAAATGTTAAAACTGTTTTTTTTGCAACTGTTTAACATAGACTCTATAAATACAATCACATAATAGAAAAAAGAATCTAAAACTAATCTTCGTGTTCTGAAGAAAGCCCTAATGTTGTAATCCTAGTTACAACAGACAATAATAATAAAAATAATTTATTAAATAATATAAAAATTATAGAAGCCTTTACGAGGCAATATTTTGATCGAGTTGATTCTATTTGGAAAGATTGAAGACCTAACCCCAAAGCAAACATTTGCAAAGCAAAAAGCATAAACAATTCTGTACTTTTAATTAATTTGGATTCGCTTGTTAGTTAGTTCTCTTCGATAATACCTAACTTGTGAGAATTGCTGTACTTTTATACTGTGGCAACAGTATATCCATTTGATGGCAATGCTGCATGTAATAGTCTGTCATAATTATTTTAATATCTTTTCATTAAGCTTGGCAACTATTTAAGCATTTATTAGAAGACAGACGTGTCATCACTGCTAATAATTTGCAAAACAGATTCCTTTTCTTTAGTAAATGAAATTTAAACATGTTAACTTTATGGTCGTTAATAGAAGCTGGCTTGTTATGTTTGAACGCTGTCTGCGTTTTGCATGAAGAGAGATTCTTGGCTAAAGGTAAGCAGATCTGTATAAATCATATGTGCGTCTCATTGAACTATACGTTTATTTATATTTTGCAGTTGGTTGGGGTAGTCGACAAATGCAACAAGATTTTGGACAACCAACGGCTAAAGCACAAGCACTAAATTTGATAAGATCCATACGAACAGTAGCTAAAAGTAAGAAAAATATTCAACATTCGAAAACGCAACCAATACTTTTCTCATAAACCTTTTTTTTTTGTCTTCTCTTCTTCAAACAGTTCCTCTAATATTTCTTAATATAGTGGCGATAGTATTTAAATTAATATTAGGCTAGCACGCATACCTCGGGAATGGTTTTATGAATAAATTGATTTTATAAAATTATGGCATGCTTGTTTTTCTTTGCAATACAGATTTCACACGATTTTCCAAGGCTATCGAATATGCATCAAGTTTATAAGCAGCCGCTTCCAATTTGTCAACCGTATCAGAAATTTCATCAATTTGTTGCATTAGCGGTACCTAAAATAAAAATTTCATCGTACGTATTTAACTAAATATATTATGGATTAGGTCCAAACGTACCAATGCCTGGAATTTATTACTTAAATCAATCGTCGAAATACTAAGATTTTCAGCAATTTGTCTCATATCCGAGTACTTAGCTGCAGTTACTTTATTCATATCTTCCAGAAGCTTATAGTCCTCTATGGGTGCATTTAATTCGTTACTGATATATTCCTCAGTTTTCCGAAACATTTTTGTAGCCAATTTGCTAAGATTTGGATCATGAGGATCTAACGCTTCAAAACTAGAAGTGCTTGTAGACAATGTCGGTCCTCGAATTGGTGAATCTAGTAAAACGTTATGTTGTTGCAGGTGCTGTTGTTCTTTTGATTGTTGATTGGTTTTGTTATTTAGCGTTTCTCCATTTTCTTTCGAAGACATTACTGCAAATATTATTAGCTAACACCAAATCTCCTTGGATTTATATTTGAGCTATTGAACTCGAGGAATGATCAATTTACTTTATCTAGCAAATTGGGATTTTAGAGAATAGTGATTACCATTCGGTTATTTTCTTTTGTTTACATTATCGATAACCACTATTTCTGCGTATAGCAATAGCAACTAAAAAATCCACATTAACGGTAACGGTAACAATGTAAAAATCAAATTTTTGACCTATCCCGACTCCTTTAAGAATTTGCACGTTACAAAAACTAAAAAATATAACCAATGAGACGAAATTGGACAGAATTTTTTTAGTCTTAACGTTTGCCTGCTTTTGTATCATACAAAAGAGAATAAATAACTGCCAAAAAGATTGTATATAACATTACATATATAAAGAAATTATTTCCAAATTGTTTCCCGTAGCCAGCCAGCACAATTCGACTTGATGTAAAATGCTATCAATTATTTTTTACTTGAAAAGTAATCTACTGCATAGAATGTGTAAAATATCTATGAGCATTTATATATATAGAGTTACTATCTAAAATTATAATACAAAAATAAAATTATAAATGTGCTGACTTTGTTGAGAAAATAATTTTATAATCTATCCATATCAATAACGGAATATTAAAACGCAATATTTTTTCGTTTTGATTGAATAAATTTTGTATATTTTTTGTTAAATTTGGTAATATTGTATAAAATATTCTTCTCGTATTAATTTTTTTTCTTCTGATTATGCGTCGTTTCTACAACTTCTTGCATAAATAATTCTTTACCTTTTAATATAAATAAGAATTTCGATCTTTTAATCTCACATTTTTAAACTCTATATAAGAATGCTTTGGTTTATACTTTAACTTATTCAAAAATGTTTATATACAGTGGGTAACAGCCAAACTCGTACACCACAACATTTTTGTTTTTCGTGTGATTTTTTATACCCAAAACTCATTTTGAGAAAAGTTCAGCATTTATTTTTTATAGTTTATTTAACTAACTTTTAATAACCAAAAGGCAAAAAAATATATATTTCATTTTTAACAATATTA